>CM034146.1:180799236-181203948 GCA_019776745.2 Taxus chinensis
TTAAACCAGAAATAAAATTTGGGTAAAAATTCCCATACCCAAATAGGGTAAATAATAAATAAATAAACTAAAATAATAACAAATCAAATACAAGAAAACTCTAGGAGAGGGATGAAATATAACTCTCTAGATGTGTGTATCCATCCAAAAATAATGAGCTTATTTACATGGCCTCCATGCTCCCAAAACCTGCAAAACAAAATGGAACAAATGAATGAATTTAAGGTACAAGAAAGAATAAGAATACCTAATAAGGATTTTTAGGGAAGTCCTCATCTAAAGGCCCAAAATGATTTAATCTAGTGGTGGATAATGAACCTTATAACTTTTAATAATAATAATAATCATAATAGGTTTTTACAGTCCACGATGCCGTGGGGCGGGCTATTTTTGGGTCTACAAGCGGCTTATAGCATATGGGACTACCTCATACTCACATGCGGGAGGAAACTAACTTTGCTACAAACGAGGCGTACATACCCTACCCCCTGCAGGATTTGAACTTGTGACCTCTATTTCAAGAGCACATGTTCTTCACCATTAGGCCAACTCAGGTGTACTTTTGTATGTACCATTAAGTGATGTGTATTTTTGTGGGAATGGTGAATTAATTAAAAGGTATGGGTAATGGGTTGAATGGGGCCAATTCATGGTTAGGGTAAGTTGAGACCCTTTTGGTTAAATTTACAAATAAACAAATGATTCTGGCCTAGTAAGGGTGGCTTAAATAATGATTTATAAGAGTTAAATTAATGGGAATTTATGGGATCCGTAGAAGGGGATGCAAACATGAAATGTTTGGAACAAAGTAATAATAATTTATTATAAATTTTATTAGAAAACACTTGTGAATATGTGGAATTTATTAATCATGAGAGATTTAAACCTAGTTGGTGGTAATCTTGTTACAACCTATTTAAACAAAAAATATGTAATTTTCCTTATTATTATTGGGTTTTGTCTTAGGTTTTGTGCGTGCAAAATGTGGGCGTTATAACTAGATATTATTATTCTTTAATACATTTCAATTAAAAAAATTGATTTGTGAGTATGGATACATTAGAAATGTCAAACTGATTTGTGTTATCGAAATAGTCTAGAATTAGTCGACAAATTGAATTTTTTTTTTGTGATTTATGTATTTATTTATTTTGTGAGACAATGTTGTAAACAAGCTGTAATTAGTTTATTTTTTTAGATAAGGTAAAAAGGAAATGATTTTAAAGGGATCAAAAAACCCTTTACAAAATTAGATGCACGGTCGTGAATGACACAAAGAAAAAATTAGGGAAAAACCAGAAGAGAGACAAATTGAAGCAGATGATGACTATAATAAGATCTAGGACAAAAAGAGTTGTCCCAAACTATAAAAATAATAACACATGAAGAACCCACACTAGAAGTCACCCGTGAATGACTCCATGTCACTCTAATAAACCATGTCCATTTGTATTTCTTGGGGAGAACCAAGTTCCATCCATCCCCATCGATTAGGGGTCTAACACCCCCGAGACCTTCTAACCATATGCACTATCTGATCCAAGGAAAATATCAAACCTTCCATCCAAATCACACTCAAAAATATAAATCATCTCCATGTTGTCATCACCTGTCATTGAGTGGTTCAAAACAAGAAGGAACTATCACAGTCAATTTTTTTACCCTTTACATTAATTTCTATATTTGAATCCTACCTACCAAACTGCCCATATAAACCATTATATTTTGAATGATCACCTATGATACGTAAACATGGGTAAAAATAATAACATACCCACATAACCTTATAAGCACTTTAATATTTTAAATTCCACATATGCTATCAACTTAAAATAAGAATGTAGTGTAAATAGAAACACACAAACTGCAAAAGAAGATGGATAATGGAGTTCGACATTGCCTATGTCTCTGGGTTCATATGAACCTATTCATTATGCTTCTAAATTAAAACTAGTATAGTGAAGAAATGAATAAGTATGTAGATACCAATGAACATGTCTATTTAACACCCAAATGATAGTTGCATAGGTATTCTACCCTTGTGATAGTTATAGATATTCCACCCAATTGATCACATATCGAGCCAATTGCATATGAATTTGAACCAGAGAAATAAAAGTGATCAAGATCTAGTAGAGAAATAAAAATACGAAGATAAACAACTCCATAGACCCAGAAGTAGAAGCTCAACCTTTAATGACCGTCATAGAAGTATATGTCGTCAATAATCTTCCTTGGAAGAGAGGTATGCTCGATGATGACTCCAGATTGATGCCAATGCTGATGTGACTTTTGTACATTGAAATGGTGTCCATACGCCTCAAAAATGGGAAGATAATATCACCATTAGGAGTGTGGGGAAATTTTGTGAATATCTCCTTTTTACATCTAAGACCCATTTTGAGCCTAACTCCTTTAAAAGTGGTGATATATGAAATTTCTCCTCTAAGCACTCTGGATTTGTCAAGGAAAACTTATATAGAGCATACCTCTATAAGCCTTTATATAGGCTTAACCACCTTTTGTGTTATAATGGGTAAACTATTTTTTGTGGCTCTTACATTGAGGTGTAATAATCATATATATGTGGCATTATCATTTACATGCAGGGTTTAAAATAACATATGCTGTTATTACAACCATTATCCATTTTTGTTTGGGATTAAAAACCATATAAAATTATATTATAAATATTACATGGAAAGTTTTAAAATAGCACTAAGCTATTAAAACAATAATATATCCACCACCTTAAGCCTTAATAATGCTTTCCTTTATATTTTTCAATGGCCGCATTATTTCAAATGCCACAGATACATGACTTCCATTGTTGGCCTTCGAATGGTCCCATTACATATGGTCTACTTTCTCCATGTGTCACTGCCACATTGATCAGTTGACTGTGTTGGGCCTATAGTTTGACAAAACTTTCACTAGCCATAATTTGAGCATATAGAGTTTGATTTCCGTGTTCAAGGTACCAATGGAATTTTTATGGAATTCTCTAGCACTTTGTTATAGTTTAGGGAGATATAGGGAAATCCAATTTTCTGAAAATTTCCTCTGGATTTCACCTCCCTAGTGTGAAGGATTTTTGTCCACAAAAAATCTTGTGAAACCGAACATCTTGCTATTAAGAACACCACGTATGTGGCTCGAACAAATAATGTGGAAGGCAGCTCGCTTACCCACCATATGAATTCATCAGATACTCCAGAATTGATAACCATGGGTAGAGGAGTATGTAGAGGGACATGTATGTCGAGCTTCCTAGTTATTCGTCTGAGTTGGATATATGTGCAAAGCCTAGATATAAACCATAACTCGGTCCTTCAATATATTGCAAATAATCTTGCCATGTAATAACAAGCTCAGAGATTTGAATATATGGCTCATCCAACTGAGTTGGATCAGTATATATTCCCGATCAACATAGTGGCTTGAGGCCCCACCACACAACAATGTATCGATGTAGTGGCAAAGAAACCCCTATGTGAAAAGAGTGTTCTGAACCTGGACGAGTACCCGTGGCTAGTAAAAAGTGGGGTCCACCAATGTTTTCTTGACTGTCAAAGACCACTGTCACAAAAATATATTTTATTCTCCTCCACGCTCTTGCTTCACTTCTACCACGTCTCACTACCATGTTGGTCAGTTTACCCTATGAGGCCTATAATTTGACATAACTTTTACCAACCATATTTTGAGCATATGAAGTGCATTTTCCACAATCCAGGAACTGATGGAAAGATCATGGAATGCTCTACCACTCTATCAATGCTTAGGGATATATAGGAAAATCCCATAATCCCAAAATTTTGTACAAATAAACATATCCTACCCAAATTTTTCTTTGTCGAGCTGTCACTCATGACCATCAAACCAAAATCACAAAGCACAACTGAGTCGCGGAGAACAACCAGTGGTTGAGCCCATATTTTTAATTTATTATTCGACACTTGTATACAATGTATTTTAGTTAACATTCTACACTTTTTGATTTGTTTCCATCTATTATTATGGATATACAATGGAATACTATGAGATATCAACCAATATGCAAAACATGGAATTGAATGCTATGTAACTCTTCTATTTTAATAGATGTAGAATTATCAACAATCACTGTAGATATTTTGTGTTTTATCAATCATTTCTATCAGCAGATACATTGACTTATTTCTATTTCATGTATCAAAGGTGAAACTTTAAAGTTACATGTTTATTTAAATGAAATGAATCTTATTAAATTAGAAAGTATCATCAGATCTACATTTTGTGTATCCTTTACAAATTTGAATCCAATTATATGTTCATATGCAATTGTAAATCAATTCACTAAAGCTACTGTGAAGATTTAATAAATTATTATAATTGAGAGAAACTCATTTTTTAGATTGTAAATTGGTTTAACATGCTACAAGTATGATTGGGTTGTTTGATTAGATGCAAATGATGGAGATTTGAATGAGAATGGAGCTCTAGATAAGTTCTTCTATAGTCACTGATATTATAGATATTAAATTAATAATAATATATTAAAAGTAAATTTATACAATTATAATAAAATTAATAACAATAATCATCATCATCATCACTATTTTTATCGATTATTAAAAATTCAATAATATTAAAACTACTAATAACACCTTTGGTGGTATTAACATGCCAATACATGTGTTAAATTTTTTGCATTTAATTTAATTAAAACTATTATAAATTTTAATTAAATTATCATTCTTTATTATTATAAAATGTTGAAACTGAAATATTTAATGAATTAAGACCTATATTCTATCTATCATTAATAAATATGATGAAGTAAATATGAAAAAAAAGATGTTAAAAAGATTGTTTTTTTTTCAAATTAAAATAATTATTATCATTATGTTTAGTATCGGCCTTTTAATGTTACTCAAATGATAACATAAAATAAAAATATTAAAGTTAATTAGGGCTTAATTAATCTAATATTTAATATTCCGTATTTTATAATAATAAATAATGAATATTTAATTATAATATATAACATAAATAATTATAATGAATTTATTTATTTTTAAATGGCATATCAACTTGTACACCAAAGATGATATTGCAACTGCATATTCTCAGTAACCATAGATTCATATTTGATATCTAACTTCAATTTTTCTTCTATTAATTCTACATTTTTTGCAGCTATGTCAAAATCTTCAAAAGTGGAAGCACACAACTCATTTACTAGTTGAAGCATAAAGCTTATTCTAAATGGGAACGATGTGTGTTGTACCATTTGTACAAGGATTTGTATTGATTTACATAGGAAGACCATGGAGTTGCATTAGGAGATACTAATTTATTACATTTGTGAGCATATGATCATATAGCTATATTAAGGCTTCTTAGTGGGCCATAGGATGATTGGGATCACGTAGCGATATTTACACCAATATGGGTGGGTATCTATAGTTGGAGGATGAATAAGACCACATATAGGTGAATGATAGATCCGATGGGCCCTGGGGCCATTATATGGAGACCATCTAGAGACTATGGATGATGGACAGAAGATGGTGTTGAGTAGTGGTGCATATGGCATACTATATGGTTAGAGGAACATTTACCAGGGGTAGTAGAGTTATTCTAGGGTGATCAGGTGTCTTAAATGTTTTGCATGGACTAAAATGTATTACCAAATGCATTTATGGTGTTAGTATATGATAGCCACAAGGCAACAACGGTCGATTCTAGGATTGACAGGAGAAAAACTAGTGTAACCAGGTCCAGATGAGGTAGATCGACCAACCATAGGGCCTATATGGGTTGATGAAACATGGTGAACTAAGGAATACAATTAATTACGGGAAACACATTTATGGGTGCTGATATCTATAGTATTAATATATGTGGTAGGCGTTCCATTAGTTTGAGGAGTTGAGGGCTAGGAACCTTCCGCCGAGGTAGATGATATAGTAGTGGCGCGAGTAGATCGTAAGTATCAATATGAATATGTGTAATAGCTAATATTTGTTGTGTTGTTACATGTGATTCCTATTGGACACTTATTTTTGATATCTCCAAATTCATGTTGACTCATAACATACTCCTGTATGTGCTTATGGGAGGAGGGATGCTATAGATGATGGGTGTGATAATATATAAGTATGCCCATTTGTTTGAGATGATTTTTATGATAGAAGCTACATGAATAGTTTTATTGAGTGATCATGATGAGGATAGTGCAAAGACAAACAAAGAGACATAGGTTGTAGGAGGAGGAGGCCTAGCCCATGATTTATTTGCATGGTATGTGGAGTTGCATGACTGATATATAAAGCAAATGATGGAGGTTTCAAAATTACAGAGCTATCTGAGAGGTATAGAGGAGGAGAGTAGTGACATAGAGTTAGTAGTGAAGCTTCAATTTCTATAGTTCTTGCGATTGTATATATTGATAGAAAGGATGATATATGATGTATTGATGTATGTGGGCTTACCCCCTAATGATTGTGTTTGGTAACTATGATTTTTAAGATAAATGTGTGTGTGTGTGTGTGTGTGTGTGTGTGTGTGTGTGTGTGTGTGTGTGTGTGTGTGTGTGTGTATGTGCAAACATTGTATTGGTTGTTGATGTGCATTATGTATGATGTAATGATTCTTCTTTTTACTTTGTATTGATTGCTTAGTTAGTTAGATTCTATACGCATTTTTGAAATGGTTGATTTAATATATATATTTTATTATTGAAATTTTTTACGATGTGGAGAGAATCAGTAAGTAATGGATTGAACAATAATTACATGTGAGGAAGAGTGAATAGTATAACATATGGTACATAGAGATACACATATGTGATGTAATGTGGTTTAGATAAGATACAATAATAAAATGATAATGCATTGGTAATTGTATAATGAGGAGATGTAAAACAAGTTTTTTAATCAAGTGTGATTAGTATGATGGGGGAAGAAGAGTGATTTCCCACCAATGTAATAATGAGATTTATTTGAGTACCGATTTCCTAAAAATTCATGTATGAACCATAAGAACAAGAGTGTGCCATCGGTCAATGAAATGGAAATAGATATAATCTACCAGAGGCGAAGAGGCCTGTGATGCATGGTAGGATCATGTGGAACAAAAATAATGTGAGTATAGGTGCTGAATTTTATGTAAGATGAAAGAATGCCAATAATGGGAGGTGTGACAGTGGGAAGTGGAGATGCATGATACTTAAGAAGAAAATGAGATGTAATAGTAATTTGTGTAGGAATAGATGATGTGGCTATAGATGGGAAAACTAGAGGATTTGGATGAATGATGACCTTATGAGGTGGATGCATAATAACCTTAGGAGGATGTGAATGAGACAAGCTAATAGTGGAAGATTCTTGCTTATAGGGAATATGAGAAAGATAGCACTCACGAGAGTAGGAGTGGAAGGAAATGAAACATTTACCTTATAATTGATGTAGTCTATCATGGAAATCATAACAATACATATCACGGTGGCCATTAATTTGGTGGAAATTGCAAAAAATGTGTTCATGATGGAGGTGCAACAAGTGAGGGGGATGATGTTGGTTGGAAGGGAAATAGATTAGCCACTTATCAAGTAAGGTATGTTAGACTTATTTTGGTTTAGCATTATGTGAAAAGTAAAATGATTCATGGGTTGGAGGTGGGGAAGTGTTCGGTGAATGATGATGCACTGGTGGGGAAGGAAGACACTTATGTGGAGGAGGATATGGCATCCTTCGAGAGGGGTCAATAGCTGAGAGAGGATAAGACTTAGTAAACAAGGGATTTATAGAAGAAATAGGAGGAGGTGTTATAAAATGATCCGTAATAAATTATTTCTATAAATCCATAAATTTATAGCAAAAAAGTTTAAATGAAACACATGTATCATAGAATATATTTTACTTTAATAGGGGAATCAAGCCATAAAGAAAAAAATATTACATTTTTATATCAATAAGATGAAACTGTAACTGACGCAATCAAGAAATAAAGTGTAAAATTTAATATGAAATTGTTTCTTTCTTTCCTCTATACAAAGAAGTAAATCATTCATATGTAACTTTAAGACCATTATTAGAAATAAATATCCAAGAAAATCATCCTCTATTTCATGATCAAAATAAATATATACATTAGGCAGGTGAGTTTACCATTTGATACCGTCATCAACAAGGTTCTAAACAAGTATTTGAGTAACAATAAATCATTACAATCAGAAGTTGTTGTTAATTGGTAATATTTTTGATGAAAATAGGTATTTCTTCTACCATAAAAATATGAGAAAGTATGCATGATGAAACCCTTGGGGAACATTGAATTTTGAATCTTCTAACACTTAGGAATGGGATATTTAGGAAGGGAATTATTTTCAATGGAGGCATAATAAGATTTAATCCCAAGGGTAAGGGTATGAAATTGAGTTTGAAAATTACTAATAACATGCATGAGAGAAATGATATCTTCTGATAGGATGTTTTGGGAAGTGAGAGCTTGAGGGGTTGAATCTTGCCATTATAAGAGATCATGAGAGCTGGAGAAGGGGGAGTAGATGTGTAAGGAGGGGATGGAGTTGCGAGAGTAGGATATGAATGTGGAATTTTTACAGATGTAATAGGTGTAGGATCTTGAGACATAGTAAGAGGTATATAAGGGGAAATATTGGTGTCAACATGACTATTCTTGGAAAAAACTTTAGATGTAGAAGAAAGAGTATATATAGAATCACATTCCACAATTTTAATGGAAGGAAGATCATCATTAACATGTGTAGTATAATTATCAAAATATAAGTCATTATAAGTCATATTTTATCTATAAGAATTAAAGCGTAAAATGTAATCTAAATTTGGTTCATTATAACCTTGATGTAAAGAAGGAAAGAATTCATATGTGGCTTTAGGACCATTGTTAGAAATAAAACGTATAACAAAAGAAAATTTCCATATCAAGATAAGTACTAATAGATCCATTAAGTGAATGGTTATAAGGACATATTGTAGTGCCCACATCCCTTTGACACCTTTTGATATTGATCTTGATACTGCTGATTATATTATGGACATTATTATGGTTATGATTTAATATGATGCTATATCTTAGACCATGGATCATTGTTGATCTTGATTCAGTTATGATGTATGATGATTATTAGAGACATTTTATATGTGTATGATGATATATTGTTTGACATGGATATGTCATGGATGTTGTTCGGACATGTGATATTTGGATATTGTGAGTAGACCTAGAAAATGGACATTATTTGATGATGATATAGTTGTTGATATAAATTGTAAATGATATTGTTGGATTGCCTTGATGATTGTTGTGATTCATATGTATAGATGATTATGAGATTATGTTTATATAATTTTTTGGATGTTCTGATATGGCCACAAGGCCGAAGGAGGTATTTGTGTTTTGCAGGTTAAAATACCACAACAAAAATTGGGGGATTGGAGACCAACCACATTGGAATTCTAGATGAATTCAACAAGGTTACCATGGAAACTAGTATTTTTTTGTGTGTGTTGTGTGTGTGTGTGTGTTAGGGATTCCCATGGGGGGGTCAGCTTTAAATGTGACCATGGGGTTTTATGTATTTTTTTTATTTGGTCCATTTATTATGTTTTCATGTGTTTATTTTGTGGTGCTTTTACCCATTCATTAATTATTAAATGTTGTGTTAATATTGTGAGTAATCATGTTGCTAAGTTATTTAATTAAAATATGTCATAAGAATGTAATTAATAGAGTTGTTGGCCATGATTTAAGTGTTGTAAGGATGTGTAAGTGATGTGTAAGTTACCTTTGAGAGTGAAACACTCCACCTTCTTGGAAATTCGAAATTGTCCTTGAAGGCTGATTTTGGAGGCTTGTGGGACAAGTTAAACTTGTCCCATACCTCTTAAATTTAATTACCAACAATACCTATGGTTGGAGAGTTTAGATTAGACTTCTATAATGCTTTTTGAGAGGGAAAATTTTAGGTTTTAATTACACTTTTCTTACATAATATAATTTCAGTCTTTTGGGGTGTGGGTTCGATTTGAGTGTGTAAGTCGACTGTCATATTATTCACCCACCTATTTAATATGCATTGGAGAATGAAGTTGACTTTGGGGGTTGGAGTTGAGGAGGTGTGATGTGGAATCCTACATGGACCCACCTCATCATCTTCCCTTCCCTCTTCTATTAAATTCAATTTCCTTGCCTTGTTTTGGGGTTGCTTCATTTTGGAGACTTCATTCTTTGGCAAATTCCTTATTATTTTGGGAGCTCTTGCTTGTAGAAGTTTTTTTTGGAAGATTGTGGAATACTTGTGCTTGGTTGATTTTTGGATTGTTTTCTTGGAAACAACTGTTGTTTGGAACTTGGAAAACTCCATCATGGAGAGGTAAGAGCTTGGCTCTTGAAATGCTCTTCTTTTATGAATGTAAATGTTAATGTGTGAATGTTTTGGCATGTTTGTGGGCTGTTGGGTAGATGGCCTAGGAATGGTGTAGGAGAAGACTATGGGGTTTATTTTGTGGGAGGCACAAGTTTTTTTAGGGAGGTATAAGGGTGGAGGAGTTGGGATTTGGGTTCCACCTTATAAAGAAATAACTTGCATTTATTTACTCGTTATGGGGTGCCATAAGAGGTTGGGGAGGCATAAGGAAATGTGAGGAATAAGGGGTACTTGGGGGAGGCATAAGGAATATCAGGGCTTTGATAAAATATATTTTGGCGGTTTGTAATTAAGGTGGTGATACCCATTTCCCCTTTTGGGAGGCATAAGAAGCATCCCCATAGTTTCTTGTTCCTTTGGCTTGCTTGATAAAGCCTTTATATTGTTTGTCATGTTTAAATGTAGTTGTAAACTACATTTTGTTTTGGACTGTGTTTATTGTGAAAGTTTTTCTTGTGTGTTTGTAGAAGCTTGTTCTTGTCATGAGTTGGATAACATATTTTATTGCATTGTGGTTGGGGCTCGGGGGACAATGAAGAAGGATGGATTCTCTTTTTCATTGGATGTCTTGGTTGGGTGGAGAGTGTTGCCTTTCCCCTGCTCTTGTTGTGATCACAATTTGGAAGAATGAGAAATATGCATGTTGCTGTTCTGGAGCTAAGATAAAGGTAGTTTGACAGTCCCTTGTGAAATGAAATCTTATTGTAACCTTTCCCACTTGAAGTAGATGAACTTGTATATGTTTTGTAATGGAAAGATACTTTGTAGTGGTTATGAAAGTGTAAATTGAAATGTGAAAGAGAGATACTCTGCTTGTTCTTTTGAAAGTAAGAAGTTGTGTTTTGCATGATGAAATTGAAGATTGAAAGAAAGAAGTTGTAAGTTTCTTTTGAATCAATAAATGATTATGTTACCTTTCTCAAATTGCATTGTTGTATTGAACCTGATCACTTAAATTTATTTGAAATCTCTGTTTGAAAGAAAAAAAATGCATATGAAGAAAATGTAATACTCTGTCTTTTGAAAGGAGTGAACTTGAAAAATCAGAGTTGAGTATTGTATTTGAATGTTTGATTGAAGGAAAGAAAACAAAATGTATTATAAGATTGAGACAAAAAAACTGAAGATAAATCTACATCTTCTGTCAATTCACTGTATACTTTAACTAGAAAATATCCTTTATCCAAAATGCAAATCGAAACAGAATGAATAAAAAAATTAAATTGGACATAATAAGATCTAAAAATGAATTCATCTAGAAATAAATACTTAAGGAACTTCTTAGAAAAGTTAGCAAAAATGAGCCCAACCCTCTTAAAGTTGTTTTGCTGTCAAGAGAAGTAAATTTTCAAATTACAAATTAATCAGACAAATTGAATCTTGAAATCCTTCTTAAATGCATCTAAGAAAAATTCTCCATGTGTATTTGACATGTTAAGAGAGGAAGAAGATCAAATTGAACAAATCTTACAAGTTAAAATTTACTAGTTTACACTGTAAAAGCCTCTGGATCATTTTCTCAAAATTGACTCCTTAAAATTTATCAAATTAAAAATTTAATGATTCTTGAGTAAAGAGGACATTGAGAGATTTCCAGAAAGTCCTTGTTTTCCCAAAACTGAGCTCTCTATCAAAAGTTATGGCCTTCTAAAGTTTTTCTTCATTTGGCGTCAAAAAAAAAAATTGGGAAAAATTTCCTTGGTGGACCCGCGGGCCCGAATTTTTCCCTTAGCACTTTGGAAAATTTTTGAGAAAATTTTCATAATTTTCCCACCCACCCTACCAAGCATGTAGCCAATCAGAGGCTGCCACGTGTCATCACGAGGCATTGGCGGAGAGGTGGTTCCCTTTTTAACTTAGTGCTTTGAGAAAAATTGGGAAAATTTTCTAAATTTTTCCCACTGCTACGCCGGCCCGTAGCCAATCAGAGCTGCCACGTGGCATCACGAGGCATGGCAGAGGAGAAGGTTCCTTTTTTCCCTTAGCATTTTCAAGAAAATTTTGAGAAAATTTTCTAGGTTTTCCCTGCTAGCCCGTAGCCAATCAGGAGCTGCCGCGTGGCGTCGCGAGGCATCAGTGGAGGAGAGGGTTCCTTTTTGCCTTTTGTTTTTCAGAAAATTTTTTTGAAAATTTTCTACTTTTTCCCCACCGGCCTGTAACCAATTAGGAGTTGCCACATGGCATTACAAGGCATCAGTAGAGGTGTGGGTGAATTTTACTCTTTTTAAACCTTTCAAGGGGTTAAAAATCTTTTATCCCCACCACCCCACTTTCCTCGTGTTGGCTTAGGAGGTGCCACGTGTCCCTTACAGTCTTTCAGACTTTTTCATGTGGGAAATTTCCAAAGGACGACCCAATTTCTCCATTGGCCCTGCCAATGGCCATGTAGAGGAAAATCCTGACTACTCCTCATGGAAATATTTCTCCCCGTGGCCCGCAGACCCACCCTTGGGGCAAATTTTTTTCCCTCAGCTTGCAGGCCCGCTCTTGGGGAAAAATTTCACCCCAAGGCCCATCGGCCCATAACTTGAGAAATATGAGGAGTTAGGAGGACTTCTTTATATCATTGGAAAGGTGAGGAAATTTCCTATCCACTAGGAATATTTTAGGGAAGTTTTGAGAGCATTAATTTTGGGACCTTGTGACATCTTATAATTGTTAATAAAAAAAAGTATATTATAGTGGATTAGAATTGTTCTGGAACTTGTTAGTGACAACTGTTGTCTTGTAATCTTGTTGTAGACTCTCTTAAACAAAAATAAAAATTATTCCATAATTTTTCCTAACTAATCCTAGGTTGTTCTTGGGTCTCAATCTGGGTTGTTTTTATGGGCACTACACTTGGTCTCAGTAGACCTGGTTCAAAATCTTAGACTCTTCGGCACAAAATAAATTTATTCCAGACATTTTCTCTAACTAATCCTAGCACACTTGTAATCTAGAAAACAACCTGGTTTGAAAATTGCATATTTTAGATTTACACATGGTATCAGACTAAATCAAAAAACCAGTTGGTAGAAAATTTGAGACATGAACCTAAACCTAACACACTTTTAATGTAGAAAACAATATATCGTAAACATGAAAAACTAAATAAAACCAGTTGGTAGAAGTTGAACCTCCATATTTAAGATATATATATATATAAAATAATAAAGTTGTACTCGCTAAGTGAAGTTTTTGTCAAAACCCACGTAACTGAAAATGTTAAATTAAATTGATATTTTTGTGAACTTCTTGTATAGAGGAACCTGTTTCTACTTTGAAAAGATGTTGTTTGAGGAATCCTAAACCTTATTTTGAATTGTATGATGTGATAAACCTTTTAGGACTCTCCTTTATTGGATTTGTTGGAATGATAAATTGTATTGTGTTACTCTTGTGACTTAGTGGTAGTGGTTATGTTCGGGAGTCCGACAAAGTAAATTAGAAGATGTTTAGAACTTCCTTCCTTCAGTGGTCAGGAGAGATGGCTTGGTTGTCAGTTGTTATTCTGATACCCGTATGAGTAAGTGGGATATTAGGTCTTGGTGTCACTTTTGATCCATCTTTGAGTATCTGATCCTTAGAACCGAGCTCGAGGTATAGTACCCCTATTAGCGGCTATGAAGGGTTGCGAAGTGACTGTGATGTTGAATTTTGTATTTTATATTTATAAACTTGTGTTATTTGATCAAGGACCAACATCTTATTTTATGATTGGATTGAGAAGATCTGAGGCTCTTTTATCTATTATTATTTTTGTGATAATTTTCATAGTTTGCAATGCAGCTACTTAGCCACTTTCCTTGATTGTCGATATTTCTTGGATTTTAATTTGATTGATGACTCGAAGCTCGTTTATCGTTGGCTACTTAGCTAAATGTTACGTTTTCCTCACTTATATGTTGTTGAACTAGTCCTATGTTGTTTATCTTGTGACATTTTGCCATATGGGGGCACATCCTAGGTTCCTGGAATGTCTTCTTAGGTGCTTTAAGTTATGCCTTGGTTTTGGGTGCACAGAACCTTGAGTGTGTTTAGGATCTTCAGAGTGGCTATTTTTTTACTCAACCTTGCAAAAAGGGAGTTCTTTGTGTCGTGCGGTCCTGTTGGCAGTTTGATAGCAGTAGTGGTGATTCTCTTACAATCTGGTAAGAGCTTTTATTCTCGCTAGAGTAGATGTATTTGGTTATGGGATTTTGGATTGTGTTAGGATCAGATTGATTTTTGGTTGACCGTGGATGTTAGTGGAAAAGTGTTTTTTTGGTAGTGGCATTTCATCAATGGCATGCTAAGCTTTATCATGATTTCCTTGTTTCATTATAAAAAGTATTGACTTGTTGATTGTATGCATCTTGGTAATTATGGTTAGGTTTAAGCCCATTCAAGCAATGTGTTTAATTAAGTATGGTTGTTTTTCTCACGTTGACCTATAAATGAGCCTACCCTTTCCTTAACATTTTAAATTGCTATGAATAACACTCTATGACCTATTAATCTTTGGGTTACGTGGAGACACTTATGGATGCTTTTGGGTCTTTTGGACCTTGCTATTAGAGATAGTTTGGTAGATTTTGATATTTTAATCTCGGTGGTGCTTATACTATGCTTCGTCTTAAAAAAAATTGTAACTCTTGGTAGTAAAGTACATGTTGAATAGATTAGCTGATTGTCCACTTGCTTTTGATGCTTTCTAGTGGGGGATATGGTGTCCTTGGAGTAAAATATTTCCTTGTCATTTTGGTTGCTTGGTTGGTGGTATCTTGTGGAAATATGAGTTTTGATTTGAAAACCTTCCTTGTCTTATTATGTGAGTAAAATGTTTGAGCCTAAACAACAAACATTGGTAAACATCTAGAATTCATAAAAGTAAATATGCCTCTTTAATGGTTCTTTTCTCGTAACTTCTTTTGAGACTTGTGGAGACCCACTAGGAATGTTTTAAGATACTTTTAATTAGTGGAAAATAATCTTGAAATATTGTTGTGATCCATGTTGGTTGATTGCTTCCTAGCTCTTACAAAATTAATAATGTGTTTCTATGTTGAATGTCCCTTGTTTCCTTAGAATTAAAAATGTGATGTGTTGATTTACCTCTCTCTCCCATTAAAGTAATCGTGTGATATGTTTACCCTTCCTTCTCATTAAAATTTTAATTGACAAGTTGACTTACCCAAACATCATAAAACTATAATTGAGGAGATTTGGCCTAGAAGCTTAACAAATAAACTGGAACATAGAAAGAGAAAATGGTCCTTGCTTTAACCTTGGTAGATTAATAGAAGAAATATATATATATATTTTTAAAAACCTTGTAGAAGAATAGAAAGGAAACATTGTGATGGTGCTCAGAATTGTCTCGCCCCATTTGTGCCCTTGAAGATTTATTGATTCACAGCCTCTATCTTTTTATCCTTCCCCATATTGTGTTTGGCTAGTCTTTGTTGCCATTTTAATCTTCTCCTGGGTCAAAGATCACGTGTGGGTCCGTATTTGTCTCATGGTTTCTTTGTTCCTCTGGAAAATCTCTTTATTTTGAGTCTCCCGTGCTTTGTTCCTTCAAAACTTGTTTTTTCCCATTTCCTCCATTTTTCACAGTGAAGATATGTTGTCCCTTCCATTTTTTCCCTAAATACTAAAATATAAATGAATTGATGTGTCCTCGAGGAATGTATTTGAGTCTTGCAACATTTCTAAAATCTCTGTCCTTGAAAAAAAATTCACTTTTAGGCTCAAATGGTTGTTTCTCCATTTTTTATGGTTTGACAGGTGTTTCCCCTAGTAAAAATTACATCCTTTCATCAATAGGGAAATGTGGCATCCTTTGGTTGGACGCGGCTTGGCCAGACACTTCAAAAATTCTATAAAAAGCCTTAACTTTAAAATGTGTCCACGTGGAGGAACGACGCTCGTTTGAGAATCAACTTTTTGGTTTGGATTTGAAGTAGTGCCGAGAGGACACGTGGAGGCTTTTGTTGGGTTTCCCATACATAGAAAATTTTCAAAAGGTTTTTCGGGAAGTCCAGGACATGTGGAGGAACGATGCTCATTTGAAGATCTTATTTTGGGATTTACATTGGAGTAGTGTCTGGAGGACATGTGGAGGCTTCCGTTGCTTTCCCATACTTAGAATTTTTCCGCGGTTCCTTTGGGACCCACCTCAGGACTTGTGTCAAGCCCTTTTTTCAGAAGAAGAGGTGTGGAGAAAAATGGGAAATTTTTCCATTTTTTCAAAAGGGTCAGAAAATTTCCTTTTTCCTCATAAAGGAATCAAAAATGGGACCCAAGCCTCATTTTTGCATCTTCCACATGGACAGCCCACATTCAAAATTTAAGATCAATGACTACCGAGCGTCTAAATGTGGAGAAAAATGGGAATTTTTTCCATTTTTTCAAAAGGGTCAGAAAATTTCAAAGGAATCCCCCAAGCCTATTTTTGCATCTTCCACATGGACAGCCCACATTCAAAATCAAAGATCAACGGTTACTGAGCGTTTAAATTTGATTTTCCCCCCATTTTGATTGTAAAACTACTGGGAGTGCAAGTCTTCATGATTTATTTCTATTTTCTACATGCCAAATAGAGGAGAGAGTTAATTTTGATATCCAGAGTTTGGTGGGACAGATCTGGAAGCGTCTTTCACCATTAAAAAATTTTGACTCTCAAGCCCGATTTTGTTTTCCATTTTTATTCTCCTGAGCATGCAAGGGGTCAGATTTGATTGATATGGGGTGGAAGTGCTTGTAAAATTGATGGAGGCATGTCTTTCCCAAGAAAGGAGTTGAATGAGGGAAGAAATCAAAGAGATTTTCCCTTGAGCACCTCGAGACTTTTACAGATCTGATTCTGCGAATCACTAAATAATCATGGCAAGAACTGGTACATTTAATTTTTTTATTTTTTGAGAGGAAGGGGCTCTAGTGGAAATGGTATAAAGGGAACGAATTCATCGTGTAAATGGTTGATAGTTTTTTGAAAGATCAGAACTGATTCTCTCCAGCAGAAAAAGCTTGACAGAGCCCATCCATTTTGAGAGGCCGTCTAAGAAGCCTGTATATCTCTCTTTGTATCAAATTCAATCGTTTCAAGGTGGTTGCAAGTGTACAGCCATTGAAAATCTTTCATATTGTTCTGTAAACTTTCCCTTGCTGATAAATTTGATCAGACTTGAGTTATTCTATGTTAATCTTGAGTAAAGTGTATTCATTTCATCTCTGAATGCATACATGTAGTTTTTCTTGTTTCTATTGCAATCTTGTACCAAACTAGGGTCCAATCACATAGGTCTTAGTCCTTGTGATAGTTTAGTGGCATCTGTAATTTCATTTCTCAAACAAGCCTTCATTTGGGAGAGGGATAAATGGTCTAAAAATACTTTTCATACATTTTGTTGATAGATATTCTCTGTAAGCCTCTGGGTGTACCTCAAGCGTGACTTGGTTTAAATCTTCATTCTTTATTGGGTTATCTAACTCAAGCCTTCCTAAGATAATCCCACAAGTACTATGAAAGAGTGCTAATCTGGGCCTCCATTGAGCACATATTCTAGTTGAGGAAACAATTTAACTTTTTGTGGCAATTTGTTGATTGAATCTTTCCATTTTGCATAATCCCTCAAGGATATGGTGAGTCAACTCTTTCCTATCTCTCCTCCCACCAAAATTCATTTAGCAACAACCAATCCCATCCACACTACTCCTATTTTTCTCTGTATACCCACACAAGACTAAAATCCATTTCCCAAAGTGTGCAGGATAAATCAGGGTCTCAAATGTCTTTAGTAACCTTTGCCTTGTTGTGAAAGTATCTCCATGATCTAGAAGTGACAACTCATGAGAGTCAGATCTGGTGTGTTGATCATATTTTCCCCAAGGTCTTATCTACAAAATTTATGAAAAATAAGGGTACCTGTATCTCCTTTCTGATAACAGAGGTTACAAAATAGGTTCTCTTACCTTGGTTGAAAGGCACAACCTAAAATAGTTAGGATAACATCATATCCTTTTAAGGTGCTACCCATTTCTCAACAAATCCAACTAACAAAGGGAAAGTCAGACCTCCTCCTTGGCTACAAAATGACATATATATATATATATATATATATATATATATATATATATATATATATATATATATATATATCTATATATATATATATATATGATCCGGTTTCCTATAAGCTCCATGTTGAATCAGTGTTGATTTTTGCTCTGAAAAGGAGAACAAATTTGGGGTACCAACATTAGTTGCGTCATTGTCGGGGATTCTCAGTCCAAAATCAAGAACCTAGTAAAACACTTCTTATATGCTCCAAGTGTTGTGTGCAATTCTTTCAGTTCCCACACCTAGTGCACTAGCTTTCATTTGATAAGTTTGGGTAAAGAAGGGTTAAAATCTTTCCATTTCCAGTTTCTAGCACTGAAATACATTTGACAGATCATTTAGTGCATAAGCACAACTAAGTTGGAAATCCTTAGTGGCGACTCCATGTTGTTGTAATTATTAAAAAGTACCAGTGTCTTAAAACTCTATCAAAGTCAGATTTGTTACTAATATTTGCAAAGCTGGAGGGAAGAAGATCTTTCTTTAATAGGGATCCTTCTAGGAAATTTTTTACAGAGCTTGGAAAAGAAAATTCAGAAGGAAGAAAAGCTTGGAGAGTTATTGGAGATCATTAGAAAAGAAGAGGGATCTCCATTGATAAAAGTGAGTGGCCTATCATTGAATATTGTAGCCTGAATGCATCTGAATCAGGAAATATCTGTGTGGAGTTAAACTCTCTAGTAGGAGAGGGATCTTCATTTGATTTTGAAAGGTTTACTTCACACTTGGCACCTATATTTTCTAAGGTTGATAGCAATTTCCAAGAAGCAAGGCCTTTGCGAGGTATCCATTTTAAAAATTATAGTCCTATATTCCAAGAATCCTTTGCCCCAAATTAGTTTATCACCACTCCAAGGTCACCTCCTCAAATCAATATGGCTCATTCCAGACCTCCATTTGTTGTAAACACCTTTGGACCTATAAGTTTTTTGGGAATGGCTGATTACCCAAATGCAGTGCCTCAAGATGTAAGGAACAAAATGCCAAAGTTCTACGGAAACAATGCTATTACTGGTGATCAATATCTAAATATTTTTATCAATATGATGGAAGACTTTGAGATTGAACATGAAGATGTCTATATCAATCTATTCATCCATACCTTGGAAGATGATGCTAGGGACTGGTATAAAGCATTTCCAGATAACTCTATTGTTTCCTAAACTGAGATGAGTAATGCATTTAGACTGTAGTATGGTGATATGATTGACCCTAGATTTCTTTTGACATAATTTGAAAATATAAAAAAGATCACTAATGAGTCAGTACATGATTTCAACTCAAGGTTTAATAATACCTTGAGAAGATTACCGGTTAGAATAAGGCCTTGTGATGAGTCATGTTTGATCAAATATACTGATGCATTTGATAAAAAGGCTGCATATTATTTAAGAGACAAAAACCCCAAAAATTTGAGGTAGGCCTTCACCATGGATTTTCAAATAGAAATAATATCAAGGAAATTTTAATGCCTCCAAAGAGAGAAGGTGTAAAGTTGGTTAACCCAGAAAACCCCCAGACAAGCAAGGCTTCTAATTTGGAAGAAGTTGTAAAGACTTTGACAAGGGTTGTGAAGGAGATCTCTTATAAGCTAGACCAAGCTGAGAAAGGAGTTGGGAAGAGATCACAGGGTCAACACAAGCAGCAAGGCCAAGACAGGTTCACAAATCACTAAAGATATGATGACAGACACAAGGGACTTGTTGGATTTGGGAATAGGTAGTATCAAAGCTAGGGATAACAGAATTGTACTTGATCCTTTGGCTGTCAGAGTTGTTTTTAGGGAAGGGAAATAAGTCATTGATTGGTGTGATAGATGTTTCATGCCCCATGCTCCTTGTGAAGAATATTAGCAAGAAGAAATTGTAGCTAGTGATAAGAGTGATGATGATGTTTTCATGATGTGTTGCTACACAATCTCAAAATGAGGGGAAACTTCAACTGAGGTGATAAGTACCTAGACTACTGCCACCTTTTGGGACTACATTCAGAGGGTACCCATTCTTCCTCCCTCTCATACTTTAGAAGTAGATACTGTACAAGCTTTTGAATTACCCCATAATGACTTTGAATCTTTAAGGGATTTAATGATACAGAAGTATGATGGAGGCATCCCCTCTGAGGAAGATAGATAGTTACTAATGAAATTGTTTTAGCTCAAGAGAAGGAATATAATACAAGAAGTAGATGCTTCAAAGGCTAGAGGGCCTCAAGCCAAGCCAAAAACTCCCCTACTTCCAAACATTCCTAAAAGGCTCCTATGAAATATGCAACTTGCTAAAAGGCCCTGAAGTTCTAAGACAAAAATCATACCCCTCCTCATGCTCCTAATGAGTCTTGTATTGGCTTCCCTTCCAGTGTTGCCTTTGCCAAGAAATGCCCCATATGATATTGCCCAAGTCTTAAGTCAAATCAAAGTCTTTGTTCCAATTATTGAGTTGCTTAAGATCCCTGAGCACAAAAGGAGAGCATTTAAATACTTGGGGTTGAAAGAAGAGAAGACTGCCCTAGGTCAGAAATATAAACATTGTGGAGATCTCCTCCTAGTCATTGAAGAACTGAGAAGCACCCCCATCATAAGAAGATCTAGTTGAACCAACTGAGGTTTATTTGGAGACATATTTGGTAGAATCTTAGCTAAATGTGGATCCACTCTTCACCACTTTGATCATCAAGGACAAACTGTTGCATAACTACATGTTTGACTTAGGGGCATCATGCAATGTCATGCCTTTGGAAGTAATGAATGAGATAGACATCAAAGTGACAACAGCCTATGGGAAGTGCACTTCCATGGAATCTAGAGAGGTGCCAGTAGTGGGATGTGTGAAGGGTCTAGTGGTACAACTTTGCAGCCTACCCAGGTAAAAATTTAAAACTTGATGTTGTCATAGTTGATTGCCCAGCCAAGTGGGGTATGTTGTTGTCAAGAAAGTGGGCTACAAGTGTTGGTGGTAGTGTCCAAATGGACATGTATTATGACACCATCCCAATTGAGGGCAGGCTTGTTACATTATATGGGGAGAAGAAAATGTTGTACCTTATTGAGGATCCCAATAATGTGTCCTATGAAGTATTATATACAATTGTTGATGCTGAAAACTTTGTGGGATTTGCTGATGGAAAATAGCACAAGATTTAGGAGTGTAAGTGTCTTGAGCAACCAGGCTCTCCTTGGACTCTATTGTTTCATGGAGCTTGCTCAAAATTTGGAAATGGTGTCGGTGTTGTCCTAATTTCTCCAAGCTAGGAGATGTTTGTTTTTTCCTTTAAGCTTTACTTTGAGTGTACTAACAACATTGCTGAGTATGAGGCATTGTTGTTAGGTTTAAGAATTGCTTGGAAGTATGGTGTCAAGGACATCATTGTCAAAGGATACTTAGAGTTAGTTTTCAAGCAAGTCAGAAAATTATATGCCACAAAGAATCAATGACTGAAACAGTACAAGCATGTTATTTGGGACTTCATTGAGATGTTTGAATCCTTCAAAATTGTGCATCATGATAGAAGGTTCAATGAATTGGTAGATAGGCTTGCAATGTTGGGTTCTCACTTTGACAACTATGCAAAATCCCTTTATTGTGAGTATGAGGTGGAAGTATTGACAAGACCCTTTGTCCCTGACAATATAAAACACTTGAAGGTTTTTGTTGATGAGGCTCAGATCAGAAGGTTCCTGCAAAATGGTGGAGAGTTTGCTGATCAAAAAATTGATTGGGATCCAATGGTCTATGCAACAGAGGGGAAATAAACCTTTTTTGGCAAAGGCTTCATCTAGTTGAAGACCAATACCATTCCTAGAGGGCTGGTTGCTCTTGAATCGAATTTTAATAATGCTGACTGCATTATTAATAGGCATATGGCAGCCTCAACGGATGTTGAGGAGCATGACCTTGGCATAAAGAAAAAATGAAGGAAGATTTGGTTGGGAAGCAATCTCATCAAAGAGGAAAAACATTCTTACATCCAGTTGTTGAAAAAATACCAAGATTGCATGGCTTGGACCTATTCTAAGCTCAAAGCATACAAAGAAGACATGTTCCAGCATAATATTCCCTTGGAACCTAGTGTTAAACCATTCAGGGAGAAGCAGAGGCCAATTAATCCTCTATTATCTCTCAAAATGCAAGAGGAGCTGAAGAAGCTAAGAGATGGAGGAATTATCCAGCCCACAAGGTATTCTTCTTGGGTTGCCAACCTAGTGCCAGTAAGTAAAGAAGAATGGTGACATCAGGTTGTGTGTGGACTTTAGGAATCTAAACAAGGCCTCAATGAAGGAAAACTATCCTTTACCTAACATGGAGCACATGCTTCAGTTGGTGATTGGTTCTGAGTTTGCTTTCTACTTTAGATGGCTTCTCTGGTTATAACCAAGTCATGGTAAAAGAATCAGAAAGGATCAAGAAAACCTTCACTACTCCATGGGGAACATATGTATATGTCAGGATGCCCTTTGGTCTGATGAATGCTGGAGCCACTTTTCAGAGAGAAATGGATGTTTCTTTTTCTGGTTACATTAATGACTTTATTGTTGTTTACCAAGATGATGTAATAGTGTTTTCAAGAAAAATAAGTGACCACTTGTTGCACTTAGAGAAAATGTTGATCAGATGTAGGGAATATGACATCTCACTCAATCAAAAGAAATTCCATTTTGGAGTGCAGAAGGTAAAATTTATTGGTCACATTGTGTCACAAGAAGGAGTGATGATTGATCTAGAAATAGTGGAGTCCATCAGGAAGGTCCCTATTCTAAGAACCAAGAAAGGAATTCCATCCTTTGTCGGGCAGATAAACTTCATGAGAAGGTTTATATCAAACTTTTTTGAGTTGACTATCCCAATCACTTCCATGTTGAAGAAGGATTAGATCATCAAATGGGAGAAGGTTGCCATCTAAAGCTTTCAATGGAATCAAAGAGGCATTGAAGCATGCCCCTATTTTGGCAGCCCCAGATTATAAGAAACCTTTCCAGGTGTTTTCCTTTGCTTCAGAAAACACTATTGCTTCTATCCTTTTGCAGAAGGATAATGAAGGGGCTGAGAGGCCAATTGCCTTTTTCAATAAGGCACTACAAGGGGAAGAATTAAAATACACCATCATGGAAAAGTAGGCATTTTCCTTGGTCAAAGAAAAAAATCTTTTTAGGCCTTATATTTTAAGTTCAAAAGTTGTTGTTTATGTTCCCCATACCATGGTAAAATACATCTCGTCAAAGATGGAAGTCTCAAGTAGAAGATGTAGATGGGTGAACAAGTTGCAAGAGTATGATATGGACATCCAAACCACGAAGTTGGTGAGAGGTTTGGGGTTAGCTAAGCTCATGGCTGAGAGAAACTTGCAGACCATTGAGGTAAATGAGGTTGAAGAGGAAAGGGCAGCTATTTTTGAAAAATTGATAAATTCTGAGTGGTATAAGCATGTAATGTTCTATCTCAGACACTTAAACTACCCTTAGCATTTGAATAAGAACCAAAAAAGATCTCTTAAATTGGATTCCTAAAAATAGGTCATTACTGATTTTGGGTTGGCATGGAAGAACCCAGAAGGAGTCCTCTTAAGATGCATCACTGAAGATGAAGCCCCCAAAATAATTATTGATCTCCATGGAGGAGTTTGTGGGGGACATTTTGCTGCAAGAGTCACAACACATAAGATCCTAAGGGCTGGTTATTGGTGGTGAAATATTTTCAAGGATGTAACCATGTTGGTCAGAAGATGTGAGAGTTGCCTACATTTCTCTGGAAGACTGAAAGCTTCAGGCTCCTTTCCTTTTCATCTTGTGTCAATTGAAGTCCCATTCAGACAATGGGGAATGGACTTCATTGGTGAGATTTCAGACCCTCTAAGTGCTGGTCATAAGTGGATTCTTATAGCCACTGACTACTTTACTAAGTGGGTTGAAGCAATCCTCACCAAGAAGGCTACACACCAAGTTGTCATGGATTTTGTGCTAAACAATATTTTTTGCAGGTTTGGAGTACCATTCAAAATCATAGCTGATAATGCCATGAGTTTTAGAGCTAGACCTCTGGTGGTAATGTGTAAAGGATATGGGATGAATCTGACATATGCCTCTATTAATAATCCCCCAGGAAATGGATAAGATGAGTCCAGCAATAAGAATTTGCTAAAGATTATCAGAAGAACCTTGGATTTGAACAAGAGAAGGTGGGATGAATGGTTCAAGTTTACTATTTGGGCAGATAGGAACACTGTCAACAAGGTCACTGGAAAGAGTCCATTTGAGTTGGTGTATGGGACTCAGGCCTTGCTACCCCTTCATATGAAATTATCTTCATATCAGTTTATGCAACAACTGGAAGATCAAGAGGTAGGTCCTTATGATGCCCACATTAACCTAATTGTTGAGCTTGATGAAGAGAGGAGGGCATCCCACCAGAGGCATATAAAGTTTAGAGAAAAGCTTAAGAAACTGTTTGACAGGAAGGTTACTCCTAGAGCCTTCAATATTGGAGATCTTGCGCTATTATGGGATAGAAGGCATGAGGATAAGGGCAAGCATGGCAATTTTGACTCATTGTGGATGGGCCCTTACTCCATTGACATCAGAATTTGTGAACACACCTTCTTCTTGAAGGATCTAGATGGTGAATTACTCGAACTACCTATTAATGGTAGGCATCTAAAGCATTTCTTGGATTGATTCCTCTAAATCAAGGTAAACACCTCTTGTACAGTGTATAGTTTGTTGTTTGCATTTTATTTTTTGTGTTTTTTGCTTGTCCTGGTCTGTGGTGACCTATTTTTGTTGGCTTCTTTTTTTTTGGAGATGGCTTCATTTCTCTACTCTGCAAGTTGAATCTATTTCCCAATGGATATTTTGGAACTTTTTCTACTATTGTTCTTCTGGCACTCATAGGGAGTGCCTATCCCCGAGTCAGAGCCAATGTTGGTGCTCAAAATTGTCTCGCCCCATTTGTGCCCTTGAAGATTTATTGATTCACGGCCTCTATCATTTTATCCTTCCCCGTATTGTGTTTGGCCAGTCTTTGTTGCCATTTTAATCTACTCCCGGGTCAAAGATCATGTGTGGGTCCATATTTGTCTCATGGTTCCTTTGTTCCTCTGGAAAAGCTCTGTATTTTGAGTCTCTCGTGCTCTGTTCCTTCAAAACTCACGTTTTCCCATTTCCTCCATTTTCCACAGTCAAGATCTATTGTCCCTACCATTTTTTCCCTAAATACTCAAAGAGAAATGAATTGATGTGTCCCTGAGGAACGTATTTGAGTCTTGCAACATTTCTAAAATCTTTGTCCTTGAAGAAAATTTCACTTTCAGGCTCAAATGGTCATTTCTCTATGTTTTACAGTTTCATGGGCATTTTCCCCCGATCAAATTTGCATCCTTTCATCAACAGGGAAATGTGGCATCCTTTGGTTGGACGTGGCTTGGTTGGACACTTCAAAAATTATATAAAAATCCTCAACTTTAAAATGTGTCCACGTGGAGGAACGACGCTCGTTTGAGAATCAACTTTTTGGTTTTGCCTTGAAGTAGTGCCAAGAGGACACGTGGAGGGTTGGCAGGAAAGAGACATGTGGAGGCTTCCTCTAGGTTTCCCATACTTAGAAAAATTTTAAAAGGTTTTTGGGAAGTCCAAGACACATGGAGGAATGACGCTCATTTGAAGATCTGCTTTTGGGCTTTTCCTTGGAGTGGCACCGGGAGGATACGTGGAGGATTTCAATACTTTAAAATACTTAGAATTTTCTTTATGTAGATGGAAACAATTTGGTGGAACAACGACATGTGGTGAGCCCATTCAAGCTCTTAGGGAACATTTTTCAGGAGTCTTCAACATGGGAACCACCCTTGAGTTTCATTTTAAAGAAGCACCCATGAGGGACACGTGGGGCATTCCACACACTTTGCATATTTGCTTGGAATTTTCAATGACCAAGAAAGATTTCCTCAGAGCTTGACACGTGGTGCCCTCCATAGAGCTTCAAGCCTTCAAATTAATTTTTCTATAGTCAGGACATGTGGCGAGCCTGTGCTCTTGTTCAAGGTATCAAATTTTTGGGCCACCTCAAGGTGCACCATTGTGACACGTGGTCAATTTGGAAAGTCATACATAAGGGGTGGGGAAGTGGACCATCGGAGGTAACTTAAATTTTTTTCCTCTTTGCCTCATAAAGGTTAAAATATCAAAAATGGCTCACAAGCCTGATGGGAAATAGTCAATGTTTTTCCCCAGGTCAATGGCAGAGGTGTAGTATTTTGGAGGAAAAGTGAAAAATTTTCCCTATGAGGGAAAAGGAGTTAAAGGCATAAAAGGACCTACGGTTTCACTGGGACCCACATTAGGGACTTGAATCGGAAGGGCAGAGCTGCAGGGGAAACTTGGAAAATTTTCTTTCTTTCCAAAAGAGAGTCAAATGAAAGAATTTTTTGATGATTTACTTGGGACCCACCTCAGGACACGTGTCAGGCCCATTTTTTAGAAGCAGAGGTGTGGAGTGAAATGGGAAATTTTTCCATTTTTTCAAAAGGGTCAGAAAAGGTCAAAGGAAGCCCCCAAGCCTGTTTTTGAATCTTCCACATGGATGACCCACATTCAAAATCAAAGATCAATGGACTGCTGAGTGTCTAAATCTGATTTTCCCCCATTTTCTCTGTAAAGCTCCTGGAAGTGCAATTCTTCATGATTTAATTCTATTTTCTACATATCCAAACAGAGGAGCAAGTTAATTTTGATATCTAGAGTTTGGTGGGAGAGATCTAGAGACGTCTTTTGCCATTAAAACCGTCTGACTCTCAAACCTCATCTGGTTTTCTATTTTTCTTCTCCTGAGCACGCAAGGGGACCATATTTGATTGATATGGGGTGGAAGTGGTTAGTGAATTGATACAGATATGTTTTTCCTAAGAAAGGAGTTGAATGTGGGAGGAAATCAAAGATATTTTCCCTAGAGTACCTAGAGACTTTTACAGATCTGATTCTGAGAATCACGAAAGAATCATGGTGAGCACTGGTGCATTTAAAGTTTTTGTTTTTTTGGAGGAAGGGGCTTTGTTGGAAATGATATAAATGGCACGAATTCATCATGCAAATGGTTGGGATTTTTTAGAAAGATCAAGACTGATTCTCTCCAGTAGGAAAATTTTGACAGAGTCCATCCATTTTGAGAGGCCGTCTAAGAAGCCTGTATATCTCTCTTTGTATCAAATTCAATCGTTTGAAAGTGGTTGCAAGTGTACTGCCATTGAAAACCTTTCATATTGTTCTGAAACTTTCCCTTGCTGATAAATTTGATCAAACTTTGAGTTATTTTGTGTTAATCTTGAGTAAAGTGTATTTATTTCATCTTTGAATGCATACGAGTAGTTTTTCTTGTTTCTATTGCAATATTGTACCAAAATAGGGTCCAATCACATCTAGGTCTCAGTCCTTGTGCAAGTTTAGTGGCATATGTACAATTTCATTTCTTAGGTGAGCCTTCATATGGGAATGGGATAAATGGTTTAAAAATACTTTTCTTTCATTTTGTTGATAGATATTCTTTGTAAGCCTATGGTTGTACCTCAGGCATGACTTGGTTTAAATCTTGGGTCTTTATTGGGTTCTATACTCAAGATCATTCATGATAGAATCCCATACCTAGGTTATGTGAAAGAGTGCTAATCTGGGCCTCCATTGAAGCACATATTCTAGTTGAGGAAACAATTTAACTTTTTGTGGCATTTTGTTGATTGAATCTTTCCATTTTGCATAAGCTCTCAAGGATCTGGTGAGTCAAGTCCATCCTGTCTCTCCTGTCCCACCAAAATTCATTTAACAACAACCAATCCTACTCCATAGTACCCCTGTTTTCATGTGTGTACACAAATACCATAATCTTTGTTACCAAAACATGCAGAAACAATCAGGGTCTCAAATGTCTTTAGTAACCTTTGCCTTGTTGTGAAAGTATCTCCATGATCTGGAAGTGACAACTCATGAGAGTCAGATCTGGTGTGTTGATCATATTTTCCCCAAGGTCTTCTCTACAAAATTTATGCAAAAATAAGGGTACATGTATCTCCTGTTTGATAACAAAGGTTACAAAATAGGTTCTCTTACCTTGGTTGAAAGGCACAACCTAAAATAGTTAGGATAAGATCATATCCTTTTAAGGTGCTACCCATCTCTCCACAAATCCAAGTAACAAAGGGATAGTCAGACCTCCTCCCCAGCTACAAAATGACATATATCTATGATCTGGCTACCTCTAAGCTCCATGTTGAATCAGTGTTGCTGTTTGGTCTGAAAAGGAGAACAAAATTAGGTAACAACACATTGTCCATCTACCTTCCCAAGGAGTAAAATAAATACTTTTTCTTTTTCCTTCCTTTACAGAATGGTGAGATATCATGCCCCTTAGTGGTCCTTTTAACACAAACTTGTGATGTCATAATAGGAGGAATTTTAATTAAGAAAACTTGTAAGGAAATGTGCTTGAAAAACTAAGCTACAATTGTTTACTTAATTAGTTGATTTATAAAATGAGTAAGATTTATATTTTTAGTACAATGTATAGTTGAACCTTTAATTCCGCTGCTTACCCAGAGCTGTGAAACACCTTGTGGATAGTGATGTGTCTTAATTATGAACTTCTCCCTTGTTCATAACCATATTTTCTTCTCCCTTGAAAGAGTTTGGGTTATTGTACCCTTATTTCCCCACATCTCGATGAGTATGAGTTTTGGCCCTCTTGGATTGAGACTTATCTCTTATTTTAAAGAAGTAACCTTCTTGCATGTAGTCTTGTCCTTGGAGACCTAAGTGATTGTAATTTTAAGGCAACATGTGTTAAGGATATAAAATAAATTTGGGAAGTATCCTTTTCTTTATGTTTTCTTTTGTTGCCTTGTTATTTTTTCCCCTTTTCCATTAGGATGGAAAGTGTAAGATGGTGTTATTTGCTTTTGTCATAATGCACCTTGGATTGTAGTTGGACCCCCTTGTTACTTGTTTTTCTCCCTAGATATCTTGAGTGTTCCTTGATGTTTCTTGTGCTATCCTTATGGTTATTCTGAGATTGAGAAGGAAATATGATAAATAAATCCTATTTTATTATAGTGTATGGTGCTTCTTAGATTGTTATGTTAGCTACTAGTGGAGCTATTTACTAAATGTTTGACGCCTCTAATTTGGTTAGTATTGTATGTTGGAAATTTTTTTGTTCCCTTTTAGTGTGTAAGTAGGGTTTAGGAAAACATGTGGTCTTGAGTTCAATTAGTATTACCATGAAAAGTTAATTATACCTTTTCGAGTATAGAAGTGCTTCACTTGAATAGTTCCTTGATTTTAAATGTTTTTCTGATTTAGATGTCCTTCCTTGTTGATTAACCTCATCCTGTGTGAACCCCAAATTGTGAGACCTTGAGTATACTTGTTCCTCATGTAAATTTCTGGTCATGATTGATTTCGCTAGCCTTGTCTAGAAAATGAACCTGAAAATCATGACTTAACCTTAGTAGAAACATTAACTTTTGTTATTGCAGCATGTCGTGTTCCATGGGAAACTATGTGGTCATTCTCGAACTCACAGAATTCTCCTTATTATTCTTCTACTTGGTGGTTACTCTTGAAAATCTTCTGAATTCTTCATGTTATATCATTATGTACTGTATCTTGGTTGATAGCATCAAGTACTATCTAGATTTAAATGTTCATATCCTTACATGCAGAAATTTTAGAACTCATCCCTTACAATCTCCCTTCTTCTTGTTGTATTACATTGGACCAAACTTGGGGTCTATAGACCCACACTTGTTTGGTGCAAAACAATTAAATAAAGTCTGTGATCCTTTTTTTGTTGCATTTTTTCCTACCTCTTTGTCTGTGACTTCTAGGAGGAAGTCGAGTCTAAGGGGAGGAGGATGTAGTGCCAACTTCCCTTTGACACCTTTTGATACTGATCTTGATACTACTGATTATATTATGGACATTATTATGGTTTTGATTTAGTATGATGTTAGATGTTAGACCATGGATCATTGTTTATCTTGATTCAATTATGATGTATGATGATTATTAGAGACAATTTATATGTGTATGATGATATATTGTTTGACATGGATATGTCATGGATATTGTTCGGACATGTGATATTTAAATATTGTGAGTAGACCTAGAAATGGACCATTTTTGAATTTTGTCCTTAATAATAGCGTGTATGTTGTGTATATATATGTGTCTCTTGTTTTAATTTCAACATTAGTGAAAGAAAACGCTGACTATGAATATGGGGATAAGGATAAGAAAATTGGAGGATAACCACAAATGTAAAATTTTATACAAGAATAAACATGACAAAAGAACCCAAAGTGGACACTAGCACATGAGCACTAGTGTCCAAGGTGCACGCTAGTGTCTAGATACAAATAATGAAAAACATGAAAAGATAGACAAACATGGATGCATGTGACAATGACTAGAACTGAATAGATAAATGAGAAGTGTAAAATATAGTTATAATCAAAATCGATCAAAGACGTAAATGGACAAGAAACGATGTCACAAGTGAATACTTTTCTTACTCAAAATCCATACATATAACAACATACTAATGACATTATAAAATAGTAATATGTACATGATTTTATCTATACACTTACGAGAAACATTAATTACATATATATTTTCCTAGCAGGATTCATTTTTTAGTCTTCCCAAAAAGAAATTGTTGATCCTATTTGATGTTTAAATTTTTATTTGAGCATAATCCCTTTTAAAGGTAGACCATCCCTTATTTTCATTTCTTTAGTCTTTAATCAACAAATATAGTGATATATTTATGATGATAGGTATATTGTTCTTTCACGTGCATAAGGGTGGATGATTGAGCTACATTCTTTTAGTGAAAAAAATCTATTTGACATATCACCTAAGATAAAAAGAAATATCAAAATTAAAATGCTTTAGTTATTTTCTAAAACATCAATTAAAAGTGAAAAAATATATACTATGTGCACGAAGGGAGGGAAAAATTATAATAATACTAATGATAAATTTAAATTAAAGTAGTATTAATTCTTATTTTAGAATTGTCTTAGTTATAATTATGCAATTAAATATAATTGTAAGTGACTATTTGACTTATGCAAGAGATAAAGAATACATTCTTAGAATTTTTTGTCACAATTTAATACTAGAAAATCTTCTTGTTCCAAATGAAATTCGGGATGCCTTGTTAAAAATCCTCGAAATTCATTGTTGGGCATAAATAAACCTTGCAGAACCTAAGATAAAATACTTTGTATAATTTTAAAATGTGAAATCCCTTATATTTATGGTACATTCATATTTCAAAGAATGTCAAAATAAATGTAGTTTGGATTCATATTTAACCCTTGTGCGTGTATTAGTTTAGATGCTTAATATTGTGTAATCAAAAAATATAGGTATGTGAGTTAAATGTTTTGTAGTTTTTAGCACAGGAATGTATCAATATCTTACGTTCATTCATAATGTGCCCTAGATAATTTATGTTTAATAACCAGTGAAAAATTATCATCCCAAAGGAAACATAGAACATTGATACTTTACCCAACAAAAAAATATACATAGATAATACTATATTCAAGAAACATAAAAACAGACAATTCCCATAAATATCAGAAATTATATTTGTCGAGGAATTTCTTTCAAGAAATATTCACTTCATGAGGTATTGATAAATATTCTATCTCACTTTTCATAATTTAAAATTTTGGATCTCGGTAGAGATTGTATCAATTTTAGTCTTCAAGTCCTTACCATTAATTGGTATATTTTCAAAAAAACATATTTTTATTTCAAATATGAATTTAGTTTATGTTTTATTAATTTTTATTTTTAATATTTAATTCAAATTCATCATATTCCTAACCATTCTTATAAACTATTATTTTATGATAACATAATCATTATAATTGATGTTACATTGATCTTATATTCATCATCAAATTCCCTAATAAAAGCAACTATATTAGCTTTATTTGATATATACGGGGTTTAACATCATTGATATCCTTTATGTCCTACCTCAAATTCCATTTAATCATTATTAGCACGTGACTTCTCACAAAATACCTATCTCTTATATTTAACTATTTCAAAATTAATTAATAATATAAAATATTTTTGTGAAAGTGTTCCGAAAATGGTTTTCACCCCTTGGGTACTGTTTCAAAATTCTTGGGTTCTTTAAATATCTGATTTAAAAATTGATCAAGTGTGTTAATTGAATCAATTTTTGGTGTTTTGAAACCCCAATTTTCCTATTTGTTCCTTATAAATCAATTTATGTTTTAATTAAATTTCCATGCTCAAATGGAAATATTACAAATTCTTTTAAAAATTTGATCACAAGTTGAATTTAGAATGCATTCAATTTGATTAATAGTCTTAAATTGTTTGTGCATTCATTTCGTATGTTGTGGATGAGGGAGTTTAAAATTTTAAATGAAATCAATTTTTTTGTTTATTGCTTTCTTAATCAGTTTAACTAGTTTGTTTTAATATTTTTTATATCTCATCAAAACCTTCAAAAAAAGAAAATAAAATCCAAAAAAACTTGATAACAAGGTTCACCCGATTTAGGCTACATTTTTGGATTCACTTAATTATGAATCGATGTATTTACTATCTAATGAAATACAATTTTACCTTCACTTATTACAAATAGATCTCTCTAACCTGCAAATGGGTTGATTTACACTTGTAAAATTCTACAATTTTCCAAAATCACATTCTCAAATTCACCACAATGCGATTTCCATGCAATCGTGTTCAAAAAACACCTAAACCTAGAAGTTTAATTCATTTAATGAAGAATTAATGACACCCTTATGTTCATATTGGAATTATGAAAACTTTCTCTTTTTACACCAAGGTCTAATTCAGACCTTAAGTGCTCCAAAATTAATATTTGCTACAAAATACTATAATATGCCTTCACTGTCAATCTCAAACATGGCAATAGTATTCATTATATACCAATGAGCTCATTTGATGCACTGCCAACTAGGCTTTGTGGAAATCCAACGAGTGCCTTGTTTTCCACCCTATAGGTCTAGGGGTCGAAGCCCCTTCCTGCTCCATCGTATCTTATTATTTCTATTGTGGTAGATATCCCACATTTACGAAGGAATGAGGTTTTTTAAGGTTTATTAATAGGATTTCCAGCCTATTTCTTTGCGGCTTCAGCCACACATATATAGCATGTTGTACGCATAGCCTGCCAATTGTGGATGGTTGACTTGCCTTGTCAATGTTGGCTGGGTGGTTGTAGAGTTGGAATGACCAATGTGTTTCCCAAGTTAGTTGTTGCCACATGGGTGGGGAGTGCATGGTTTAAGCTACCTAGTTGGGCTTATCTCTGTAGTCTTGATCTACATAGAGGTTTGATTTGATTGTTGAGTAGTGCAACGTGGGTGGTGGTGTATTGTTTCAATGCCCAAACGTTGGGCTGATGTTTTGTATGTGCTGCCCAATCCATTGGGATAAGCTCTGTTAAATTGGCCAGCTATATGTGGCCCGCTGAGTATGTTATTATATGGTTTGAACTGCCTAATATTGGGTCGAGTCATTGAAATCCACGATGTGGCAACCTATGCATGGTTATTCAGCTAACTCATAGTTTGTTAGGCATTTCCATGTGCCCCGCCATGTTAAGCATATCCACCCAGCTATGTGAAGTGACCAATTTTGAATCACCGATGTATAAGGAGTTTAGTTAGATCATTGAAGGGGTAGGAATGTTGAGCTTACAGGGACTTAGCCACCCTAAGAGTTGATAAATATCTTGGGTGAGCTAATCCATTTCATAATTAAAACCCTACATTATAATTCAAATACCTCTAGCAATATAATCCCACATAAAAGGAATACGGACATAAAGTGGCATATATATGAAATATCAATATAATGATATAATGAGTCTGAAGTGAAGGAACCCCTCCATTAAAAGAGTGTGTTCAACTTGACTAAGGGTCCCTAGCCAACAAATAGTTGGGCCCACGATTTTTAAATTAGGTTTCAAATACTAGAGGCATAAAAAACAATTTTTTTCACTCTTCACCCATTTTGCACCACTTATCGATTTTTTTAGCATAGTCTACAAATTATTTTATTATTAGGCTAGTTGTTATTGTTTATTCCAGTATTCTCTCTTATTGTTAGTACCCAATCCATCCTTTCTAGGGAGTAACTCCATCCATTCCGGGGAGTATTGTTTGTACACGTCCCTATAAATACGTATCATTCTTCTAATATTTAGTGAATGAATAAGAGATATCTTATCTCTATTTTCTCTCCATCATTTCCTCCTCTCAATCTAGTATTAGAGCAATGTATGCCTCTGGCATGTGTGGGTAAATGAGAAGCAATATGAGGAGAAAAAATGTGGGAGTAATTAAATTCTAGTTGGACCGATTTGTTTGAAGTCTTCTTGGATGTGGCACTCTTTTCCTGCATTAAAGAGAGCTAGAAATTTGGGAAGAGATAAAATCCTACAAAATTTAGTGCGTGGACCTCGGACAATGACCTACATGCATTTCTTTGACCGTCATTCAAATCTAAACATGGGATTGGCTAAAGAAACTATTGTGTGAAGACCATTCTTTCCTGCATGGAGACCATTCTTTCTTGCATGAAGACCATTCTTTCTTGTGTGAAGTCCATTCATTGCTTCATGAAGACCATTCATACCTACATGGAAATGTTTTGTAGAGCCTGCATAAAGAGTTAGAGCAGCACATGCTTCCTGATCAATTGCCCACATGAAGAAATAAAGTAATCTTCAATTTGCATGGATAAGGGACAAAGTTTCCCACAAATTCTTGGTTGTACGTGAATACCTTGGATGTGAAGATCATTCTCAAAGTGATCTGCATTGATTTCTTGCCTAGACCTGGGAGGTTGAATTTACTATGTGGAAATTGTTGAAGAAATCTGTGTGGAAAAGTCCACACGTGGAGATTGCTGCCATGGAAGAAGCACTCTTTGATCACCTTGGGAGAAATTAAAGTGACCAGCTTTCCTGCAAATCGATCTCATTCTTAGAGCATACTTGCACATGGGGAGGAGAATTGGCTGCATGAAGCCTGAAATTCACCTATATAATTTTAAAAAAATGTTCCATTAGTTGCCTAGAGACGAATCCTCTTCCAAGGCAATGTAGAATCTCTCAAAGCCATGTCAAATGACAAATGTGAATGAAATGATTGAGACTACTGAAAGCCGCAACGTCAACTTACAAGCCAAAGAACACTGTCCTGAATCTCCTCAAAGCTCAGGGTTCTACTTTTCATTGATCAACAATCTACATTCAACAGCGGTAACCTTGTCTTCGACGAACTGGTTCGTAAAATACTCTTGGAGAATTTCCTTTTTGACGTCAGCTACCAAGAAAAGTGAGTTCGAGAAGAATTAGAATCGAAATATGATGCCGACTATGAAGACAAAGAAGAATGCCCCAAAAAACATCTTTGTCTCTCAACACGTGAGTATCGAGAGCATCTAAGAATTATTACTTCTTATCAGTGAGTAAAAGTGTAATATATTTTGAAATCAATCAATAAATAATTTTACTATTTTTACAATGTCTACACCAAAATGTCTTCTCTCAGATGCTTAATTACTTAAAGGGTGAAATTTTACGGCCTGGAAAACAAAGATGTAGACAATCCTTAAATTTGAAGGATTATGGGGCATTGTCACTAGATCTGTGACCATTTCCACAACCCCTAATGAATGAATGAAGTATGCAATGGCTAGTGCCAAAGCCTTTATGCTAATAATGCTCAGTATCAGTGATGATGTGCAACCACATATTCAGAATGTGGAGAAACCAAAGGAGGTCTGGGATAAGTTGGCAACCATTTATGAAGCCAAAAATTAGACTAAGATCCTCCATCTTCAGTCAAAGCTACACACCCTGTCTATGGGGTCAGATGAGAAAGTTGAGGAGTTCTTACGTCGCATGGATTAGATGCAATCAGAGTTATTAGCACTTAGTGAAATGGTGGATGAAAATATTATCGTTCCAATCACCTTGATTACACTCCCTTCTCAATTTCGAGTGTTCGTTACGACACTGAATGTATCTAAATAAACCTTGAAATTCGAGGAACTCGTGAACTCTCTCCATTATGAAGAGGCCATCAATTCATCCCAAGAGGAGACTCGGGATAATGCCCTATTTTATAAGCCATATCATGTCAAAAATAATTAGAAGGGTTCCCCAAAGAATCCAACTCCACTGAAACCAAATCAACAACTGAAAGATCAAAAGTCAAAGAGGTAGTGTCATATTTGTAGAACAAGCACTCAAGACACTGATCACTTTAGTACAATGGTTTGAAACAACGGTCTTCAAGTCAAACAAGCACATCTTGGAGTGATGATTTTAAAAAATCCAAACGCTGTCCCTACCAAAGAAATAAGAAGGGACACATCGCCACTCAACAAGATGATGAATCTGATGAGGAGACATCAGAAGGATCCAATTGAGGTAAGAACCTTATACTAGTCTCTCATACCTCATAGCCCATGAAGAAAGTATGGTTGATAGACTCCGGTGTAAGTAAGCATATTTTAGGGGACAAGAAACTATTTGATTCACTGAATGAACAACCCATTAGAGATTGGGTTTAGATAACATATGATAAAGAGTATGTTATAGAAGGAATAGAAAAAGTCACCATTCCTCTGGGACCATGAAAATTTACACTTACAAAGGTAGTATATGTTCCTGGCTTGACTACCAACCTCTTGTCAGTGACTCAACTCTTGAATCATCACCTAAAGGTAGAATTTCTTGTCCAAAATGGCATTAAATCATGTTTGATCTCATGACAAGGTACAATTATTGCTAGAGCATTTATAAAAGATAAGTTATTTGCTTTAGATACTGTTTCATCTTCTACAATAGCTTTATCTACCTCAAATGTAGAATCTATAACCCTCTTACATTTTAGATATGGTCACTTGTGGGTTAGTTCATTCTATCAAATGAGTTCAAAAGAAATGGTCCATGGAATACCAAAATTTTATAGTTTCTTGCCTATTTTCCCTGGATTTTTTGTAGGAAAACAACACAAGGATCCATTTCAAGCGAGCACCTTCCATGCAAAGAAGTGTCTAGAGGTAGTTTATACCGATATGAATGGCCCACTACCTACTTCATTTTCAGGTTACAAGTAATTCCAACTATTCGTGGATGAGAACTCTCACAAGATGTGGGTGTTTTTATTGAAGAATAAAAGTGAGGCTCTTCAACATTTCTAGAATTTCTATCATCATGTTGTTAAAGAGACCGAATAACCACTTCTTCTAATTCACTCAGATCGAGGGGGAGAATTCACATCAAAGAAGTTCTTGGGCTTCCTCAACTAATAAGGAATTAAGTAGAATTTGAATACTCCTTACATGCCCCAGTAGAATGGCATTGCTGAGCGTTGCAATCATACAGTGATGGAGATGGCTCGCTGCATACTATCAACAAAAAGATAGAGGAACACTATTGGGTTGAACTAGTACAAAATCTATATATCTTCTCAATAGGGAACTGACAAAGATTCTACAAAATAAAATTCCATAAGTGGTATAGAGTGGTAGAAAGCCATCAATTTATCATTTATGAGTATTTGGTTGCATAACATACATGCATGTCCCATCTCATAAGAGAAATAAGGTAGAGCCAAAGACACTCACGTGCATCCTACTTGGCTACAACACTACCTCGAAGGCATATCATCTCATGGATCTTGAGATGAAGAAAATCTATGAGATTTGAGATGTGGTTTGTGACGAGTCATCCTTTGATTCATTAGTGACAACAAAAGAACCATTACCAACCACATCTTAGCGAGTAGTCTCTGAATCAGATGATCAGCTAGAAAAGACTACTCAAATAAAGGAAATGCTACAAGGAGAGCTATTTATTGACCTTGGAGAACTATAGAATGTGATTCCACATCAATCCACATAGAAATGACACAATTCTTCAAAAAAGAAACCAATTTCTTGTTTGAAGTGGGTACAAAGCACCATCAAGGACTCACATTTGCAACAACTCCCAGATGCATCATCTGAATTCAAAACAAGGAGTCAAACATGAAATGAGGTAAAATTTACACTAATGAGTTGATTTATTAATAGCTCAAAGCCTGATAATGTTTGTGAAGCACTCATTCAACCTTAGTGGAGATAAACCATGGATTTAGAATTTTACTTACTCATGCAAAATCAGACATGGGAGCTTATCGATCTTCTTATAGGAAAGAAACCCATAGGATGCAAATAGGTTTTTAATACAAATTATAAAGCAAATGGATCCATCAACAAACACAAAGCATGACTTGTAGAAAAAGGGTATGCTCAGAAAGAGGGCATTGACTATGAAGAAACATTTGCACCCACTATGAAGATCAAGACCATCAGAGTTGTTTGCACACTTGTAGCATAGAAAGGATGGAGAATTTCGAAGATAGATGTCAAGTGTTCTTTCCTAAATGGTGATTTGAAAGAAGAAGTGTACATGACCCAACATGAAGGATTTGTTAATGAAGAGCATCCTAAGAAGGTATTTCCTCTCATCAAATCAATGTATGGACTGAAAAAAGCTCGAAGGACATGGTATATAAATATTTATGATCACCTTCTGTAGTATGGGTTCACTTGTAGCCCCTTGAATTCCAATTTTTATATAAAGAAGGTAGGAAAAGAGATTATCATTCTTGTTGTATACGTGGATGATCTTGTGATCACTGGTAGTTAAGAATATCAGGTTAATATTGTGAAGAATGATCTCAAAAGAACCTTCGACATGAAAAATTTAGGGCTACTACATTATTGTATTGGGTTGGAGCTATGGCAAAAAAGAGCATCACATATTTGTCTCCCAAATAAAGTACGCCAAGACACTCCGTGAAAAATACAATATTTCCAAATATAATCCTATATCCACTCCCATGGAAAAAGGCTTACAACTTTCAATATTCAAGGACTCACCTCAAGTAGATGTTACTCTCTACATGAAATTTATTAGAGGGTTCATCTAGTTTACATATACCAGACAAGATTTATGCTATGGTATTAGCTATCTTTCTAGATTCATGCAGGAACCAGAGAAATGTCACTAGATTGCAACAAATCATGTATTGAGATATGTCTAAGGAATAACTGATTATGGTCTGGAATATAATAAGAATGATGAATTCTTCTTACAGTTATACGTCGACTCGGACCACACCAAATCTATTGGTGACCGAAAGACAACTACATGATACATATTTCATCTCAGATCTGAACCTATCTCGTGGATAAGCATGAAGTATAATGTTATTTCTATCTCATCCACGAAGGTAGAATATCACGCTGCATAAGGATCTTTGTGTAAATCTATATGATTACATCGTATTTTGGATGACATGGGTATTCCTAAAAAATAATCACCTATTCTCTATTACGACAATTAGAGTGTGTTAAAGCTCATGCAGAATCCAAGTTTTCATGAATGAACAAATAATATTGAGATTGATTTTCATTTCATCCGAGAGAAGGTCTTGAGCCATCAAATTTAGCTCCAGTACTATCCTATAAAAGTAAAAATTATTGATATTCTCACAAAATCTCTTGGAAAAGTAAAATTTGAAATTTTCAGCAATCACATTTACAATAATAATGTAATAAGGGGGGAATTTTAGCATATTCTATGTATTATTTTATTATTAGGCTATTTTTTATTGTTTATTCCATTATTTTGTCTCCTTGTTAGTAACAAATCCATCCATTCTAGGGAGTAACTCCATCCATTCCCTATAAATATGTATCATGCTTCTGATATTCAGTGAATGAATAAGAGATATCTAATATCTATTTTCTCTCCATCATTTCCTCCTATCCGTGTTATGGTTCGTCCACCTAAAAAGACTTGTGCACTGTCCTAAAATTTTTCCTCTTGGCCAACAATTTCATGGGACTATAACTTGCACATAGAAGCTCCATTTTTCGAGTTCTTTATAACGAGGGAAACCTATCGAGAATCTATACAAAGATGAAATGGTTTAGGAAGAATTTGTAATCATTTGAACCCATAATATCCTATGGATTAGTCATCTACAATAAGACCATTTTTTCCCGAAAAGGGAAATTCACCCAAATTAACTGTTTATAAGTCTTCTTCATAATTACAAACAACAGAACCCACTTTATAGCATGTTGTAGTTTTAAAAATTTCAATATATGAAAATCAATTAATATTAACATCACCCATGGCCATTACTTTAGCCAATATGACAACTAAAAAATCCATACTCATCTGTACAACGATTCTTCATCACTGTTCAACTATGCAAATTTAAATTGCATTCACATTTTGTTATTGAAAAAAATGTACATACTATGTGTAACTATGTTTGACAGTTACAAATATTAAAACCAAAAATTAATAATTTGAACATGTGTAAAATTCATGCATAAATATAAAATGTTTGTATAAATGTTACAGACACAAATAGTTCCTACATGAAACATTTACATAATAACTACATACTCTAAATAATTTCCAAAAAAAGACATTGGATCAAATTACCGTGCCAAGCAGGAACACTATACATGATGTTGTTAAAATGAAGTTTTTCAAAACCATAACAAGATAAATTACCCATGTATGACAAACCTGTCACCTATATTTTCCTTTAGATTACTTCATCACAATCAAAGCTAAAAAATACATATTTAAATTATTCCCTTTTTAAAAATCAACAAGAGTAAAAAAAGTTATCTGAAATTTTTGCAAGCTTTCAACATTTACAGCTATACAAACATGAAACTGAGGAATTTCTTACCCACCATTTTAATTATATTTTCTTGTTTACATGGTTGTTTCATCTTAGTGTTTACCTAAGCCACTACAGGGATCATATTTACAAGTTTTGGCTCAATATTGCTTTCCTTATTAACAAAATTTAATTTTTTCCATGACGAAGCTATCCACCTTTGTCAATTAAATGACTTGTCTTTTCACAATGATCACATAATCTTTTGTCCACATTTTTTGGAAACTTACCTAAACTTCTTCTCTCCGAGATACATTTAGGAGAGTGATCTCTTTCAACATTTTCCAACAAATATTGTCATTTCCTACATCTGGATACACAATGGTTAGATAACCCACAAAACATGCATGGATAGCTATACCATAATTTCTACATATCATTCCCAAATCTCTCAAATGTAGATAATGAATCACTATTTTTACCTTTTCCTTTTCACTTATAGTAAACAAGAGGTGGAGGAATCTATATAACTCTTCATGGTGATTTATTACCGGATCCTTCTTCTGAGGATGACTCGCTAGATGTTAATGGGGAAGTCTATTTTCCATTAGAATATTTTCTTATTTCATCGGTCTTGGATCCTTCTCCAATATCAATTTTACTTACATTATCATACCCCAATCTTGCAAAACCAAGTAGTTCTCCAACCAGGATTGGGTTTATTACGCCTTGATTATCTTTACAATGTCTAATTCTATTTAATCCCATTTTAATCAGTAACATATATCATATTCCCTTTGTGTTATTTTCAAATTCGCATAGGAAATAACCTTAATTCAATTATGTATGGGAAGACGAATTCAATTGTGAAATAATTATAATACATTCTTATTTCATAGTGGATGCATAAGTAGTGGATGTTACCTCTTTCTTGGTTCCACTAATTTACAAAACCATGAAGAGCTCATCCTTGGATTCTAACTCTTGTTTCAAACTGACAATTTGGTCCTAAAGATAAATTAACTAATACCTTAGGAATGCATTCTCTTCTTCAATATGATGGTTGTGTGCTTTAATTTTATCAAGATTTTCCTTGTTTGACATTTTCGCATGGTTTCTTTCACACCTCTATTTCCAAATTATGCATACAACAATGGAAAGATCAAGCCCAAAATTCAAAACCACTGAAATCAAATTAAACCGCTTAGGTACCATTTTAAATTTTGGGTTCTTCTAACTTCTGATTTGAAAATTTATCAGGAGTGTTAATTAAATCAATTTTGGGTGTTTTAAAACCTCAATTTTCTAGTTATTCCTTATTGATCAATTTTCATTTTAATTCAACTTTCTACTCAAATGGAAATATTACAAATCCTTTTAAAAAATTTATCATAGGTTGAATTTAGAATGCATTCAATTTGATTAATAATCTGAAACTATTTCCGCATTCGTTTTGCCTATTATGGATGAAGGAATTATGAATTTTAACTAAAATTAAATTTTGTAGTTATTGCTTGCTTAATCAATTTAACTAATTCATTTTACTAATTTTTTTTATCTGATAAAAAGTTTCAAAAAATTGAAATAAAATAAACAAAAACTTGATAACAGAGTTCACTTGATTTGGGCTATGTCTCTAGATTAACTTAATTGTGAATCAATGTATTTATTTTGAAATGAAGTACCATTTTAACTTCACTAATCACAAATAAATATATATCATCTACAAATGGGTTGATTCATACTTTTAGAAGTATGTAATTTTCAAAAATCACATTTTCAAATCCATTTGTGGCCCTACAACTTCTCCATAATGTGATATCCATTCAATTGTGTCCAAAAAACGCCTACACATAGAAATTAAAAGCATTTAATGAAGAAATAGTTACACCATTGTGTTTGAATAACAATTATTAAAACTTTATATTTTTACACGCATGTCTAATTCCGACACTAAGTGCTCCAAATTTAATGTTTTCTACAAACTGTTATAATCTGCCTTCACTATCTATCTCAGACTAGGAAAGAATCTTTATTATATACTTGAATGCTTGTTTCATTCATTACCAAGCCACTGTGGCATACTATCGACTTCCCTATTTTGCAACCCGTAGATCTAGGGGTCGAACCCCCTTCCTTCTCCATCGCTGCTTGTTATTTCTATTATGGGAGATATCCCACATTTATAATAGAATGGGTTGTTTGAAGTTTTATTAATAGGCTTGACAACCTATGTCTTTGTGGATTCGACCACACCTTTTCCCTTTGTTCTACCACATACATATAAAATGGGCTATATATATCTTGCAAACTGTGGATGGTTGGCTCACCTTGTCGATGTGACACCAGTGCATTAGATACTTTCCCAAATGGTCAGGATGGATGTAGAATTGTTGGAATGGCCAATGTGTTGGCCGAGTTACATGTTGCCACATGGGTTGCAACTGCATGGTTTAAGATTCCCATTCGGGATAAGTTGTGTAGTCCAATCTAGATGGAGGTTTGAGTGGATTGTTGTGTATTTCCATATGGGTGGTTGTATATTGTTTTAATGCCCTAATATTGGGCTGATGTGTTATATGTGGTTCTTAATTCATTGGGATGATGCATTGTATGTGTTCTACAATCCATGGGGTCGAGCTATGTTAAACTGGGTAAGTGCATGTGGCCCGCTGAGTTTGTTGTTGTATAGTTTGAACTACCCAATATTGGGCCAAGTTATTGAAATCCACGTAGTGGCGAGATATGCATAGTTATTCGGTCGAGTGATATTTTTTTTGGCTTGTCCATGTGTCCCGCCATGTTAAGCATATCTGCCTAATTGTATGTGATGTAGCCAATTTTTACTCGCCAAGGTATAAGGAGTTCGTCCTCATAATTGAGGTGATAGGAAATTCAAATTGGTTGGGAAATGACTACCCCATTGAGCTGATAAATAGCTCGGGTGAGCTACTCCATTGAAATGCATTGCACAATTCAAACCCTCCATTACAATTAACATATTTGAAGAAATATAATCCCACGTCTTTGGGATTTAGACATAGAATGACATATATATGCAATATTAATATAATAATATAATGAGTCGGAGGCCAGGGCACTCCTCCCTCAAAAGTCTGTGTCAAACCTGGGGTACGACCCCCAAAAAGCAAATAACGGAGCCCACATTTTTTAAATTGCATGTCAAAGAATGGAGTCTTAAAATTAAATGTATTTAACTCTTCACCCATTTGTGCAACTTATGATTTTATGATTCATCCACATCAATAAACCTGCGAGTTATCCCTGACTTTTACATGTTTGGCAAAAATTTCAGAAGACCATACCTTGCACATATGAGCTTTGTTTTTCGAGTTCCTCATATTGACCGAAATCTCTTGAGATGCTCTACATCAGTGCAAAGGTTTAGGGATGTTTTGTAAACATCTGAACCCATACTATCCTTCGGATCACAAAGGGGTAAAATGAGGTAGTTACTCAAAAGGAAATTTACAACCAACATTTGAACAACTCAATAAATAGATTTTCTATTTTTTATTAACCACATATTAACAAAAATCACAACTCAATGCAATATTATATAAAAATTTTCTCCACTCATAACAAAAAATTAATACTTTGTTGTTCATTGAAAGTTTAGTAGAAGAAGAGAAAAAAACCAGAAAGGTTATAATATAAGGGAAGGAAAGAATTCCCAAAAAAATATATTTAATAATTCCATATTTAGAAACCAAATCAAGAGAGCGAGTTGAACATCTCATATGTAAGTATTCATTTCATTAAGTCGGAGGGAATCTTCATTGGTATATATTGAGTGGAGGATTCTGATTTCATACCCGTGAAATACAAATTTTGTGTGTATGAAATAACAACACGTAGATGGTATTTTAATTACGGAAAACAAAAAAATTTATCTAACATCCCTTTACCCTAGCACTTTACTAATTTAATTTATTTCTTACAAATCCATCTTAAACATCCTCCCGAGTGAGATTCAAAACACGGACTCATTCTTAGCTACACTGTGCTACTCCACGCCATAGTTTCCAATCTCAAGTATCGATATGTATCATCCACATAAAAATAAGGATCTAGATTTGATTATGCTGATACTGAGCATATATATCATAATTCACATCACATTGAGCAAAACAATCAAGGATGACGAAAATTGTATATTTTTTCACACAATTCTTGAGTGGTTTGCTTAGGCATCCTAAAGGGATATTTCAAGTTGGAATATAAGTGTAGTATCGTTCATCAATTCCTTAGATAAAGTATGTGGACCTCCCATTAGAGGGACAACTGGGTTTAATGATTTGTTTTGTAGTATATGCCTTACCAAATTTTGACCAATGGATTTATAAATGACGTAAACCTCATAAAATGTGACAGAAATGACTGATAATAGAATTATTCATCTTTTTAGAAAAATTAGAAAATAGAAAACAAATCTTTACAAAATTTCAAATTCCTTAATAAATAATTTAAATAAACAATTTAAAGCACACAACATTTTGCATGATACTCATTTATTATTCATAAATGATGCTTTATATTTCCTAGCAATAATGTCTCCTCTACTTTCATAGAATATACAAATTTTTAGATAGGATGCCTTGGGAAACAAGATTAAGTAAATTTTATAGGGTATTGCATGTAGCCTATATATTTTTGTGCATTGGTAATACTAAAAATATTTTCCATTTGACTTGTGGCCTATGAATTAAATGGAGTCATTCTTCAAAACTTCAATATAATGCCAAGGATAAAATTCAATATAATTCGCATCACAAAAACATTAATTTAATATGATATTATATTATTAAAAATCATATATATAAAGTATAAATAATGAAGGATTTTATTGAAAAGAAATAAATGAACATTGCAAGCCTTCTCAAGACTTCTGCTTCTATTGTTGTAACATTAAAGAATGTGATTAAAAATGTAATATAGTGAGTGGCGAGTTTTAGTTGATGGTGATATGCGAAGGATTTAACATTTTGTATGATTGATGCTAAGGTGCTTGGGATTTAAGACATGGAATGGCATGCCTAATACAAATTCAAAAAAATATGTGAAATAGAAATCTAAAAAATTTAGAAATGAGAATTATGATGTTTTAATTGTACTTTGAGTGTCATTGAAAAATAGTTGAAATTAAATAAAAGAAGCAAAATAAGCCAAAGGAACACATTAAGTAAAAACTGAACACATTAAGAAAAAATAAAAACCAAGACTAAAATCATAATAAAAAAATCATATGTCTATATATTCAAATTATATTTATCCCTAATCACATAAACATGTAAGACTTATAAAACAATTAATGGGTCATAATATGTGCTCTTTAAAAATACAAAATAGTTAATGGGAGCACATGTTTGCTAAGTAAAATATTGTAATAAGGTCATCAAATGCAATTGATCCAAACAGTGTGTTATTTGCTAGATTTGATTTTGGGAACAAGCAATAATTAGGGGAAAATAGTCCCTCCTCTTTATGGGAGAGGTTCCCTTATTGAACACAGAAAAATAGGTAAAAACAGACTTGCGAGGAAACAGATGTTGGGAGCACTCAGGACGTGTGGGATATGATGAGATGAAATGTCAGCAATACACTAGAATTACTAAAATCAGAAGAAACTTGCAAAAGTGGTCGTTGGGACATTAAGACATGATTTCTCTAAAAATTTGAAATACTTGAAAACAAAGAAAAATAAATGCAATGCAGAGAAAGCAAGGAATTGATGAACTGGTTTCCTAATGGAACTTGATATGTGAAGGACATTAAAACTTGAAATATCGGCAAAACAAAGGAAAAGTCTTAAAAAATCAGGGTTTAGAAAAATGAATAACTATTCAAAATTAAATCTTCCTTTATAAACTTTCACAAGGACATGTTGATAGTCATCTTACCCAAAAGCTTTAAATTTAAGAGGAAAACACACAGTATCTTGGAAGGTGACAATAGTTAGCTCTTTCTAGGGATTAAGTGACTTAGAAAAAGGAGAACACGACAGGGCTAAGAACTCCATAATTTATGGTAAAATACCAGGGAAAAAACCATTGGGAAAATAGATTCAAGAGAGGAACAATACAAAAGACACACAAATGCACAAAGGAACACAAAACAAAATTACCAAGAATAGGAACTAGACAAAACTATACAAAGGACTGCTTAGTCACCTAGGACTGAAACAAGTTCAGATATTTCCCACTGTATGGAAGTGGGAGTGATGTTCCTTACATATAGTTCAAATAAAATGAATTTTCTCCAGCAAAGTGTTTACTTTTGAAAGGAACAAGCCAAAGAGAATCAAACTTACCATGACTTCCCTGAGGTTCTCACCCCTTTTCCTAGAGTAGAACGATGTCTCCAACCTGGAAGTCTCTGGGTCTTGCTTTCTTTCCACACAGATGTTTAAACCTTTGTCTTTGTGCAGTAATATTATCCACCACTTGCAATATGCCTTCATTCAATTTCTATAGGTACATGATTCTCTTCTCCAAAGAATTGTTGAAACTTGAGTCTTTAATAGATTTCATTAACTGCAAGGCTGGTAGTTTCATAGTCACTAGAAACTTAGCTTCAGTTCCATACATCACTTGGAAAGGAGACATCCCAATTTCCCTTTTGGGTGTGATTCTATTTTCCCAAAGAGCATCATAAAGTTTCTTACGCCAATTCCTTTAAGATTCATTGACAAGATTTCAAATGATAGTCACCAAATTTTTATTCGTTGATTCTACCTGCCCATTCCCTTTAGGATAGTAATTGGAAGAATGTGCATGCGAAATTCCATACCCATAGTAGAAATCCATGAGAAGAGAAGTTAGGATCATTGTTAGTGACAATTTTTCTTGACACTCCAAATCAAATCAGGATAATTTCTTTGATAAAGTTGCATACCACTTCAGAAGTTTTGTTTTTCACTAGAATGGCTTCCACCCATTTGGTGAAGTACTCAATGGAAGTTAATACATGAGTGTTTCCAGCACTGGAATAGGGGTTAAGAATACCCATGAAGTCTATTCCCCATTGTTTAAAATGTTATTTTATAACTACTGGCTTGAGTGGTAAGGTGGCTAGCTTAGGCCTTCCCACAAAATTTTGGAAAGCTTCACATTTTCCCACCTATTTAGTTACATCTTAGAACAAAACTGGCCAGTAATAGCCTGCACGAAGGACTTTATGAGTAGTCACAAAAGATGATAAATTTCCTCCACATGCTTGATCATGAAATGCTCTAAGTAACCTCTTATATTGTTCTCTATCTGCACATCTGAGAAATATTCCATCAATCCCTCTTTTGAATAAGGAATTGTCCCAAAGTACATATTGTGCATACCTCAGCTTAATGGATCTCTTTTATTAAGCATTTAGATCAAATGGACATTCTCCATAAGTCAGAAAATGAGAAATATCAGCATATCATTTGTCAGTTGAATTGAGAAAAAAGAACCGTGGTAATATGCATGTCTTACGTGGGAGGATCATCTTCAACACCTCTAGTGATCAAATCACAGAGTCCTTTTCCTCATACTAAATTAGTTGGCCCAATGTCCATATCATAATATTTCACCTTTTCCACCCAATTTCCTCTTTTATTACTGAACTCTTGATGTGTGAGAATGGATTTAACAGTTGTATTAGGTATAAATACAATAGAGGGAGCATTAAGGATATAGAAATGAAATTGCTCTGAGTTCTTTAACCACAACAAAAGCATGCTTCTCTATTTGAGTATATTTCAATTCATGAGATTTTAGGACATAACTCATGAAAGTAATAGGTACTTCGCAACCCACATGATTATTTTGTGTTATAATTACAACCAAAGTATTCTCGACGGCGTAGTAATAGATTAAGAAATCTTTCTCAAAATTAGGACAAGCAAGAGATGGGGTCCTTGCGATGGCTTTCTTAGCATTTTCAAAATCTAATTTTCCTTCTGATGTACATTTTTTTTTTTAAATTTACTTTCATCATTTGAGCTATACTCATAGTTAACTCTAAAAAATTAGGGATAAATCTTCTTAGGAAGTTTATTTTCCCGAAGAAAGAATGTACACCTTTTTAACTCGTGGGTTGTACCACTTATTTCTTTTTATTCACTTGTTCTCTAGTCATGAGAGCATATGATTCGCTTTTCATGTCTTCCACTATCTCATCATAATCATCTTCATTATCAATCCCTTCAATGGTGAGGAAGTTTACTTTAGAATCATCAGATTCTTCTTTCTCCCCACTTATTTCCTCTTCAACTTCTTCATATTCTTTAGCTTCTATCTCATCATTTAGTTCTTGAAATTTACATGTTGCATTGATTGGAACCTTGAGAGATGGCCCTTCGAATGGTAATTTTTGTTGAGTAGAAGGTAAATGATTTGGAGCCTGAAAATTCTTCCTCAGGATGTCCTTATAAGGAGTATTCTGAGCCAATTTATTTTTGATATCTATTAGATCATTTGCCAATTTTTCCACTACTTGATCAAAATTTGAGGGCGAAGATTTAGATTTATGGGGCTCTTTTTTAATTTTGTAGAAATTATTAGATCATCCTCAACACTTATGGCTAAGTGCTAATTAGCATCTAGAGTAACAAGGTTAGATCTTCTTAATGCATAGCTTACTTTTGGTAATTGTCATTTAGGAAGAAGCACTTCTGAATTTGGTCGATAGGGTGGGTGGCTACTGGAACTTTATTTACCATTTTTTTGAATTTGGTTAAAAATTATCGCATGGGCTCATATGGTTCTTTCTTTATCTAGTAAATTTGAGAAAGCAGGGCATGCACATCCTCAGCAGGTTTGAATCGATTTTCAAATTGAGTTCTTATGGAATTCCAGTCATTGATGGTGCTAGGTGGGAGGTGATTTAACAAGTCAACAACATTATATTGCATGGTGTATACAAAAATTCTAACAGAAACGTATTCGTGCTCTACTCTGAGTATTCTGCGGGCCAAAATGAATGTGAATATGTGTTCATTTGGGTGCACTTTTTCATCACCCCTAATTTTTGAGAAATTATTCCTACTTCCTTTGGGTAAATCATGCAGTGGTAGAGGCAGAGCCAGTAGCCCAACCCATTGTCCCCAAGGTAAAGGTGTAACCATTCTGGGAAATATTGTTTGCAAAGGGAAAAAAACTCCTACAAGAACTAAAGTGTGAATGCTAGGGCTTGATTGTGTTTGAGAGCCAACTTTTTTTGTAATTCTATCTTTACCAGGGGAGTTCTTGTGGATATTGTTCTCCTTCTTTCTATATTTTGCTCAAAACTTTGTTGTTCCAATAATTGAAAATCTAGATCTTCAACACCACATGCTTTCTGACCTCGTGTGTATCTTCTATCCACCAAGGTGCTATTACATCTGGTTTGATTAAAGTTTTTTTGGTGGGACAAACAAAACTTGCCCCATGGTGGGCACCAAAAATTGTTGGTCATTATATTTGATCTTGGGAACAGGAAATAGTCAGGGGACAACAATTCCTCCTCTTTATAGGAGAGGTTACCTTATTAAATACAAAAGAATAGGAAAAATCGAACTTGCGGGGAAACAAAAGGTCGGGGAGCACTTGGGACATGCAGAACGTGATGAGCCAAAATGTCCTCAATACACTAAAATAAAGAAAATGAAAATAAAATTGAACAAATGGTCGTTGGGATGTTAGGACGTGATTTATCTGATAAGCTGAAATACCCACAAACAAAGGAAAAGCAATACAATGCGGCGAAAGTGGGGATTCAGAAAGCTGGGATCCCGATGAAACTTGGGATGCGACATTAAAACCTTAAATATCTGCAAAACAAAGGAAAATTCCTAAGAAATCAAGGTTTAGAAAAATGACTAACTATTCGAAATTAACTCTTCCTTTACAAACTTGTAAAAGGACATCTTGATAGTCATCTTACCTAAAATTTTAAAATTGAAGAGGAAAATTCATAGTTTATGGGAAGGTGACAACATTATGCTAAGAATCAAATTTCAAAATCCTCGGTGACGGAAAAAAAAAATGGTCTAAGCAAGAATAAAGAGAGGAAAAATAGGGATACACCAAAAAAATCCTTTACCCAAACTATTTGACTTTCTTTTGAAGTCAAATTTTAAAGTAAATTTCTAGAAGAGAGGCACTTTGGGAATGGACTGGTCTCTAAAAAGAGAGAGGATCGTTAAGAAAAGCACACAATTGTAATAGTCACAAAACAAGACACTAGTGTCAAATATCAGAAATAGCACAGGGGATAAACAGAGAGAGGAGGAATGCATAGTTTACTTCCGCAAGTGTAGATGCTTGACCCCTCCTCTCTTTCAACCTAAGGATCTTTTTTCATTCCTTCTGCAACAAAAAAATACGGCCATACATCTTCGAATGTTCCTTTTAAAGTTCATGATTTGTCCGGGTTATTTTGAAGGATCTTTTATTATGAGCTCTAGATACCCGAAAACATTTATCACAAAACCATGTTCTCCCATTTCCACTGCACAATGGATCTGCATGTGATGTATGAGTAATGTCAAAGAGTAAGGGTGACCTTTCCAGGTTGTACATCCTATGGGGATGGTGGTCCAAGTACTTACAAAAATGACACATTTGAGGAATTTACAAGCCATGGTTGGAGTACTGGTTTCTTGTAATTTCTACAGGCAGCTCAGCTATAAAACATGTCGATGGTTGTAATCTTTGCAATTATCTTTCCCTTGTTTAGGATACATATTGATCGTCAAACGAAATTGTTGGAGGTTAGTGCATCTCAATGTATATATTGTCGATGACTGTAATTAAAGGGAACATAAATGTGTTGTGAAAGAGTGATCTCCTTAAATCTGCATAAATAATTTCAAGGCAATGCAAATGCATTGCATAAGAAATATATTCAATTATCTAACAGAAAATCATAAGAGAACTCATTGTCTATGGGATGAAAGATTGTTTTAATCGATATATATAGCTTGACAGACACGATTTTTTAGCATTATATTTGTATCTACAACGTAGCTTTACCTCATAATGCAAATTTTTAGGCTAATTGTTATTCAATTTTATTTTACATCCTAAGCTTCGTCCACACTGACAGTTACAACCTAGCATAATATGCACATAAACAAATAAAGTTGAAGGAAATAATTTATGTAGAGTTATTTCGATGGCTACCTTTTGCCTCATCATATCAAGGGTTGTAGTCACTCACATTGTTTTATTAAGGAACAATAATTTTCTCTTCCTGCGATCATAATCCAAATAATGAAAGTAAATTAGCTAGACCTAAAGAAGCAGATATTTGCCCCAAAAATTATGCGATAAACTATGTACTAGAAATTCCTACTAAAACACGGTGACATTACCACCAAAAAGTTTATTTCTTCTATAAATTATGTTTGGAATACGTAAAATTTGCAAAATGGAATCAAATTTATAAAAACACTTTTTCTCATACTACAAATAAAAAAGGATACTTCCTCTGGAAATTGAATTCCAGCTAAAACTAAGGGATAATAATAGGGAACATATTTTTAAGGAAGAAAGTGCAATAATTCACACACTACATCACGAGGACTTGTGGAGATGGAACAACAGTAAAGAAGACACATTTTCCGCATCTTCCTCCCCTTGTTTACCTATGGAACCAGATTCCCCGATCTATAACATTTCTAGTTCGAACCACACGGAACCGTTATGACCTTTACTTGGATCGGACGTGGATACATTTGAACACCCCAAACAACAACAACAGTAAAATCAACTGGTAGATTGTAGAAGGATATACAAATTAATTGATATGGATTTGTATCTGTATATGAAGTGGTTTATTTCAATTTAATATTTATTGTTCCTTTAATATCATACTTGCAACTGTTGATACCTAATCACAACATCCCTCATTGTTGTAATTCAGTAGATTGAAACTGTCAGAATGATTATATAACATGGAGATTTTCCCGAAGTGTGGGACTTAACAATCGGGAAATATCTCTAGACAAATTCTTGTTCCTATTCCTCTATTATGATAAACACATCCAAATTATAGAGGATATACTCTAAAATCTACTCTAACTTTCCAATGAGAAAAGGTTAAGAAGATTACATTAATAAATTAAACCTAAACTAAAGAGGTGATGCGCCAAAGGAATTCTGAATAACTTGTCTTGCATGAAAATGAATGTGAAACAAGATTGAAGAGGATAAACATCAACAAAGATCAATTTCTTATCACCAATTCATTAACCATTTAACACAGACCATCAAATATGCAACACAATAACCATGCACAGATAACCAAGATTGCAATAAGAGATGAGATGAAAGTAATGAACACAAAATAGGCCAACAAAATTCATCCACAGATTTCTATTATTGCTCCAGAGACTTGATACAATGCATTACAATGGAAAAAAGGCTAAACCTGCATTTATAGTTTGAATGAGAGGTTTGACCTCCAAAAAATTCACTTGCATACAAGAGATGAAGGGAGGGTGCAAATAAAATTATCCAACATTAGAACAATGCCAATCATTACAATTTATAGAAGAGGATTTGAAGGAGAGGAGAGAGAAAATAGAAACCCGAAATTCTCCAAAATCCTCCAAAAAATGATTGTTTAATCCTTTAATGAGTGCCTCGTGATCTTCAAAATCTCCTTCTTCATTAATTTTTGCCTTGTGCTTGAAGAAATTGATGGTGATTGCACCTTCTATCTAGTCTGTCATTTCTTGTGCAAAGCCGAGCTCTCAGTCAAAAGTTATGGCCATTTGAAGCTTGACATGTCATTCTACAAAAAATGTCAGTTCTTGATCTTCCTCTTCTGAATCTGAAATGCCTTGCAACATCTGAAATCTGAAATTTCGGACTTCTAGAATGCAGACATTTTAACTTCGAAGTTTAGGTTACTATTCATCTGCTCAGGTGTGTCAAAAATCTAAAACCTTGAAATTTTGAAGTTTCAAATTTGGAATTTGGGTTTCAAACATTTTGCCTTTTCGAACTGTGACATTGTTCATCACTCAAATTGGGTTGAGAATTCCGAAACTCTCAAACCTGAATCCCTAAAACCAGGACCTCCGAAAGTCTGAAATGACCGCTGTGTTGACCCCGAAACCAAGTTTGAATTCTGAAATATGAACCTTTTTCAGACTTTCGGACTTTGAGATTTCTAAGATTTTTTTCATTGTTTTTTCTTCTTTTCTCGATGAAGACTCTGAAATTCAAACGTCTGAACCCCTCAAAACCAAAATTCTAAATTTCAAACTTTCAGACCCCAAAATTCTACTGTCATTGACCGTGAAATTTAACAATTTAGATTTCAGAGTTTTGGAATTTCAAACTTTTTGCTCATCCTTTCAATTGTCCATCTCCTATCTCTGAAACTCCAAAACCCGAAAGTCCAAATTTTTGAATTTCTAACTTTCAGACATTTTTATTTCAGGCTTGTCTCTGCCTCAACTCCAAAATGCCGAATGTGTGAAGTCTAAAAATTTCAGGCTTGGGCCTCCATTCTTTTTTTTGAATTATTAAGTGAATTACCTTATTATATCCATCCCGAATTCCTTTTGAGCTTGACTGATTTGATCTATTCCTTTCGTGTTTGACCTTGCATTACAATTACTAAGCCCACCTATAACCTAACTATCCAATCTTGAAAATGAGCTCCCATGGCCGAATGAATCCTTCCATCCTCTCAATGAAAGGTCGTGTTGTCTAATTTTAGCAAAGAGGAAAATTAAGATAAAAATTTGGTGACTCGCGGGATCACCTACCTACTAGGCGAAACATTAGTTTCCTTGAATTATCCATTGGGCAAAAAGTTATGAATGATACCGCTTGCAAATTAACCCTGAAACTATGATTTTCACTTGTGAGGCACATTAAACTAGACAATGATATAACCTAAGAGCAACCACCTATGTTGAAAATTGAAACCTAAACTACAACAAGACAATGTGCATATGCACTTAGAGGAATTAATATCATAGGCTAATATTTACAAGGGTGAAACTTTTTTATTCAGTAAGAATGTTTAAGGTAGATCCCAATATTAACTGGGATCGGAAGTTCCTCTCCATCCAAAGTAAATAGCTAAAAGGCATTGGTATCCTTACATCCTATGAAAATGTAGGGGCCACTCCAAATGACATCAAACTTAGAATGCCTTCTCGGTTTTTCCCAATCTGCATCTCACTTTAAAACCAAGTCCCCCTCTTGGAAGGTCCTTGCTTTAGCTTTCTTATCAAACCATCTTTTGAATGATCTTTCTCCATCATCTGCACTCCATGTTTTCTCATTTCTTCCAATTCCATCAATTCTGCATACCTAGCTTCCATAGGTTCGAACTCAGACAACTCTAGTTGCCTCATGAGTTTTAATGTAGCAACTCAACACTACAACAAATTAGCCTATTTTATTACAATTATTCCACAAAAATTCTATAATTTAAGAAATTTGTAGAATATTTTGGACACTCAACGTAATTTTATTTTTAAATTTTTAGATATTGGGGGTATTCCACAATTTGATTTTGGTGATTATAATTTGTAGAAAAATCACATCTCTAAACATTCTTTATAGTAAATCCACATTTTTTTAATTAAAAATTAAAATAAAATTTATCACAAAATTATCCACCTCAATTACTCTTAAAGAGAAATTTTAAAAAATTAACATGAAATGAAATTCCACATTAAATACTTTGAAAACTCCACATTACCCACAATTTAAGTTTTTTCACATATTTTATAAAGACTTATATAATTTTTCTACAAAACATTTGAAATAATGAATTAATAATTTTTTTTTATCATAACATATATTAGAGATACTAATAGAGATTATAATTGAATGAAAATACATTAATACTATATATATATGTATGTATATGTATGTATATGTATGTATATGTATATGTATATATATGTATATATATGTATATGTATGTGTATGTGTGTATATATATATATATATATATATATATATATATATATATATATTATATATATCTATATATACATATACATACACCTACAATACACATACACATACAAAGACACATACACATACAATACATACACATACACATACACATACACATAAAATACACATAATATCTATATATATATATTAATTATATATATTATATATATATATATATATTATATATATATATATATGAACATTTAAAATTTATGATAATAAAAACCTTCCATTCTTACAAATTAAAAATTTCTATTATAACTAAGATAAAATTATTATAGTAGCATGAAAAATTAAAATTTATAACATATTTTATGTTTTTTATTTTTAATTAATTTTTGCATATTTTAAAATAACAAACATGAAATTATAATAATATATAAATGTCAAATTTTTACTACAATTATTCCCGTAGAGTTGAGGTGAATTGTATTATATTCGGTACATATCTATTACAATTTAATTTGTACATTCTTAGATATGTATTGTGGATGTTCCACAATTCAAACATAATGTTAGTGATTTGTAGAAAAAACACATCTCTAACTATTGCATTATAGAAATCATATTTCCTAGAAAATCAAATTAAAAATTATTATTAAATTATCCATCACATATTCACTTATTCCATAAAATTTCTACAATTTGGTAAAATTGTAAAATAATGATGACATCTCTATGATAATTTTTAATTTATTGATTTTTACGTATTTTGAATGTTCCACAATTTACAAAATCCAACCTTTCTTCATATAAAATCCACATTTTTTAGAAAACAATGTTAACATGTATCATTAAATCGAGTTACTAAATTACATTTTAATGTCTAAGATTAGTTTTGAAATTTCACATTCAATAATTTGGAAATTGTCACATTATCTAAATTTTATATTTGTTACACGTTTTAACAAAAAAATTATAAATTTTCATTTAGAATACTAGTAAATTCAATTATATAACAATATATGGTTATTATAACCTATTTTAAAAAATCATTAATATAAAATTATATTAATGTAAAATATAATATTATCTAAAATATTCAAAAATTATATTATATACTTTTTCATATGAAAAAATAGTCTAATTCTTAAATATTTATTAATTTTCATTTTTAACCCTTTTTTTAATATTTAATTAAATTAATTTATGTAATTAGGATACTATAAATTATCATAAAAATATAAAATGTAATAGGATCGAGTTTTCATACTTATAAAATATTTTAATTCTTACCAAAACCTTGCCACATGTTACACCATCATAATCTGAGCCACATTTATTAGATATGGAGTTGTCTTCAAATATTCTAAATATCTCCAAGGCTCTATGCCTTAAAAAAATGATCTAGGCATGTAAGAAAAATTCAAAGAAGTAATTCATTCATCATGCATTTTACCATGTGTAAGCTAAGATGTGAAATATTTTTTACATGTTATATATGTTCTAGAAAGATGGAACTCACATTGATTACCACAATTAGAAAGATTTTTGAAATATGTGGGAAATGAAAATTGAGAGGTGACATGCAAACAACTAGTATGTACAATTTGTGGCTTTGAAGATCTGCATGTTTGGAGTTCAGACAATTTGTCCTTTATTATTCCTGGCTAATTGAACCTTAGTCCATGTGGTTCTTTTTTTTAGAGATTCGTACATGGTGATCGTAGAAATAATGACTTCCTTTCCATGTTGATTAAGATCAATTTTCTTCCTTATGGGAAAAACTTCCTAGGGTATAAGCCAATAGACCGCTTCTCTGATGGGAAGATAATTCCTGACTATATTGTTGCAGGCCTCTGAATGAAGGAATTGATTCTAGTACACCTAGATAAAAAATATATCACATCAGGGATTACCTATAAGAATATCGCAGGAAGATTACGACGTTGGTTGGGTGAGAAAAAGCTAATTCTTGTTTGAACACATCTCTCTTGTTTATCAGCATTGACACTAACAACTTTATCACAAATTATTTTCAACAAATAAATCACGAATCCCAATTTGGACATGCATGGGATGTTTACAGGTTGAATGTGCATAGGATCATGATAATTACCATTCCTCCACTAATATGTCTACCATTGGAGAGAACAATTTTACTTATACAAAACAAAAAGTGTGAGAAGGTTAAAAATGAGGTTGCGTCGGGATTCAACTCAAAATTAGTATCCATGATGAAAGGCTTGAAATCTAAGCTTCCCAGACTTAGATCTATTATCCTACACTATTACTCCCTTGTTATGGATCTCATAACCTCTCCTGAAAAATATGGATTTAGCAACAAAATAACATGTTCCTGGAAGGAACTTACAAATTTGGAGTGTATTTGGATATTCCCAAAAGATTCAAATTTGTGTATCTATATTTGCAGAGAATTTGGAGTGTATCTAAATATTGGTTCCAATTGTGAAAAACAATGTAGTGATGTCCTCTCAATTTATATGTTGGTGCGATTTTATTAAATTTTTGTTCATCCAACTGGGTTGCTTATGCATTGTTCTAGAAGTAGAGCGCACAAATTTTTCATCTTCAAGTGATTTTTGTAACTAAGCCCAACTGTTGGTTTGGAAAAATGACAATGGCTGCTATGAGAACCATATGAAGAAAAACATGGAGATTTATAATAGATGGCCACAATATATTCACAACCTTTAGGTTTACCATCACTAATAAATATGAATTCAAGATGAAATGGAGATACAATGTTAATATTCATGTAAACTTTATATCTGAATGTAGTATTCGTGCAGATTTTAATTTACCAAAAATTTGGTTGCCGGATTCCCTCTCAACCAGTCACTATATGTTTTTGAGCATTATCTGGGAATCAACCAAGATATAGGTCTTAACCTGGTGGACTACTATTTTTGATAAATAATCACTCATGGTTGGGTATTTTTGAGTGGCTGTTCTTTTTGGAGGTTTGTCAAAAAAATTATGTAGATTGTTAAATATTTTTATTTAGATCATAGATTTCAATATAATATATATTCAATATATAAAAAATGAAAAATATTTTTTCTAAAAATATATTCTCTTGTAATAATAAAATTATAATTTTTTGTGTGTTTTAAATGTAGATAATCTTCGAAAAGAATTATTTAAATGAATGTAATATTAGTTGTTAATTGTAAATTTTCTATTTTTTTAAAAATATAATTTCACAATTAATTATTGTGGAAATCAAATTATAGCTTCCACCTATAAGTTTTATGTGGTAATGATAGTTGTAGAAAAAAAATGTTGAAATTTGCACCAATATAACATTGATAAAAGACACAAAATTTTAAATTATAAAATTTCTACAAAAATTGAATCTATAGAAAAACTACATTTTGGTGAAAAGTGTAGAATTCTAACAAAAACAAAAATTGTAGAAATGTTAGAATCATCACAATGTGGACAATGTATAATTAAAAAAATGGAGCTAAGCTATAAATTATTTGAATTGTGGACCATCCATGGTATAATGAATTGTGGATAAAATACAATAAATTATCATAATGTGGATTAACTACACTTCTAATGCCACAATTTTAATTTTTAAAATACAATATAACCACAAAAATATTGTTGAAAAATTGTTGTAAAATATCTAATATGTTGTAGTACAAGTGATATAGGCAACAATGCCTCTTTTCCGTAGACCAACTTGTTGGGAGAGTTACTTGTTGACCTCTTTGGCGTGATCCTATCAGTCCAAAAGGATGATTTGAGCTTGGTATGCCATGTCCTTTGGTTTTCGTCTAGAGTCCTTTTGATGATTCTTAGAAAATTCTTTTTTATGGACTCTGCCTATCCATTACCCTATGGGTAATAGTTTGAAGAGGTGCTCCAGTAGATTCCATTGTTAACAACCCATTCTCTGATCTTAGAACCTAGGAATGTAAATGCATTCTTTGATATGGTAGTGGTCGGTACACCAAACCTTGTGACTATCCCTTCACAGAAATCTAGGATGTTAGACTCGTTAATTTTTTTGATTCCTACCACCTTGGTCCACTTAGTGAAATAGTCCATTTCCATGAGTATCCACTTCTGGCCTTTGCTTGAATTATGATTAATGAATCCAATCAATTATAATCCCCATTGCATGAATGGTTGGTCAACTAAAATTGGATGCAATGGAAGTGCTTCTAATCTTTCCTTTCCTATGAAGAATGCACTTTTTTACACTTTTTGATCCAAGTATAGTAGTCACTGAACACTATGGGCCAATAGTACCGCGCTTCCTTTATTTTGAGAGCTATTACCCATGGGGAAAAATTACCTCTAGTCTCTCCATCTTTAAAATCCTATAACATCTTCTCAATTTGACCTACTCTAATGCATCTTAGTAGGACTCCATTGATTTCCTTCTTAGAAAAGATGCCATGAAAAAGAACATATGGAAAGGCTTGTAATCAGATGTATCTCGGCTTTTATTTTCTCGTTTATGGGGGGCATAATCCTATTAGTAGGAAGTGTATCACATTATGAGTCCAACAAGGAGTGGACACATTGTCATTTTCTTGCTCTTGATCATCATGTAGTACTAAGACAATTTCTTTTTCGTTACCTATTTCAACCTGTTGACTAGAAGTGAGTTGTTCACACAATCGGTTTCCACGGACCAGCTTGGTGACCTTGATTTTGATGTCATATTCCATGACATGAGTGATCCACCCTACACATTTCTCATTTGGATATTTGTTCAAAAGGAATTCCTTGACTCCAACATGAGACAACAATAATTGGATCTTGTTGTTTGAGACTAGGTGCTTGAATTTCTTTATGATCCTGATCACTGCAAGGACATGATTTTTAATGAAAGAGTACCTAGTTTTGTATTCCTCCAAACTTTGACTAAAGAAGGCAGCCGGATGTTTGGATCCTTCTTTTTTTTTTGTACTAGGATTGTAAAAATTGTGTCCCCACAACAAAAGGCATAGAGCATGAAATCATTGGAGAAATCAGGATTGATGAGAGTTGGGGCTTGAGATATAGCCTCTTTGATTTCCTCAAAATTTGATTTTACTTCGGATGTCCACTTAAATGCCATGCTCTTCTTTAACATCAGTGTTATTGGCTTCACAAGAGCGGTAATGTTTGGTACAAACCTGTGGACAAAATTGATCCTTTCTAAGAAGCTTTGAAGATCCTTCTTATGACTTGGCAAGGGAAATGCTCAAATTTTATCAACTCTTTCTGGGTCAATTATCAACCCTTCATTTGACACAATATGGCCTATGAGATTTCCTTTGTGAGCCAAGAATACACATTTTTTGGGATTCAATGACACCCCAAAGACCTACACCTCTAAAAGAACTATCTTAGATGAAAGAGGTGATTTGCTATATTTTTTTACAATAAAGTGATATTGTCAAGATACACTAGCACTATTTTACTGATCAAACCCTTTAATTCCATATCCACTTCCCTTTGGAAAGTGGCTCCTGCATTTGACAATCTAAATGGCATCTTCTTTTAGGGATTGGCTCCCCACTTGGTGTTGAAGGTCATCTTGAACTGATCGTCTTCTTTCACCATTATCTAATTATATCTGGAATAACCATATAGGAGAGAGAAGCTTTCCGATCTGGCTACCACTTGTAAGATTTTTTCTATTAAAGGGATTAGATAGTGGTCTTGGAGAGATTCCCTTTTTCGGTCCTGAAAGTCCACGCATTACCAAATTTCCTTGTTCTTCTTCTAGACTAGAACCAAGCTGGAAAACTAGATTGAGTTCTTGATTGGAAATATAATGCTCACCTCTATCATATTTTTTAGCTCTTTCTTCATGAGAGGCCCAATGTTTGGGTTAACTGGTCTTTTCTTTTTCTTAATGGGATTAGCATCTAGATCTAGTTCTATTGTATGTTGTTCTAACTTTGGATTGAATCCTTGCAAATCCTCATAACTTCAGGTGAAGAAGTTATACAAACTCATATCTCTCTCTTACTTAGTGACTACTTTTCCAATTTGGAGTATTTTTCCCTCTCCAACCGATATAAGTTTTGAATATTCTCCTTTGATGTGTATGTTTGATTTATTTTTACAAAATTGTTCATTAGGATTGAATATTGAATCTAGTGTTACTAAACCCTTTGGAAGATTGTTTGTCCACAGCTACATTACTTCATCCCTTTATTGATACTCTAATTTTTCTTGATTCCTAGCTAAAAATTCAGCCTCTTCTTGCAAGAAATTGATAATCTGTTGATCATTCTGAAACACTTGTATGCTTGTGTTGTTATTTGGAACTATTGGCCTTACATTCACATGGATATGTGGTTGTGTTCTATATCTTTTGATACTATCAATGACATAGAATGTTGATCCAACTGCTGCAAGCCTATATGTAGCTTCATTCTTCTTCCTGGGTATGGAATTGATGTTGAAAGCTTCAAATTCATAAATAAGGTCCCATACCCTATTATTGTATCTCTTAAGTAGGTCATTCTTCGTAGCATGTTGTCCCCTAACTTGATTGACAATTATATCACTATCCCCAAACACCTGCAAATTCATAATGCTTCTTTTCCTAGTCTAATTAAGTCCATGAATCAAAGAATCATATTCAACTTTGTTGTTTGAACAAGAAAACTTAAATATGAAAGCTAAAAAATACTTGATATTATATGGTGAAACCTACATTGCACCCCGTCCAGCACCTTGTTTTCTTCTTGAGACATCGAAAAATAGTTTCCAAACTTCATTTACATCCCAATTTCAAGGCTGACTGATATTAGGAATGGGTGGATTTTCTTCATTTACACAAGATACACCTAATTCAAATTCTTCCATTTCCTTATATGGGTCAAATGCATGTTTTTTGTTTTCCTATTCATCCAGAGTTAAATCTTGAATACCCTCAACCTTAGTACCTATTTCTAAATTATTTAAACACCCTTCCAGATCAAAGGCCTAGAAATTTGCATTGATTGGGCTTGGCACATGAGGATCAATGTGGAAATTTGTGATTGGCTCTAACATGATTGTTTAGCTCTATACTTGTCCTGAAAAGCATGTGTGACCAATCTGATAAGAGGTATCTATTGGCATTTAATTATCTTGATAGACACAATGCAAATAGTGGCGGAAGGTCAATTACCAATACATCATGCAGAACTCTGACATTTGGGTATCAATGCAGTGTTAGGATTAACCCTTGTATGATCCCAACCATTCCTACTTTTTTCTCATCTAGTTACACAATTCCTTTTAGTACTGAATCATACTTCAGACCCAATTGATCCATTATTTTCTTCGGTAGCACTGAGATACTTTCCCTTGAATCAATCATGCAGTTATTTACTAAGTGCTCCCCGAAAATAAATGATTCCTAGAATGGTGGAGGCTTCAAATTTTTACTTGGTTGAACCCAACATTGTTACACTACATTAGTGAGAACTTTCTCCTGTCTTTGTTTTGATCCATTCGAGGCAGAACTATTGGCCATTGCAGCTTGCAACAAATCTCATTTTCTTGGGATTGCGAGTGACTCCCACATGGAAATGATCATATGTGTTTTCGTCATCTGATCTATGATTTTGAAAGGGGGTGGATTATAATTTTTTTTCCCCTTACTTGGTACAACCTTTTTTGGAGTTTAAATAGGCGCGTGTGCTACTAAAATAGGTGCCTTGGATTTATTTGATACATTCAGGACTGTACTTTTCTTATTAGCACCTTCTGGTGGGAGAGTGGGCTGAGAAACTATAGGATTAGACAACTATCCTTCCTCAATGTTATTCTTCTTTGAGCATGTATTGGAAGCTACACCCTTAAAGGGAGGTCGATTAACTCCACAAAAGTCTTCAATTTTCCAATTGACAAATGTAGTTTTTGTTGGAGGTGCCTCTTGGTGAGTTTCTTGTTACTGATTTCCTTGTTGACTTGGTTCTTGGGACACATCGATACTTTGCACCATTAGAGCCTGATTTATGGAACCATTGAAACATGTTGATTGATTGTGGTGTAAATTGTAGGGGTAGCACCACTAGTACTCCTATGCCATGTTGTTTTGTGTTGGAACCAAAAATCTTGATGTTGAGAATGCATTTAGATCATATGGTCGAAATGGCCTAGCAACTTGAGGTTTTCCCTAGCTCTGATTTTGATTTACAACCTGAGTTGGTGGTCTATTTTGTTGATATGGGGGCATGGATTTATACTGAGCTTGAGGTTGATACGGTCAAGAAATATGAGCTTGTTGTCTCTTGATAGTCACTAGCTCATTTCTTAGGTTATTTAATTGTTTCATAACCGCTTGTAACTTTTTTGAAGTGCTTGAAGAATTCGATGCATAACTATTTCTTTGACATCTAGGGGTTGGAATGAGATTCGAATCAGGTGATTGAATAGCTGTAGGAGTTCCCATGTCTGGATAGAGAGGCATTGGTTACACTGGTGCTAGCTTACCATCTTAGATCAAACAATTCTCAGCTCTGATAGCTATGTCCTAGGCTCTTGGTAGCATTGTTCCTCTCATTGATTGGATCATCATGTCTATGTTTAAATATATATCCTTTAAGAAATAAAGGAATGCTCCTTCAGTAGTTGGTATTACAGCTATCGGAATCCTGTCCCATGTCCATTGGAAATTGAAATTAAAATTTTTCATTTTCTCATTAGGATCCTTTTTTATTGTTTTCGATTGTTTCAATAAAGACAAATTGTCTTCCCTCTCTTTGAATTGGTTACAAAGGGTTAAACATATTTGGTTCCAATTTTTAATAGACCCTTCTGTTATGCTCCTAAGCCATTATAAGACCTTACCTTTGAACGATGAAGCCAACAACTTGACCCTAACATCCATTTCATTGACTTCATGAATTACACGGACATTAGCGATGTCCTGGATGTGGTCAATAGGAGTAGTATGATTTTCTAATTTGAAAAAGGGAATATTATTTAGATTTGCAAACGAGACTTGATTTTGAGCATTTAGTGCAAGTGGACTACTACCCGTGAAGTTGAAAAAAGGATTCACTGGTAGAAGTGCCATTATGATTGACCTAAGAACCCTAGTTGATCGGCGAAAAGGTCTACTAGGTGGAGGTGTAGAAAATTCCTGTTAGGTGGATATGGTGACCTTTGTGGTATTGTTCCTCTCCTTCCTCTACCTGGTGATGATTGCAAGTAGACAAATAGTACCTCTTCTTGAGTATCATACCTAGTTTGAATTATTCTCATGTATTTGGGAAACCTATGCTGCTACACCACTAAATTCTATCCCTTTGGAATCACCAGATGGGTTGGGAAAATGAGCCCTTGAAAGATGATTTTTTTTCCAAGTCACACACCAAACTCGATAACAATTAAAATTAAAAATTTGATGGACTTGTATATTTGATATTATGGAGGTTGAAATTTGTTTTGGAATGATGGTCCTGAAAACCCGAAAGTGAAAGACTCTGAATGTCTGAAACCCCAAAATATGAAGTTTGAACAACTCCAAAATCTCGAAACCTGAAATTCTAAAATACTGATATGTCTGAAATCCTAAAATCCTGGAACCCAAAATTACCGTTTTTAAAATTAGCCCCCGATCTATGAACTGGTGAAATTTTGAATTATTTTGAGTAAGTTAAGCCCTTGAAAATTTATTTCGGAGTTTATCCTGAGTGGTGAAATGTTTCAAATTTGAAATTTGCAGTATTCCAAGTCTAAATTTCTTGAAAATGTATTCAAAGCTTTTAGAATGACTTCTTCATCCCACTAGGCATGCCAAAACTGTTGATGCTTAATTAGAGCACCTGTGATTGTTGGGATTTGATAGATTGAAAATTTTAGTGTGATTGCATAATATGTAGCTTTTCCCAAAGTGTGGGACTTTGCAATCAGGAAAGCTCTCTAGATGAAGGCCAGTTCCTATTCCTCTATTATGATACACACATCCAAATTGTAGAGGATTATTGATCGAAGAATACTTGTCAAAGATCACACAAGGATTCGATGTGGGATAGAAGGATAGAACCAAGGACACGGAAGGACAGGAAGGACACATGCATGCAGGAAAAATTTAGCTTTTAGGACTTATACAATTTTGACCATGAAGACCTATTTTTAGAATATGGCGTGCAAAACACACAAACAATGTAGAGACATGTGCGCCATGCATTGTCTATATTTCAAGGAGTAGATTAAAGAATTTTGCATGAAGACGAGCTAAGAATAGAATTAACACTTGAGTTAATTGCAAGAGGTTTCTAGATAACACACTTACATGTGTGGCTATGCTTGTAAATGACGCATGACTATCAATAGCATACAACCTATTTCTGAAATAGATAAGCAGTGAAGGGCAAGCCCTCACCCTATATATGATGTTAGGTACATAGTAGAGGTGTGTGTGTAAGTGTAACAAAGAATATACAGAGTCTGTGTATGTATGGAGGTATAGAAATATACACATATGATTGAATTACTGTATCAAATCTGTGCATGCATCGGTATAAAATGACAATATTGTAAGGAGATTTTTTATTTATTAATAGATGAAAGATATTGGCTGAGTCTAAGTTTCATTCTGTGTGTAATTGAGTAGTGCACGTTATTGATTCAATCATGATTACTGTTTAAAGCTTGTTCTTTCATAGATATGAATGTAGCATGCCTTGTAGAATGATGGATTAGTTATGAATCTATATGTTTCTTTCTTTATCATGCTAACATCATTATACTACTACCCTAAAGAGGGACCTGCTACCTATGTGTGCTTTAGGTGAGCACTCAGTCAAGGCTGAGTGATGTGCTAGCGCTACTAGGGTGTTATCTGGTAAATTCTAGGCTGCATCATTGGTTCCAATGTCAGGACCTCTTTTTCAGTTGTTTTTAGGATGGTTCAATATGAAGACGTACCCGTTAACTCTAGAAATTATTGAGGAATGGATACATGATCTGGAGGAAGAATATGCATGGAGGTTCAGCAATGGATTTGAGTTTAATACATGCACTTGGGTAGAACAAAATCTATATGACCACTTATATGAGAGATTTTTCACTATCTTTCCAGTAGAACTATATGAGTGGTTCACTGCTTATGGATCTCAGTGGAAATGGAGGTTTTGCGCACTTTTTTGGACATGGGAAGAATTTTAGGCCCTTTATGATGTTGATTTGATCTAGACTCATGTTGTGGATACGTGGTTTCATGGTGTTCTAAACAGTTATATTCTTGAATATTAAATTTTGACATACTCTTGCCGATAAGTAGCTGAATTCTAGTTTTTGCGGTATCCAAGAGGGACATATTTGCAAGGTATTCCACTGGCGATCAAGATCTTGATTGTAACTTTGAACCTAGAGAGTAAACCGATGGATAACTAAACTTTACCATGCGCGAGGGTAGGAATGGATTTGGTTTAAGATGGTAGACCTAGTGGTAGAGAGGTAGAGAGAGGAAAGGCATCTTAAGTATAATGAGGCATGCAAGAGGGAGATAGAGAAGTAGCATTCCATTGCAGAAAGTATGGCATGGAGGAGAGAGATGGCTCATGAAGGATTTACAGCTCACATAGAGGACATGGAGCCAGAGCATCAGGAACTCCCCCATCTTGGAAAGCATGATAGAGATCCCCACTCGGCCTCACATAGAAGTGTGCCAATAGAGACTACCTTGACCATGGGTGTGCATCTTAATTAACCTAGTGACCTAGCCCTTGCACTTGGTTTTTGAGTATCTAGTATGACAAGTAACCAAAAAACTAACTTGGGAAGTAGGAGACTAGGAGTAAGTTAGGGATCAAGTACATCAATGGCAGGACAGATGGCTTCAATGTTATTTGGAGGAACATTCTTATTCACATCATCCGCACCGAATTTTGGATTCACCTCTAGAAGTGGAACTACCTCACAGACTATAGGGGTTTAGTATAGTACTACTGTTGGAGCATAGGGGAGTACATCTATAGATCCTATTCCAACTACAGGTGGAGGATCAGGAGGTATAAGTGGTTCTAGTTCCAGTGGATCTAGTGGTTATAGAGGTAGAGGGAAGACATGAGGTTCTAGATTAGGTGGTCAAGGTCCGCAACAACCAAAAAATATCTATATGGAGATGTCTCTTCATATCTCGAAATATAGAGGTATAGAGGATGCTATCAAACATGTGCATATCTGTGAAACATGTGGCATGCTAAAGGGATCATGACTGCTTAGCATAAGGAAAGTTAATTCACCACTACATTACAGGGGCATGCACGTAGCTGGTATAGGAAGTTTTATCTTGTTCAAACATGTATGGATTATGCAGCATTGAGGGATGCTTTCTTGAAAGAGTTCCATATCCTTGAGTTTAAGCAGAAGAGTATAAGTGCACTCAAGGATATCAAGAAACGAACTACTAAGAGTGTACGTGAGTATGATGCTCGTTTTAAGGCACTTATATCTAATATATATTATGATATTCACACTAGCCATCATGCACAGTGGTTCATTGAAGGATTTATTACACCTTTTAGAAGGGCACTGTCACATAAGACATACACTGATCCACATGAAGCACTAGAAGTAGATTTTCATGCTAAGGTAGTTGGGTGCATTAAAACTAGCATTATTCCATTCCTTGATGCACAGATTGCAGCTATAACAAAGTTGTTAGAGAAGCTATCAGTAAATTCAGCCAATGAAACGCACTAAGGAATATGGTGTACAGATTGTGAAGTGGAAGGTCACACCAAGGATAATTACCCTCACATATTTGTGCGATCATTACTGTTGGAATGTGATATTTTCCATTTGAATCATGATGCTATTCACTATCCTTTGTTACAATGTGTGATAAGGAAGAATGTATCTCAGTTTTGTAAGATTTACAGATCCATGACCCATGATACTAAGGATTGTTTGTTGATTGGTCAAATCCAGGATGCTATAGACATTTGGGTATAATAGAAAACTATAACAAATAATTCTAAGGGTAAGAATGAGCACCAAGATTGGGATCATAATCAAATGTACTATGACATGAATGAGGGGCGTTTTGAAGGAGGTTGTGGAAGGGGATGTGGATATCATGGTGGAGGATGAGGTGAGTTCCCTCATGGAGCATGTTATACATGTGGATATCTTGACCACTATAGGCGTGAATGTCCTTAGAATATTGCATGTTCTTTCTGCTAAAAGAACCATAGCTATGAAGAATGCCTAGACTTATATGATCATCTGAGTAAGAAGCATAAGTAAGAAAACAAAGGTGCCAAGATGGTTAGAATCCATCGTGTGGTAGATGATCAGTGGATGCCCAAGATAACATAAGGACCTGAGGTATTGACAGTGAAGATTACTACATGCACTGAAGCAGTGCACGCGAGAGAGGCATTGCACCAGAACCCTATGATCACCAAGGAGGAGGTTTTGTATGCAAAGTACCCAAATCCTGTTCATTAGAATTAATTTTACTAGGATACCATGGAAGTACTAAGGAATCTTCATTGGTGAGATAGAGTACCTAAAGGAGAAGAAGAAAGTGTCAAAGATAGTCCAAACTGATATCGATGATCTATGAGAGGTGTGCAAGATGTTGCGCCAGGAGAACATTATCCCATTATTCGGAAATTGGTTAAAAGGTAACACTCCACAGGTAATTCTTGAGACTGGATGGCGGATTCTACATACAAATATTCCCCCTGATAGAATTGGCTATGAAAAAGAAATTAATCTGAATGTTGTTGTAGATGGGTGGCCATTGAGTAACATATTGATTGATACAGATGCGGAAGTAAATGTGCTTACATTAGATGCATGGGTACAAATAGGGACGCCTCCATTGCAGCCATCATCTAATGTTTTATTTATGGAAAAATAGACTAAGGCCACTCCCATATGAGTTTTGAAAGATGCATTTATAACTATATAAGGAGCCAAGTTCACTAGGGATTTTGAGGTATTAGCACTTGCAGAAGCAAATAATTTTCCACTCCTACTTGGATGCCCTTGGTGTTATGCGAATAATGCTGACTTGATATTTAATAAGGGGTATATCAGCTTTGAAAACAAGGAGGAAAGGGTTGTGATACCTTTGACAGATGTGAATTCTACACCATATGTTGAGCCTCTAAGTGAGGAGGACTTAAACAGAGTTTATGTACGCGCTATTCAGGACCTAGAGGTCAATGAACCATCAAAAGAAGACATCATACAATGGGAGGATTCTCATTTTATTAGTAATACTAAGAGTATTTCCTGTGAGAATTGGGCTCATGGTACATATGAATTAGTAGGATGCGAGGTGAAAAGCGTGGTTGTGTGCAAGAATGGACTTCATTCGATCTGACAGATAGGCAACACGGTACCTTGGTATACAGGGGCAGAAGATCTTCCTGCATTTTTTAAGGCCATGGAAACACATTATACAGAGAAAATTAAGAGAAGAGATATGTTAGTATATACCTTGCGTGGTATAACAACATGTTAGTGGGTAGTCCATAGAGATAATCTTATAAATTAGGAATAAATTGGAGTCACTTTGTCTACTATGTTTATAAGGAATAATGCACCTACGCAGATCTGCACTTATCATGATGATGAACCTATTCAACATCACATTCAATAGTGTGAGAGACTCTGTATAGTAGGACAAGAAGCATTACCACCTTCACTATGGGTGCATTGACTGTATTCTACGCTACAAGGATGCGCACGCTCCTAGTATGTATATGTCAAACTACATTGAGAGACTGGAAACTGGCAAGATTTGGCTACAGCAATGATCCAGACTTTTGACTACTTCTCAACTAATCTTCTTGTAGAAGAGGCATTAAAATTTTTCAAGCACTTAACTATGGGAGATAGTGCAAAAGCAGAAGAATATCCAGGAATTATTTGGTGAGGTAGAGTTCAGAGCATGTTTTGAAAAGGAATAATAAATGGACTCCATACTACTTGAACGTGCTTTCCTTGAGAAAGAGAAAGGAAATATGGTTTACATTTTGAATAATGAGGAAGTTGAGAACTTGTATATTAAACATTCACATGGGGTGCATGAGGTCTTGGACAGTGCAGACAAGGATATGCGTGCCTACCGCAAACCCATGAAGACAAAGAGGTGAATATAGGTTCAGAGGCTGAGCCTAAGGAGGCCATAATTGGAGACTACTGGTCAGACTCAAAGGTAGCAAAGATCATCAAGTTACTCAGGGATTATCAGGACTTATTCCCTCGAGGGTATCATGAACTTAAAGGCATGCATGAATCACTTGGGGAAATGAAAATGAAACTTAAGGATGGTGCACGACTAGTTACAAAGAGACCTTATAGAATAAATCCTAATTTGTGTGAAAAGGTAAAAGAAGAGATTGATAAAATGTTGAAATCTGGAATTATCAAGCGCCTTGATGAGTCAGAATGGGTTAGCTCAATGATGATTAGTATTAAGAAGGATAGATGAATTAGAATATGTGTGGACTATAGGGAGTTGAATGATCCATGTGTCACAGATCCATTGCGTACACCATTCACTGAGGAAATACTAAAAGGAGTAGGGGCACGAAATATATTCCTTCACAGATTGGTTTTTTGAATATCATCAAGTTAGGATTACTTAGGAGGATCAAGAAAAGACAACATTTACTACTGAATGCGGCAGTTTTTCCTATATTGTGATGCCTTTTGGATTGAAAAATGTGCCTGATGTATTCTCGTGAATAGTTGTTCAGGAATTAAAAGATTTTATTCATAACTTCTTCCAGGTCTACCTAGATGATTGGATAGTAAATGGGCTTGTGAAAGATCATTGTGACAACCTGCGCTTAATGTTTGAATGGTGCAAAAAATTGAGTATCTCTTTGAACATCAAGAAATGCATATTTGCTACGCCATTTGGGATACTGTTAGGACATATAATCTGCAAGGAATGTTTGTTGGTTGATCCAGCCAAGGTTACAGTCATTTTACGCTTGAAAGTTCCTACTAGTCAAATAGAGGTGCATGAAATTTTAGGTCGTACAAAATATTATAGAAAATTCATCAAAGGGTATGCCAAAATTGCTACACCCTTAGAAGAGTTACTAAAGGGAAAAGGTACATTTTATTGGGGAGAACCACAACATCATGCTTTTGAGATATTAAAAGAGAAACTTACTATTGTGCCCATTCTATGCTTTCCCTCATGGGATAAACCATTTCATGTGAATGCTTCTAGTATGGCCATTGGTGTTGTGTTAGCTCAACCTGGTGAAGGTATTATAGATCATCTAATATGTTTTTCTATTAGGAAGCTGAATCCTGTTGAACAAAATTATAAAACTACAGAGCACAAAGATTTGTCAATGATTTATGCATTGCACAAGTTTCGATAGTACTTATTAGAAAAACCATTTATGTTTTATACATATCACATCACATTGAAGTACTTGGTAAACAAGCCCATCTTACAGGGGTGCATATGTAGATGGGTTCTCCTATTTCAAGAGTTTGATTTCACATTTTTGGTGAAGCTAAGGAAAAGCAATTCTAGATCAGACCATTTATCTACAATCAATTCAAGAGAGGATGCACAGAAAAATGAAGAAACCATGCCAGATGCATAGTTATATAGGTTATTAACGCATGCCCATAGAATTAGAGGACATTGTTGTCTTTCTACGAACAGGTGATGTGACTGACTCAAAGATTAGACTTGCTGGATTATGGTGGGAGACAGTGTATAAGGACTGTAAAGAATATCGTAAGGTGTCTGATAATTTTAAGCACCTAGGAAAACCAGGGAAAATAGATGAGATGCCTTTGAGACTGATTACTAGAACCGAATCATTCGAGAAATCGGCCATTGAATTTGTAGGACCTATTTCACCTACCACGTGCAAGATTGGATCACGTTATATCATTACTATTATCACCGAATCACAGCACCCCTGGATGTTGATCAGATTTCTAGTTTGATCACTCTAAGCATCCAGTGTGATTAGATAACATGGATACTATCTCCAAGTTGTGGGACTTGCTACTTGAGATTGACCTCCAGAGAAAGCTGGTTCTTGCTCCTAAACTACCTGCCACAATCTACTCTAATGCAGGATAAGCTAACTATTCTAATCTAAATTTCCAAGGGACCAGGGAGAGATAATGCATAAAATGAAAGCCTACACTAAAGTAGTGATACACCAGAAAAAGGAGGATGTGAGAGTAGTCTCCAAATGTGTGAAATACAGAGGCAAAGTGCACACTAGAAGAGGTGATAACAGTTCTCCATAATCTAGCAAAATGCATTCATAGTAATATTCCAAGCACACACAATGATAATGAATTCCTACAAGAACATAATAATAGACACAATATTCTTGTGGAAAGATAAAAGGGGCAAGAAGAATGCAAGAAAACACAGCAGAGGAAGATACATCCACAAACTTGTATTTTATTGCTTCCTGGTATGCACAGTTCAGTCTATTACAAGATAAGGGCCTGGATCACCATGCAAGGAGTCCACTACAAGGGCCTGCAACACACTGGCTTCACAAAGCAATTTTGGTAGAGCTTTGCTACCCAAAAACTCTCCCCTTTACAATGAGCCCAACACTTCAATTTATAGAAAAATGAGAAGGAAAAGAGAAGGGAAAATGGAAATCCCGAAATCTGTCCTTCAACCACCTGTAAGAGGCATTAAATTGAGTGAAATGGTTATCCATTACTTGCAAAAGGCTCCCCATACTGTCCCATGTGCTGCAGTAGAGAAAGAATGATGACCATGCCTCTTAATTGCACTCCCAGCTACCAAATAAAACACTGTTATGAACCTCGGCCACGTTTTCTTAAAAATATCAATCAATTTCTGATCAAATCTGGAATTTCTTGATTTCTGTTCATTGGGCTTAGAACCACGATTCCAACAGTACCAATTTTGTGTGATTTCGTTGAAAAATGCAAAAGTTATGGCCTTCTGAGTGCGGGCAGCTATTTTGGGTCTGGCAGGCGTTTTCTGTCATTTGACGGGAATGAGCATCAACTGACTGGAGCCGAATATGTTTCTCTTATTTAAATATATCTACCCTCATTAAAAATAAGAAATCCAGAAAGTCCAATTTTGTGAAAATCAGAGCTCGGAGTCAAAAGTTATGGCCGTTTGAAGTTCCACGGGTCAAATGTTGACTTTTCTCCTCTGCCTTCGGCCGCTTCGGCTTTTCGCGTCCCACGCGTCCCTTTGTCCCATTTGTCCCAGTGTTGAAGTTCCTTGTTTCGGCCGAACCGGCCGGTTCGCGTACTCGCGGCCCAGATGTCCCATTTGCTTTCGGACCGTCTGGGACAAATTTTCCCAATTCGCCCGGTTTGGCCGGTTCGGCCGGTTCACGTACTTTTGTCCCACGCGTCCCGGACTGAAAGTTCTCATTTCGGCTGATCCGGCCGGTTCGCGTACTTCACATACCTTTGGCCCAGCTGTTCCAGCCTGCCTTGACTCATTTCGGCCGATCCGGCCGGTTCGCGTACTTATTGCCCAGATGTCCCAGACTGCCTGTTTCAACAGTTAGTCAATTTTTTCAACTTTTCGGCCAGTTTGAATTTCCGCGTCCCGCGCGTCCTTTGTCCTAGATGTCCCAAATGCTTCGCAGACCGCCTGGCGGCCTTTCGGCTGGTTCGCGCCGAGATGTCCCAACTGTCCCAAGGATTGCCTGGACTAGGACTTAGCCATTTTTCGTGATTTTTCTTGGCCCGAGCTTGTTTTTGCAATTTTTTACATTTTCTCAGAACTTGCTCTCTTCTACTTGGACAGGGGAGTTAGAAAAAATCTAAGGGGACCCTAGAAACATAACTTTTCACCCTGAATCAATATAATTTCTTGGGACTAAAGAATTTGATGCATGTTATCAAAATTACCTTGGGGGTGAATTTTGGATAACAATTTTGGCGACTCAGCGGGGTCATCTGCCTGCTAGATTGAAGAACGACCAGCTGCTTGTAGCAATCCATTGGGCATGGAGTCTGTGTGATAACCTCTCAGCTGATCTGAAATTTGAAAACCTATGTCCTTGAGCCATTGAAACATTCGTTGAGTTGGTTTTCATGTGGCTGCAATTCTTTAAGATTGCTAGACAACGTGAGGTTGCACATACTAGAAGCAATAGGATCTATGTGCACAAGCACTTAGGGACATAAAATCTAATCTAACAGGAGTACAATGAGCATAAGCACGCAGAGGATGTGGAACATCTAGCATTAATATTTACAAGGGTGAAACCCCATCTTTGGAGTAGCAGTGTAAGAGGTAGATCCCATTGACCGGCATCTGCAATGAGAGTTCACCATCGCAACTTAGCCAGTTGAGAAGCATTGCTACCTTGGCACTCAATGATCATCTATGGGCCACTCTAGATGGCACCAAACTGTGGCAGTGCTTTCCTGGTTTTGCACGATCAACATCCCACTTCAGTACCAAGGAGTATCCAGTTTGTAATATCCTAGCCTTAGCTATCTTGTGGAAACTCTTTTTGACCAGATGCTTTATCTTTTTCTATGGAGATACAATTGCGTGTTCTCTTGTCTCTTCTACTTCTATCAGCTTTGCATACCTGATTTCCTATAGGTTCAAACTCAACTAGTTTCCAACTGTTTCATGAGTTCCAACACTGGCAACTCAAGCGATACAGGTAGAGCTGCTTCCTGGTCCCGTACACAATCTTCTATGGAGAGCTTCCTGTAGATCTCGTGGGTGTGATCCTATCGGCCCATAGCGGCTGATTTGAGCTTTGAGTGCCAAGTCCTCTGATTCTCATCAAGAGCCGTCAGTGATGTAGTTCTTAGTAGATTCTTGTTCGTAGGACTCAGCTTGGCCATTACCTTGAGGGTACTAATTCGATGAAGTACCTGAGATGGACAAATTTTGGTACAGCCCATTCAGTGATCTTTGGGTCAAGAAGAATAGCCAATGCGTGGTCTGATCTGGTAGTGGTCAGGGAGGCACCAAACCTCATGACTATCCCTGGTCATAGAAATCTAAGATATTGGATTCATGGTGGCTCCTTGAGTGCCACTGCTTCAATCCACTTGGTGAAATAGTCTGTTGCTGTTAGTATCCACTTGTGGCCCTGACTTGAATTGGGATTGATAACACCAGAGGGAAGTCCAATCCCCATTGCATGAATGGCTGATTTACTGAAATTGTACGAAGGGCCCCATCCACCTCCTAAAGTATTCTTTCCCCATGAAGAATGCACATTTCCTACATTTCTTGACCCATGATTATAGCAGGTCATTGAACACAGTATGCTGTAGAACATGTTCACAAGTTTGAGCTACTATGGCACGTGAAGGAGATCACAACCCCAGAGTGGAAGGGTAGTCATTTTTCAACGATGTTGTAAGGGCATGTGCATAGTTGGTATAGGAAATATGACCTGTTATCACCGAATCACAGCACCCCTGTGCATATACCTGAACTCACAGTGTGATTGGATAACATGGGTACTATCTCCAAGTTGTGGGACTTGCTACTTGAGATAGACCTCCAGAGAAAGCTGGTTCTTGCTCCTAAACTCCCTGCCACAATCTACTCTAATGCAGGATAAGCTAACTATTCTAATCTAAATTTCCAAGGGACCAGGGAAAGAGAATGCATAAAATGAAAGCCTACACTAAAGTGGTGATACACCAGAAAAGGAGGATGTGAGAGTAGTCTCCAAATGTGTGAAATACAGAGGCAAAGTGCACACTAGAAGAGGTGATGACAGTTCTCCATAATCTAGCAAAATGCATTCACAACAATATTCCAAGCACACACAATGATAATGAATTCCTGTAAGAACTTAATAATAGACACAATATTCTTGTAGAAAGATAAAAGGGGCAAGAAGAATGCAAGAAAACACAGCAGGGGAAGATACATCCACAAACTTTGTATTTTATTGCTTCCTGGTATGCACAGTTCATTCTATTACAAGATAAGGGCCTAGATCACCATGCGAGGAGTCCACTACAAGGGCCTGCAACACACTGGCTTCACAAAGCAATTTTGGTAGAGCTTTGCTACCCAAAAACTCTCTTCTTTATAATGAGCCCAACACTCCAATTTATAGAAAAAATGAGGAGAAGAGAAGGGAAAATGGAAATCCTAAAATCTGTCCTTCAACCACCTGTAAGAGGCATTAAATTGAGTGAAATGGTTATACATTACTTACAAAAGGCTCCCCATACTGTCCCATGTGCTGCAGCAGAGAAAGAATGATGACCATGCCTCTTAATTGCACTCCCATCTACCAAATAAAACACTGTTCTGAACCCGGCCACGTTCTCTTAAAAAAATTTATTAATTCTTTATCAAATCTGGAATTTCTTGATTTCTGTGCATTGGGCTTAGAACCAAGATTCCAACGGTACCAATTTTGTGTGATTTCGTTGAGAAATGCAAAAGTTATGGCCTTCTGAGTGCGGGCAGCTATTTTGGGCCTGACAGGCGTTTTCTGTCATTTGACGGGAATGAGCATTAACTGACTGGAGCCGAATATATTTCTCTTATTTAAATATATCAAACCTCATTCTAGAAAGTCCAATTTTGTGAAAATCGGAGCTCAGAGTCAAAAGTTATGGCCGTTTGAAGTTTCCGGACCAAATGTTGACTTTTCTTCTTCTCCTTCGGCCGCTTCGGCTTTTCGCGTCCCGCGCGTCCCTTTGTCCCAAATGTCCCAGTGCTGTGCGGGACAAATTATTTCGAACCACCCAAAATGGGCTTCCATGTCCCTTTTCTGCCGGTGACACGTGGCCTGATCTGATTGGCTTTCGGCTCCTTCGGCTTTTCGCGTCCCTTTGTCCCAAATGTCCCAGTGCTGAAATTTCCCATTTCGACCGAACCGGCCGGTTCGCGTACTCGCGGCCCAGATGTCCTATTTGCTTTCGGACTGTTTGGGACAAATTTTCCTGATTCGCCCGGTTCGGCCGGTTCGCGTCCTTTTGTCCCGCACGTCCCTGACTGAAAGTTCTCATTTCGGCCGATCCGGCCGGTTCGCGTACTTTTGGCCCGCGCGTCCTAGACTTCCTGTTTCAACAGTTAGTCAAATTTTTCAAATTTTTCAAATTTTCAGCCAGTTTGGATTTCCACGTCCCACGCGTCCATTTGTCCCAAATGTCCCAGTGCTGAAATTTCCCATTTCGGCCGAACCGGCCGGTTCACGTACTTTTGGCCCGCGCGTCTCGAACTTCCTGTTTCAACAGTTAGTCAAATTTTTCAAATTTTTCAAATTTTCAGTCAGTTTGGATTTCTGCTTCCCATGCGTCCCTTTGGCCCGGATGTCCCAAATGCTGCGCAGACCGCCTGGCAGCCTTTCGGCCAGTTCGCGTCCAGATGTCCCTCATGTCCCGACTATTGCAAGGACCAGGACTTAGCCATTTTTCATGATTTTTTCTTGCCCGAGCTTATTTTTTGCAATTTTTTCACATTTCCTCAGAACTTGCTCTCTTCTTCTTGGACAGGGGAGTTAAAAAAAATATGAGGGGACCCTAGAAACATGACTTTTTGTCCGGACTCAATATAATTGCTTGGGACTAAAGAATTTGATGCATGTTATCAAAATTACCTTGAGGGGTGAATTTTGGATAACAACTCCGTTAACAAGCACATATGGAATGGCTTGTAATCTGATGTATCTCCTCTTTGCTTTGCTCACTTCTAGAGGGCACAAGCCTGTTTGGAGGTAATGCACCAAGTCTTGAGTCCAACATGGGACGGGTGCATCATCAGCTGGTTGGTCTTGATCATTCTGTAGTAGCAGGACAACATCCTCTTCACTTTCTGGCTCATCTGATTGTTTGGAAGCGAGCTGCTCACACAAGCCTTTGCCACAAACTAGCTTGGTCACTTTGATTTCAATATCATATTCCATCACCCGAGTGATCCAACCTGCTCTCTTCTCATTTAAATCCTTGTTTAGGAGGAAGTCCTTGACACCAACATGAGACACCAGTAGTTGAATCTTATTGTTTAAGACCAAATATCTGAACTTCTTCAAACTTCTGATGACAGCAAGGACATGCTTTTCGATGAAAGAATACTTTATTTCTTAATCTTCCAAAGTTTGACTGAAGAATGCTATGGGCTGTTCTAAACCTTCTCTATTCAGCTGTGTCAAGATAGCTGAGATTGTATCTGATCCTCCAAATGCATACAACATGAAGTCCTTTGAGAAATCTAGGTTGATAAGAGTTGGAGCTTGTGATATTGCATGCTTGATGTTTTCAAAACTCTCTTTTCCTTCTGCTATCCATTTGAATGCCAGACTCTTCCTCAACATCATTGTTAGGGGCTTCACAAGAGTGGCAAAATTAGGCACAAATCTGCGGACAAAGTTTATCCTTCCTAAGAAGCTTTGGAGAGATTTCTTGTGGTGTGGCAATGGAAGCATTCAGATGGCTTCAACCCTTTCAGGATCAATTGTTAGCCCTTCCCTAGAGACAATGTGGGCCAACAGTTTGCCTTCATGTGCCAAGAATACACACTTCTTTGGATTCAATGACACTTCGAACCTTCTACACCTCTGAAATACTTGCCTGAGGTGAAAGAGATGGTCTGCTGCATTCTTTGAGAAGACAGTGATATCATCTAGGTATACCAGCACTATATTGTTGATTAAGCCTTTGAATGCCATATCCATAGCTCGCTGAAATGTTGCTCCGGCATTTGACAGTCCAAATGGCATCTTCTTGTAAGCATACGTGCCCCATTTTGTAGTGAAGGCTATCTTGAATTGATCTTCTTCTTTTACCATTATCTGATTATAGCCTGAATATCCATCTAGCAATGAAAACCTTTCTGAACAAGCTACAACCTGCAATATTTGTTCCATTGATGGAAGCGGATAATGATCTTTGAGTGATGCTCTATTTAGATCACGAAAGTCCACACACAATCTTATTTCTCCGCTTCTCTTTCTTACCGGCACCAAGTTTGCAACCCAACTTGAGTGTTTGATGGGGAAGATGATACTGGCCTCGATGAGCTTGCCTAACTCTTTTCTCATGAGAGGTTCGATATGAGGATTTACTGGCCTTTGCTTTGGCCTGACAGGCTTGGATTCCGGATCCAAATCAATAGTATGTTGTGCCAACTTTGGGTTGAAACCTCTTAAATCTTTGTACGTCCAAGCAAAGACATCTGGGAACTCTTGACAAAGTTGAACAAAATCAGATTTTTCTTGTGAGGTACTTACTTTACCAATTTGCAATGTATTGCCTTCTTCTACTAAAATAGGCTCTGAATCTTCACCCTTTACTTGAATGTTCGCTTTCTCCTTCCGGAACTGATCATTCCGGTTGAAGATTGACTCCAATGTTATGAGGCCTTTTGGCAATTTGTTAGTCCTAAGCTGCACCACTTGGTCGCCATACTGCTGCTCCAGCTTGTCTTGATTTCTCATGGAGAACTCAACTTCTTCTTGCAGGAAATTAACAATCTGCTGATCATTCTCGAAGACTTACCAACTTGTGTTGTTATCTGGAACAGCTGGTCTCACAACCACTTTGATATGAGGCTGAGTTTTCTCACTTTTGATACTTTCTACAACATCAAACGCAGCCCCAATTGCTGCTATTCTGTCAGCGGCTTCATTCTTTTTTCTTGGGATGGAAATGATGCTAAAAGCTTCAAAATCTTCAATGAGGTCCCATACCCATTTTTGTAGTTCTTCAACAGATCATTTTTGGCAGCCTTTTTTCCTTTGACTTGGTTTACGATCAGCTCACTATCACCAAATACTTGTAAATTCTTGATGCATTTCTTCTTTGCCCAGTGCAGTCCATGAATTAAGGCTTCATACTCAGCTGTGTTGTTTGAATAGGAAAACTGGAAATAGAAGGCTGTGTAGTACCTTATACCTTGCAGTGAAATGAGCATAGCTCCTCCTCCTACACCTTGTCTACTCCTCGACCCATCAAAGAACAATTGCCATACTTCATTCATGTCCTTACGATCTGGCTTGGTGATGCTGGGGAGAGGTTGATTCTCTTCATGTAAACAATAAACTCCTAGTTCGGATTCTTCTATTTCTTGATAAGGATCAAAAGCATGCACCTTGCTTGCCCATTCATCAAGAGTCAAATCTGGGATGCTTCCAACCTTGGTGTCAGCTTCATCAGTGCTTGGATAATCTTCTTGATCAAACACTGAACAGTTGGTATTGATTTGGCTTGGAGTGTAAGGCTCAATGTGAAAGTTTGCAATAGGTTCAGACCTGATTGTGGCTTTGGTTCCATACCTTGTTCTGAACAACATGTGTGACCAATCCGCCGAAAGATAGCCTCCAATTTTAGCAGTGAAGTCTCTTGACAAGCACAATGCAAAGAGTGGTGGGAGGTCTATGACTGACACATCTTATAACACTGTTACGTTGGGACATGCGTGCAGTGTGAGGCTCAAACCTTTGATTACTCCAACCATTGTCACTGCTGTCCCGTCTAATTGCACTACACCCTTGGAGATGACTTCATATTGGAGTCCTAGCTGATCAGCTATTTGCTTGGGCATTACTGAACTGCTTGCTCCCGAATCGATCATGTAATTATGCACCAGCTTATCTCCTATGATCAATGAAACATAAAATGGAGGGGGCTTCAACATTTTACCTTGCTGTCCTCCATGATTTCCTTCAGGCTGGGCAGCATTTGTGAGTACCTTCTCTTGCATTTGGACCTGTTGATTTGAAGTTGACCAGTCCTTCATGGCAGCTTGTAGAAAATCTCTTTGTCCTGGGATAGATAGTGATTCCCACATTGATATGTTTACATTTGTCTTTCTTATCTGATCAATGATGTTGAATGGAGATGAAGTATCCCTCTGCTGTCCCTTGGCTTGCACATTCATTCCTTGCAAATGAGCGGTAGCAGCTGGCATCTGAGTTGGTTTAGGAGCTGGTTTGGATGCTCCTTGTATGTTTGGAACTACAGTTTTTTTGCCAGTGGCTTGTGGAGTGGTAGAAGGTTGTGGATTACTCGAAGCCAATGGCTGCTCTTCACCCAAATTTCTCCTCTTTGACCTTGTGTTGGCTGCAACACTTTGAGAGGGTATTTGATTCATGCCACAGAAATCTTTAGCCTACCAATTGACAAGAGTAGTTTCGTTCGGAGATGTTCCTTGCTGAGGTGCTTCCTGCTGCTGGTCTTCTTCGTGGCTGGACTCTTGCGACCCACCAATGGTTTGCACCATTAGAGCCTGATTTAATGCACCGTTAAAGCACATTGATTGGTTATGTGGCTGATTGCATGGGAAACACCAATCATATTCTTGGGCCATGTTATTTGGACTGGCACTAATGCTCTGGATGTGGATGCAACATTGGGATTATAGGGCTGAAATGGTTTGTTGGCAGGAGGCCTTGCTTGATTCTGATTTGCAGCTGGATTGGGTGGTCTTTGAGGTTGATATGGCTACCTGTTAAGCTGAGCTTGAGGCTGATACGGTCTAGCACTTTGTGCTTGCTGTCTTTTGATAGTAACCAGCTCATTTCCCAAATTTTGCAATTGTTTCATGACCTCTTGGAGTTCGTTTGAAGCACTAGAGGATGAGGTAGAAGCTTCATTCGAATTTTGATTTCTAGGGGTGGGAATAGGAGCTAAGACAGGCGCTTGGCTAGTACTTGGGCTCTCTAAACTTGGATATAATGGCATTGGGGGCCTAGGAGCTAGTTTACCAGCTTGAATAAAATAGTTTTCAGCTCTAATGGCAATACTATAAGCAGTAGGTAAGGTTGTGCCTCCCATAGATTGAATTAACATAGAAATATCAGAATTCAAAGCTTTAAGATAGTATAGAAAAGCACCTTCTGCTGTTGGCCTGACTGCCACTGGAATCCTATCCCAAGACCTTTGAAATTTGAAGTTGAAGTCAGTCAGCTACTCGTTGGGGGCTCTCTTGATAGTTGTCAATTTTTCTAGAAGAGACAAGTTGTCTCCCTTTTCTCCAAACTGCTCATGGAGAACTATGCATAACTGATTCCAATTTGTGATAGAACCAGCTTCAAGGCTCCTAAACCATTGCAATGCCTTCCCTTTGAACGATGATGCTAGCAATTTGATAGCCACATCCATTTCATTTATCTCATGGATTGCACAGACATTAGCAATGTCTTTGACATAATCACCAGGAGTGGTATGATTTTCTCCAGTGAAAAATGGAATGTTCTTCAATGCTGCAATTGGAACTGGATTCTGTGCATTGAGGGCAAGTGGGCTGCTACCAGTGAAATTGACAAAGGGATTTAGTGGTTGCGCCATTCTGATTGGTCTGAGAATCCTTGTTGATGCGAGGAAAGGTCTACCAGGTGTAGGTGTAGACAAAGTTCTATTAGGTGGAGATGCAGATCTTTGAGCTCTTCTTCCCCTTCTTTCTCTTCCTGGAGATAGATGCAGATAAACAAACAATCCTTCCTCCCTAGTTCTTGACCTGGTCTGTATTCTTCTCATAAATTTTCCAGGCTTGGACTGCAGGAACTAGCAGATTATGCCTCTTTTGGAGTCGCGAGATGTGTGATTTTAAAGCTCCTTCAAAGCTAGAACTCACAACAAGTGCACATCAATCTTGTCGCAATGAAATTAAAGACCTCTAAGCTCCCACCAGGCGTGCCAGAACTGTTATCGCCGAATCACAGCACCCCTGGATGTTGATCAGATTTCTAGTTCGATCACTCTAAGCATCCAATGTGATTAGATAACATGGGTACTATCTCCAAGTTGTGGGACTTGCTACTTGAGATTGACCTCCAGAGAAAGCTGGTTCTTGCTCCTAAACTACCTGCCACAATCTACTCTAATGCAAGATAAGCTAACTATTCTAATCTAAATTTCTAAGGGACCAGGGAAAGAGAATGCATAAAATGAAAGCCTACACTAAAGCGGTGATACACCAGAAAAAGGAGGATATGAGAGTAGTCTCCAAATGTGTGAAATACAGAGGCAAAGTGCACACTAGAAGAGGTGATAACAGTTCTCCATAATCTAGCAAAATGCATTCACAGTAATATTCCAAGCACACACAATGATAATGAATTCCTGCAAGAACATAATAATAGACACAATATTCTTGTGGAAAGATAAAAGGGGCAAGAAGAATGCAAGAAAACACAACAGGGGAAGATACATCCACAAACTTGTATTTTATTGCTTCCTGGTATGCACAGTTCAGTCTATTACAAGATAAGGGCCTGGATTACCATGCAAGGAGTCCACTACAAGGGCCTGCAACACACTATCTTCACAAAGCAATTTTGGTAGAGCTTTGCTACCAAAACACTCTCCCCTTTACAATGAGCCCAACACTCCAATTTATAGAAAAATGAGAAGGAAAAGAGAAGGGAAAATGGAAATCCTGAAATCTATCCTTCAACCACCTGTAAGAGGCATTAAATTGAGTGAAATGGTTATCCATTACTTGCAAAAGGCTCCCCATACTGTCCCATGTGCTGCAGCAGAGAAAGAATGATGACCATGCCTGTTAATTGCACTCCCAGCTACCAAATAAAACACTGTTCTGAACCTTGCCACGTTTTCTTAAAAATCTCAATCAATTTCTAATCAAATCCAGAATTTCTTAATTGCTGTACATTGGGCTCGGAACCACGATTCCAACGGTACCAATTTTGTGTGATTTCGTTGAGAAATGCAAAAGTTATGGCCTTCTGAGTGCGGGCAGCTATTTTGGGTCTGGCAGGCGTTTTCTGTCATTTGACGGGAATGAGCATCAACTGACTGGAGCCAAATATGTTTCTCTTATTTAAATATATCTACCCTCATTAAAAATAAGAAATCCAGAAAGTCCAATTTTGTGAAAATCAGAGCTCGGAGTCAAAAGTTATGGCCGTTTGAAGTTCCACGGGTCAAATGTTGACTTTTCTCCTCTGCCTTCAGCCGCTTCGGCTTTTTGCGTCCCACGCATCCCTTTGTCCCATTTGTCCCAGTGCTGAAGTTCCCTGTTTCGGCCAAACCAGCTGGTTCGCATACTCGCGGCCCAGATGTCCCATTTGCTTTCGGACCGTCTGGGACAAATTTTCCCGATTCGCCCAGTTCAGCCGGTTTGCGTACTTTTGTCCCACGCGTCTCGGACTGAAAGTTCTCATTTCGGCTGATCTGGCCAGTTTGCATACTTTACGTACCTTCGGCCCAACTGTTCCGGGCTGCCTTGACTCATTTCGGCTGATCTGGCCGGTTCGCGTACTTATTGCCCAGATGTCCCAGACTGCCTGTTTCAATAGTTAGTCAATTTTTTCAACTTTTCGGCCAGTTCGGATTTCTGCGTCCCGCGCGTCCCTTTGTCCCAGATGTCCCAAATGCTTCGCAGACCGCCTGGCGGCCTTTCGGCTGGTTCGCGCCCAGATGTCCCAACTGTCCCAAGGACCACCTGGACTAGGACTTAGCCATTTTTCGTGATTTTTCCTGGCCCGAGCTTGTTTTTGCAATTTTTTACATTTTCTCAGAACTTGCTCTCTTCTACTTGGACAGGGGAGTTAGAAAAAATCTGAGGGGACCCTAGAAACATAACTTTTCGCCCTGAATCAATATAATTTCTTGGGACTAAAGAATTTGATGCATGTTATCAAAATTACCTTGGGGGTGAATTTTGGATAACAATTACTTGCATAGATTATCTCATGCGGTGGGTAGAAGCAGCACCTACCAATGACAATACAACAACTACAACAGCTAGGTTTCTATGGGAGAATGTTCTTATAAGATATGGATGTCCCTTAAGATTGAAAAGTGATAGATGTACACACTCTTTGAATGATACAATTAGGATCATCTTAGATGAGTTTATGGTTGGAAACCATAAAACTACACCCTACCATCCTCAAGAAAATGGAATTACTGAGGCCTTCAACAAGATTTTGAGCAAGACTTTGACAAAACTTTATGATGCTGGAAGAAAGGATTGGGATGACAAAATGTCACCTATTATTTGGGCATATAGAACAACTTACAAGAGATTGAACAAAGCCATACTGCTTCAGTTGGTGTATGGTGCAGAAGTTGTTCTCCCTATAGAATTTATGTTACCTACTTTACGCATTGTGTGCATTGGAGGTCTAGCTGATGAACAAGATTTAGAAGAGTGTATCAAAAACATGATTCAACTGGATGAGCATTGAGCTATAGCATGATGGAGTCAGAAGCAAGAAAATGCCAAGTAGAAGGCATCGCATGATAGAAACATAAGGGATTAGAAGTTTGAGATTGGATAAATGGTACCTCTTTATGACTCAAAGTTCTTGCGCAATCCAAGAAATCTCAAAGTACATTGGTTAGGGATTTATGTCATCACTTTTATACTTGAATTGGGTTCTTTCCAGTTAGAATAACTTGATAGAACACCACTACCCAGTTACTTTAACGGGATTAGGTTTAAGCCCTACTATAAATAAGTCTTCTTGGTGTTTGTAATAAGGCAGTATTGCCATTTAGATTAGGTTTTCAATTCTATATTTCCTTACTGTATTTCCTTCATTGTCGCTATGCTTTACTAGTTTAGTTTAGTTGTTTTTTTTTTAATAAGTGCACTTGAACGCATGAAGCTAATTACTATATGAATAATGTCTATGCGTAGAGGACTGCACATACCTTTCGTGTGGGGTGGTTGTAGTTATCAAAGTAAAAGACTGTGGGAATTGAAAGGTGAAAGGAATAAGTTGATATGGGTGTGCTCTAAATCAAAAGAAGATTGCTTCTCAAAAGTGACCAAGGATGGAGGTGAATGAAAGAACAATATAACTCCAGGTAAGCAAATGCCATGTTAGCTACCAAGAGAAGGTACAATGACGAGGTACTCATGCGCAAGGGCAAGAAATCAAGAGAAGTATGTGGCTAGAGGGTAGGAAGGCATGCTAGAAGGTTATAGTTGGAGCATGAAGATGTACCACATGAGACAAAAGAATTTGGTTAATGAATGAGGGGATATTTTGTAGGTGAAGGAGTAATAAATGCATCAAAATTTGAAAAAATTATATAAGGATGGAATGCGGATTCATTTTTACTATTGTAAATAAGAGTATTTGAGGAAAGAGCCAAGTGTGAAGAGCTGAGTAATTGGGTTGAGGTATGAAGGGTGTGAAACCAAGAATGACAACCGGATCTGTGTGACAAGAAGCTTGTGTCCCCGGTGGTGAAGGGTTTAAGAGAAGCAGGGAGACATAAAAGAGTTCGGTTACAAAGTTTCCACCTAGGGAACAATTGAATCGAGATAGGGTTTCATTTGCAAAGTTTCAGAGTTAAAGAGGATATATTTAAAAAGGTAAAAATGACACCTAAGAAGGCATCATCAGCAGCAGTAAAAGGAAAGAAGATGGTGTTCGTCTAGGAGGAAGAGATGGCACCCAAAAGCCATTTTTTAGAAATGCAATATCCAGAAGGAGTCATCTTCGGCTAAAAATGAAATTCACCCATCAAAAAGAGAAAATTAAGTGAATATAATCACATAACTTCGGAGGACAATAAGGATCTCAATTCCTTACTCACTGCTAGGATGAACAAGCACACGGTGGATGACATACCAGTTTATGACAATGTAGGTGAGAATCTTATGAAGATAATTGGGGTGTACCAATTATATGAGATTCCATATTTTAGGAATTATGAGACCTTGTATCAGTGGTTCATGAGCAGGGTACATGAGGACTTCTTCTACTTTGCAGGACATAGAGTTAGAATCTCATTTGTGCTTATCTCATCAATTACAGGTTTGAAGGCCACAAGAGAGGACTTAAAAAGTGATCTCACAGATAAAGCCATGATTTTAAAGACAAGATAGGAGTTGGGGTACCTTAAGGGACCACATGGAATGGATATAGAAAAATTGAAGAACTGTCCAGTTGTGCAAGCTACAAAACACCTTGTTACAAATTTGAATGATCAGGAGCGGTGGTCACAGGTAAATACTATGTGGTTACATTTGGCGCGTAAGATGTTAGAAGGGTAAATCAACAACATTGTAGGCTATATTCTAGAAAAAATATTTGAAGAAGTCCACACATGAGGGAAGATAAACTTTGGGGTTGTTTTATTATTACTGGTACTTGTGGAGATTGGAGTACTAGACGGACCTAAGGAAAAAGTATGGGGATACCCCATGGAGAACAAGTCACCAGCATAAAGGTTCAGCATGTATCTATGTAAAGGGGCCATGACAGATGATGTAAATTAAAGGGCAGATAAATGGTATAACAGGCTCCACACAACATTTGGAGAAGAGTGGCGCATCCCAAAGGACCTAACAACAATGGTAGGGAAACAAGTCTAGTTTGTTGTATATCAGCATTTATGCATCATGTGCTTCCCAATGAAATATGAAGTCTAGAATTATAGGTGTAAATTTCCTTACACATTCACTACAAGATATTTCCAAGCATCGGTTCATAGATTTACAGACATGTGCCGACAGGTATTCAATGCACATAAGGTAGACTGCGACTACCATACATTGAAGAAGAAGTATGTGTATCCTTGAAGAAGTGCTTATACAGAGAGGATCGTTTCAGAGGTTTTGAATACTAAGAAAATAAGTTTTGTTATAGCAGATGTGGGGGAAACATTGGTTTATCTCCACCTGAAGCCAAAGATGGAGAATAATAAGTATGTGGAAGGTGATTTTGCACTTCCAACACCACAAAAGGGAAAGCATACAATGGAGAACATCCTAGTGCCTAAGCCCACAGGCCAATTGAAGTGGAGGCTGAGTGCAAAGATAGTGGTGGTTTAGAGCTTAGAGGTAGGAGACATCCTATAAATAAGGGTGAAGATGAGCGCGCCATTACACCACCTGAGCAAAAAGAATTGGATGATGAGGAATTTAATGTATTCTAAGGGGAGCATAGGTTTAAGAGGGTAGGAGGACAAGGACCCAAGGTGCTACTCCAACCGTTGTGAACAAATCACCTAGACTCTCTCCACAAAAGGAGGCAACTGTGCAAAGGAGGAAACTGAAGTTAAATGAGGAGACAGAAGAGTCAGAGGAAAGTGAACCTAATTCTCCTACACTTCTAGAGAACATAGAAGAATAGGGTGATGAATCAAAGGAAAAATAAGATAATGAGAAAATACCAAAGGAGACAACTACAGAGAATGTTTAGGACATGGAGACACAAGTCCCAATTTTGGAAGCTAAAGTCCTTAAGTAGCAATGGTCGAGAAGAACAAGTGGAGAGCACATTCCACTAGCCATGTGGTATGGAGAGTATGCAGGAAAAAAAATTCGTGCCCGCTTCTAGAGCATGATAGCATAAAAGGATTTATTCAGCTGGGAGCTAATGGATGGGGATATGACATTTGTGCTCACTCAAAAGTAACTATCGTGGTCAATGCACACCCACATGCCTAAATTTGATGAATGCAAAGAGTCATGTCTTTCAAGACAACTGAAGAAGGCACCCCAATCTAGACATATGACAGTAAAGCCTACTATCATGTCAGATGAGTAGGTCAGCAACGCATTGGTGAAGGTTTCTGTTGATGTGGTTAGAAGAAACATCGAAAAAGTTGTAACGATTAGAGTGCTGTGTGAGGAACTGAAGACAAAGGATGTAGAGATAGCGCATAACGCAGGAGAGGGAATTTTTAAAGAAGAAAAATGAGGATATTAGGGACAATGTCATCAGAGCAAGGCCACACTTGGAGGCCAATGTACTATAGATGTTTCCTTCAGCAACACACTATATAGGAAAGTTGGTTGACTTGGTACTTGAAGACAAACCTATTTGCATGCCAGCACCAAGAATCTCTGAATAAGATGCCAAATGAGAGAAAGCATCAGTGATACAAAAGATTGCATCTTAGGAAGGGTTTTTGCAAGCATTACAGGAAGTATTGAAGAAAGTAGACCAGGATTTAAACATATGAAAAACTCCATAGGTGCTTATCAACATAAAGACCCTAGAAGAAAAAAGTGAGGTCTAGAAAGTGAAGAAGGATGAGACATTAGGCCATGCAGAAAGATTTTCAATGGTTAAACAGAAGCGCGAGGCCCTGACAGCAACACAAGAGCCACACAAGACTCAGTTGGAAGAGATTCGGAAGATAATTGCATAGAAGATCCATCGTTTAGAAGGGAGAATGACATCAATGTCTAGCATTGTGTTAGTTTTTCAGAATGAGAAAGGGGAGATTGCGGGGGATGAGTTGGAATCCATTGTTGTGGACATCCCAGAAAAAGTAGAACAACCACTCATTGAATGGAAGGTTTTGGAGACTGAAATAAAGGAGGAGTACCCAGAGTTGAGACTTCAAATTGATACGTAGGAGGATGCCTCATAACCTCATATAAATTCTTTATTTATCTACATTCTTTCATTCTTATTCTTTCCATTCTTCTATTCTTTACTTCAATTTTTGAAGATACCCATTATCGAGATGACAATGAGATTAGTGTGGGGTAATGTTGATCAAAGAATAATTGTAAAAGATCAGACAAGGATTCCGCGCAGCTTAGAAGATCATAACCAAGGGCGCGGAGGGAGAGAAAGGACACATGCATGGAAGAAAAGTTTAGCTTTTAGGACTTAGCTGATTTTGAGCATGAATACCTATTTTTAGAAGATGGCATGTAGAACACACCAATGATATAGAGACATGCACACCATGCATTGTCTATATTTGAAGGAGTGGATCAAAGCATTTTGCATGAAGACGAGCTAAGAATAGAATTGACAATTTAGTTAACTACAAGAGATCTATATATAGAAAACTTGCATATGTGGATATGCATGTAAACAACATGTGGCTATCAATAGCATGCGTTCTATTTCTGGAATAGATAAGTGGTGAAGGGCAAGTCCCCGCCATATATATATGATGTTAGGTACATAATAGAGGTGTGTGTGTGTATGTATGTGTGATGGATGTATGGAGGTATATAGATATAAACATATACTAAATTACTATATCAAATCCATAGATGCATTGGTATAAATTGACAATACTTTAAGGATATTTTGTATTTATTAATAGATGGAATATATTGGCTTAATCTAAGTTTCATTCTGTGTGTAATTGAGTAGTGCATGTTGTTGATTCAATCATGATTACTGTTAAAGCTTGTTCTTTCATAGATATGAATATAGCATACATTGTAGAATGATGTATTAGTTATTAATCTATATGTTTCTTCCTTCATCACACTAACATCTTGATACAACAACACTAAAGAGGGACCTGGTACCTTTGCACGCTTTGGGTGAGCATTCAATCAAGGCTGAGTGATGTGCTAGTGTGACTAGGGTGTTATCTGGTAAATTCTAGGCTATATCAAGGATCTACTCTAAAATATACTTTAAATTTCCATGGAGATAGAGTTAAGAAGATTACAATAAATTAAACCTAAACTAAAGAGGTGATGAACCAAATGAATGTTCAATAACTTGTCTTGCATGGAAATGAATGTGAAACAAGATTGAAGAGGATGAACATCAACATAGATCAGTTTCTTATAACCAATTCATTTACCATTAAACACAGACCATCAAATATACAACACAATAACCATTCATAGATAAATGAGATTGCAATGAGAGATAAGATGAAAGCAATGAATACAAGAGAGGGAAAAAAAATTTATCCACAAACTCCTAACATTTCTCCACAAACTTGATACAGTGCATTACAATGGCCAAGAGGCTAAAATTGCATTTATAGTTTGAATGAGAGGTTTGAACTCCAAAAATTCACTTGCATACAAGAGAATAAGGGAGGGTGCAAATAAAATTATCTAACATTAGATAAATGCCCATCATTAAAATTTATAGAAGAAGATTTGAAGGAGAGGAGAGAGAAAATAGAAAAATGAAATGCTCTAAAATCCTCCAAAAATTCATTATTTAATCCTTTAATGAGTGTTTTGTGATCTTCAAAATCCCCCACATCATTAATGGCTGCCTTGTGCTTGAAGAAATTAACTGTGATTGAACCTTCTATCTAGTCTAGACCATATAGACACATGATGCCCCATACTTCTCATGAACTTTCATTAATGGTCTCACCTGCCACATCATCTATTCCATTCTTGGAGGTCCGCAACCCATGAAATCTAAAATTTGATGATCCCATACTATGTCCCCTAAAATAATCTTCCCAATGATTGTAGATTTTCAAGAAATTGATAAGTACATTAAAAGATATGTATGTTTTTCCATGGATGTTAAATGATATTTCACCTTCAACTACTTCATTCAATGGCGGACTATATTTCTTCATTTTGAAGAAATTTGTACCACTAATTTTAAGATATTTGTAGTTGTGTTGTGGACCCTATGAGCTTTCCAAAAATTCCTTTCTTGTTCAAATCTGAGCTCCTAGTCAAATGTTATGCGCATCTGAAGGTTGGAGTGTCATTCTTCAAAAAATGAGAGTTCTTAATCTTCCTCTTCGGACTCCAAAATTCCTTAAAATATTTCACACAATACATATAATCAATTTATTTTTAGATATATGATTCATAGGTTCATCAGAAATCATAAAATTGGGGATATATTCCACTTATTTTATCTCCAACTACAATACCCTAGGAAACTCCCCTGACCCCTCACATGGTGTTTTATCCTAAGCTAGGGGAGATTGTTTCAGTTCAATATTTGTTCTACTAGATTAATTAAGGACTACACATGTAATTTAAAGCTATGTGTTCCAGTTACAAAATGTAGCAGATCACATAGTCTACAATTTCATGATTTTCTTCAGTAAAAGAACACAATCATAGTGAAGACAGATGTGTAATATTGATGAAGACTAAAAATATAGAATAGATGGAGTGTTAAGTTTTGGAACAACAATCATAGTTGCAGATTGCATAGTCAAAGTTCATTGCTAAAGTTACAGGTATTGTATAATTTCTTTCCTTCATGATTAAATACATTCAATTATGTTATTGAGTTGTGTAGTTCATTATACAATCCATATACAAAGCTGAAATGCAGAAAGAAATACACAACTTAGTTTCAGAATTCAATGTTTTATTCATAAGGAATTTCAAATGTTCCCACACAAGTTTCGTGGGATGTCAACTCAAAAGTAAATTACAACTACTAAAGTAAGAGGTACATATGCATGAAAAAGAAATGTCTAAAGGAGTATGAAATAACCCATCATTTCCTTGGGTTTCTTTAATTTCAGTTGATGCATTTCTAGCTCCATCTTTGTTCCATCTTCATCCTCGCTTCTTACCAAATGGCATTGGGTGTCCTTAAAACAAGAAAAGGAAAGATTACCAATCATGAGTTCAGGGTTGATTCATATTCCTATACTATCAAATTTTGTGCAAGTGGATCATCCTAGAATCAGGAGGTATAAGTTACATGAAGATCAAAGGCATAACTGATAAAATCACTATTTTTTAGCAGCATACATGACTCATTCACTCAGAAAGTAGGAGAGAGAAAAACTATGGAATAAAAGAGAGGCCAAAAATCCTAATGTTTTCTAACTAATTTATCTAAATCTGTTAGTATGAGTAAGAAGAAAGAAGTGTTGCATTCTGTAATTTGAATTAAAAAAAGTACATTTATTGTCAGTTCAAACTAAAGGCTGAAGTATACAAAGATATGCTTGTACTAATTGATAAAAGAAATGCAAGTTTAGTGTTACAATTTCTAACAACTGGAATAAGAGAAGTTACAGCTGAAACAAAATGGAAAAGGGAATCTGAGAAAAATTTGAAGGGCTTCACCATGTAAAATGGAATTTTACATCTTTCCATCATGTTATTTCAAGCTAATACATGCTTAGATAAATCAAATAGTAATACAGAAAGGAGATAATGCATGGTATAGTCAAAGATGAAGATTCAGATAAGTACAAATTACTTCATGACAATGTACAACTAAGGATGTAGAGGGTAATTCATGATGAAAGATATGGTACACAATGCAACTAGCTCAATGGACATCTACATGATAAACTTGAAATCATGACATCACAAGGAACAAACTTCCATAGTCTCAAGAAAAAGGTTACAAACACTGCCTACTTTGAAACATTCAGATCAGAGGGTTCCATATTCTGTAAAGATAAATCAATGAAAGCTGCAAGTACATCTTGAACAATCTTTAAGATTGCATCAGCTACGTACAAGTTTAAAATATCATAGGCTGAGAAGAGAATGGAATTCAAATTTTTCTACATCATTCGTTAAGTTTCTAATCAATTCATTTTTAGCTATCCAGGAAAATAGGATTACAGTATTGCAAAAGAATGAGACATTCAAGCATTTCCATTTAAAGGAAGTAGCATTGTTATTGAAAAGAAGCAGCCATGCAATAAAGGAGGGTTTTAAGATACAAAGTTTTGATACACCTACATGTCTACTTTTCAAAAAAAAGGTTTTCGAGAGCTAACATGCTCAAAAATTCATGTGTCCATCATGTATTCAGTTTCAAGTTAAATGAATAAGCAATCACTTAAGCAAAAGCTCTTATTCAGGGGTTCAGTCAAGAAACTTAGATAGCTTGCAAGAGGACAAATGAATGCAAGGATATGTAGTTCAGAAATCTACAAGTATTCAAGAAGATAGTTAAATAGATTATTGCATCATCTTTGAAGAAGAAGAAACAAAATTTTATGAGTTTAACCATTAACTCAAAGTTTTCCATCCATACAAGCTTCAAATTTTAAATGGCTAAGTATAGTTTTGAAATTTCTGAAAAAGTAACTTATTTAAAGTTGAAGAAATCACTCAAGTATACAAGTTCTCAATGCTGAAGAAGCTATCATTGAAATAGAAAAAGGAACATTTGCAGCTTCAAATCATGTTACATTGTTCAAGAACCAACATGGAGCTATAAAAGATTACAAATATCATTTCAGATTTGCAAACACTCATCAATGAATTAAAGTAAGCAAATTGCATGGTGTTGAGAACAGTGTACCATTTCTCCAAATAAATGAACACTTGTATCAAGCATTCATGAGTTGATGGAACAACATTTAACAAGAAAATACTATAGATCATTAGTTTGATCATGAAAATTACAAATCACAATTTTGAGCACCATCCAAATAACAGTCAAGGTACAATTTTTCAGGATGTTTCTGTTTAACAAGCTTAAATGAAAAATAAAGAAATCAAATTTATTTACAGCTCAGCTAAGGACGATCTTTGACTAATGCTTAATGAAAAGTTTACAAAGAATCTAAAGATATCAAAGAAAATGAATGATTAATAAGCACGTTCTACACTGTGATAAAACCCACTTCTCAGAAACAATATATTAGGGATAATAAGTGTTACAAAAAGGTTGAAATCACATTCACAGTACAAGATAGAAAAAAAGATAAATGTTTTCATCAAGGATTTATACTAATGTTGTGAAATACTTATGCAAATATGACAGAATCTAAACAATACAGTTCATGACCCTTCACACAGATCAATCACAAGAGTGTCAATATTTCTATTTTTGAAGAGGAATCAAGAATACCCAGAAAACATAGAGTTTCAAAATTTAGTCTTCTATTTCCATTTTCAAGGAAATCACATATCCATCTTCAAGTGATATGAGAGCATTATGATCACAAAATACAAAAATATTCGCCCAATTGTTACCCATTGCAAGCAGAACAAAGTTTTATTAAATTGAGCCACAGTTTAGAATATAGGATAAAGATAAGGGAATTTATCTTTAACTTCAAATTCCATAAGTGACATTACAGATCTACAAAGATTTGTATTCATAGTATATTCAAAGCAAATAAAGTGAAACTCAACGATAGTCAGGAAATGAAATGACGAAACACATGGATTTTCTAAGAAGAATTTTAGTCAGAAGTGGTAACACAACTCATAGCTTTGATGTCACTAGCAGAATGGAAGACAAAATTGATTCATTTAGGTTTCACAATAGAAATAATAGATAACAAATGGAGCAGTTCTACATAAAATCACCATCAAACTCATGATGGAAATATGAAGGTATACATTCTGATCACGGGATCCAGCAACCTGGTTTACAGTAGTGCAAAGAGCCAAAGTGTAAAGATAGACAACCTCATAAAATTGAACCAAATTATTGAAGTTTTCAGAAACAAACACAGAAGATTAAACCTATCAAAAGCTCGACAAATCATCAAAATAATGCGAGCTAGAAATGTAACAGAGGCTGAAAATATATAATACAGCTGATATAAAACTCAAAATATTCAGAGAATGAATCCACAACAATTGAACATACATAATCAGAGCTCGAAGGCAACCAAAAAATAATGAATACCCCCATCAGAAAATGCATACACCATCTAAAGCCTTCAGAGCTTACTAGTTCACAATGTGCTAAAACTTTGTTGCACACAAAGAAGAGGAGTGGCAAAGTCAGGTACCGAAAGCTCAAAAAATATGAAATACAAAATTCAAACTTTGACTCAGTAGACAAATGCATAACCAAGCAAATTGATCATAAACCAAATAATGGGTATTAGTAGATTAAGTGTTCCAACCACTTACCTGAAAGGTAAACAACTTTACAAATAAAGCAAAGCAAGCTCATAGAACCAAAAAATAGAGTCAAATGAAAGCCACAATGTGTTGAAAATCAAAGCACCCATTTCGAGAAGCACAGTTCAAGCAAGAAATATGGATCACCTCCACAACAAAAAGACCAAATTTAGGTACACAAAACGATACACCAAGGAGTGATAACCCAGATCAAGATGAATAGATAGAGTTCACTTCGATACAAGTAAAACCTGAACCTTGTAGATTTAAAGAAAGTAGAAGTTTAAACTCAAAATATGGGGCCATGTAGAAATATAGACCTCATATCACACTCCATAGAGGAGCCATGGTCATTTCAGGGTTCGAGGGCAGGGAGGAAATACGCTCAAAGCTTGAGCCAAGAGACCAAACAACAAGTGAAATGATTAGGGTTGAGTTCATTTTTACTCTGAAAATATTAACCAAACGAAAATTCATACTCTAGATCTAGGATCAAGTGGACTCAAATATGAGAGTACAAAATCATTATTCCTTACACATCATGGTTAACTCCAAAGCACAGACTCACAAGCTTACCAAATGTCCAGTTAACAATCGTACAACCCAAAGAAAAATTTCGAGGCTTCGCCCTCTGAAATTAGCATGCAAATGAAATGGCTAAGGAGTTCAAATTACAAAATACAAACATCTTCGCCAACCAACCACAGTAGTCAAATTCTAAGCATGGTTCAACAGTGGAGACTCAAATCGAATGTACCAAGATCTATGATTCACATTAAATCCACAGCACACCTACCCATCTGCTAGCTCAAGACATCAACAATGGTAAATAAAAAGGTACATAAATCAATGGCTTTCATTCATTCACCAAGTTCCACACAAACTCCAATCGTAAATTGTAGGAAAACCCTCAACTTAACCATGGTTCAGTCATACATGCACGTGTCAAGCAATGATGAAACCCTAATTGTGAGTGTAATGGAGTAATCCATCATGAAAAAACTAAGGGTGAATGCAACGTGAAAAGGGGTAAACAAAATTATACAAAATGATTATTCAAACAGGGGGGTTGGATCAATCAATGAATACACATATATGCCCATGGTCAAAAGGTGACCTAAAAGGGTACCTTCAACCTTAAAAAGGAAGGATTACATCATGGAAACCAAATTATACCAAAAATAAAAAACATGATTAGTATTTGCAAAAATCACATCATTATTCGTATATTCCATATGTAAATAAAACCTTATACATTATCAGAGGTGGTCCCCACAAGATAGGTGAAAATGCCAAGTTCAATGGAGACCCCTATGAATTATTTTTCAAGGAAGTACAATTCTTCATGTGACCATAAGTTGAGCAAAATAGATGTCTACATCAAAGCCAAAGGTGGTCCCCACAAGATAGATGCATGGGTGAATATTTTTCCAAGTATTGGAGATAAAAGAATTATTTTTACTCACACAAGGAGATTTATTTTTGCATGTACATCCAAGGGGCAACCTAAAAAGTTATTAATATTATCAATTGAAAGTGGATTAAAGTTGTAGATGTCACATCAAGCACTAGAAGACAAGAGATTGCATGCATTGGAGAAGAATTTCTCATCAAGTAATAATTTATAATTAGCCAGAATTATTCACCCAACTTTATTAAAAATAGAATAGTCAACTGCAATTTGACTGAGTTATATTTTTGTAAACAAGGCTATTAATGCCTCATTGTATTAGCATGCTTATTTTTATTCCTTTATTTATTCATGATAAAGGATCAAAATAGGATGCATGGGTGAGTACAATTTTAGTCTATTTTTAGGAAGGTTGGGATGAATAATTTTGCTATATATTGTGTGCATTGGCAAAGCACGAAGGGGGACTTTTTTAGACATAGGAGTGTTGAAGCAGATTTTTCCATTTTTCCCTTTGAATGAGAATTATATTCTTCCTTTCCAATAAATTTCAGTCTTGTGTATGTCTTATTAATCCTTGTGAATGTCAAATTCCCTGGTTAATCACCCTACCTTTTTGCAAATTTAGTAATTTCTGCATGATATTAGTGTGCATGTGTATCTTAACAGTATTGTTGTGAATTTTTCCCTTAATACATTAAGTGTCTACCTTAATATTCTATTGAAAACTATTGGTTTGTGCATTCAGAATTCATTCTCAGATATTTGTGCATGTACTCAGTCAAATCCCTCAACAATTTTGGTGTATCACCCCAATTTTGAATTTATTTTTACAGTCATCTTATTACCTCAAAACCCTGAAAAAATTAGTTTAGGATACATCAAGAAGGAATTGGCCTTGATACGGGAGACTCGCCTCAAAATAGGTATACCCACAAACATAAGGTGTTTCCATTGTATCTATGAAAGAGAGAGATCTAGAGAAAGCTTAGAACACCTGCAACCAATCTCTCTATAGGGATGCACTTTTGACAGATAATTGTTTTTGGCATGCCTCACTGGGACCAAAAATCAGATCTATGAGAGAAGATTACATCAATTTAAAGTAGATTCACAGAAAGAAAGGTTACTTTCAAGGAACAACAAGATGCAACAATTTATCCTAAAGATTAAAAGATTTATTTTCTGACTCTCGTAAGACTGATTTCAGACCAATTTTGCATCATTTTTCATGCCTAAAATGACTTCAAAATTGTTGGCAAGAGGAATTCCTTCTAATTTTATTTATTTGCCTTTGAATTATCTAAGAAGAAGTAAGAGTTGGTAACATGGTATCTTATACTAGGCATGGTTTTTAATAACCATCCTCCTTCTAATCCTCCTTCAGCACGTATCAATTTCTTTGTTCAGATACCTAGTTTTCCCAATGGCTATTTAACTACCTAGGAGTTTTGTGACCTTTACCAAAGGAATCCCAGTTAGTAATTCCAGTCGATCATGATATCCCAAATGCTGCCACGAAAAGTTTTCCTACGTTTACTGGTGAAAATTAGTTTACACCTACTGAACATATCAAATATGTTGCAGCCCTATGTGTAGTCCATAATATAACACATGAATATGTAGCCTTGAGACTTATAGTTGCATCCTTTAAAGGGAAAGCCTTGCAATGATATAGAAATTTAGAGATTAGAAGTATAAGAACTTGGGATGAGTTAGTTGCTAAATTGTTGAAACAGTTTCAAGATAACTCAGATCGTATATCTCTCGTAGAAAAGTTGTCTATAATTAAAATATCCCCACATGAATTTATGGCTAATTTTAATATCTTGTTTTGTTAGAACTTGGGAAATAATTCTAGAAAGTGTCAAGCATCAAGATGACCATGCTTTTCTACACTACATCAGAGCCTTTAATAGTGATATTTCAACTATGATTCAATCCATGGGAGGTGAAACTCTCCCAAGCAACATATGATATTGCTATAAAAGCTCAAAAATAGTATTATTAAAGTCTGGAAAGTTAGCACCAATTCATTCGATGCCTTTTTTAGCAAACTCGGGAATCAATCCCACAACATATCGCCATTATAGAACCTGTGCTATTGTAGCCCTATAAGATGATGTGTTTAAATCTTTGAAGAATATGGGAAACAAGTTAACTTTGATTGAAAATAGACTCGCATTACCTAGTAGGCCTTATCAGGCTCCTTATCAGCAAAACCAGCAAAATAGGTAGCCTTATCAACAAAATTAGAATTATAGACAACCATATCAGCAAAGGTAGTTTGACCCAAAGGATCCTAGTACATCTAATGATTTGGTCCCAGTTAATATGGCTATAGAATAATGGTGTCAACCTTGTAATCAACCTCATTCAGCTGCAAGTTTCCCAAATGCTTTCCTGAATATAAGCCTTGTTGCACAACCTCAACCTGAGACATTGTTCATGCCTCAAATGGAGGGTGGGAAACAAGAAACTCATGTTCAGAAAGCACTTGAATAGAACTTGATCAGTTTTAGTGAAGATGATTTTATTTAGTTATGACTAGAGCTCGGGAAAATGGCCCAGGAGAGAGGAAAATAACAAAATAGACTTGTTTTACCCACAATCACTGATAAAATAACAACTACAGGTCAAAAAATAACTAATAGTCCTTCTGTTCCTCATATAACAGCAAGTGTTCTAATCCAAAAGGACCAACCAAAGTCATTACAACCTTATCCAAGAAAATTTTTCATACCTCAGATCTCAAAGGATGTAGAAGCAGAGTCAATCTTTGCTAAAGCCTATGCTAAAATAGTACAATTTATTTCCAAAATGGTTTCGTCTTTTAACATTGTTGATATAATGAAAAAGCATAATGTTAATATCTCAATGTGGGATGCCCTAAGTATTCCAGGACAGCAGGAGATTGCTTTCTCATGAACTTTCTAAGCTACATATTTCTTCACAAACAAGTAGAAAAGGAAGTTCAGAGAAACAACCATGGTCCTTGGAACAATGGAACATGACTGCATTAAAGAAGTTAAATGGATGGTTCAAAAGATCTTAAACATGCTCATGATATCAAGAAACCACCACCATTTTATTTTTCTCTAATTATTGGAAGAGCATCTTATTACATGGTTCATAGTGGTGCAAGTAGCACAGTTATACCAAAAGTAATTGCAGAAAAATTGGGTTTGTAGTATGAACCTACATAGAAGAGTGTGATACAGCTTGGTGGAACTCCAACTAATACAGTTGGTGTCATCAAAACTATGGAGTTAACATTACATGTTTTGTCCGAACGTTTCCATTTTGTAAGATGTTATTGTTGTAGATTTACCTCCTTAATTTGCTATATGTTTATCTAGAGATTTCACATCAAAAATAGGAGGTTATCTCTCTTCAATATCGGTCCTTTTTGTTCTTTACTTACATGTTATGGGACCAAAGTTACTATCAATTCTAAAAACCAGATTTCATATCAAGCCTCATGCTTCTAATAAATTAGCCAATTAGGCAGCCATATCCAGTCTAATTTCGATAATACAACTCTCATAGATTGTGTTTCTTCATGGATGAGAAGAACATGAAGAACACGCTTGGATCATTTCAAATAAGTTCAAGAACATCTATGTAGCCTGTATGAGATTCCCCTTGCTGTCCAGAATAGAAAATACAGCAGAAGGGATTTGGAAGCTTCATTTTGATGGAGCTAAGAAAAATAAAAGAAAAGGAGTAGGTTTGATGCTCACTTCCCCCATGAATGAAAGACATTTCTTAGCTCTAAGTCTCCAATTTTCATGTACTTGCAATATACTTGAATATAAAGCATTAATTCATGGCTTATTTTGGGCCATAAAGAGAGGTATTAGCATGTTACAGATTTTTGGTGATTCTGAGTTGGTTATCAATCAAGTATGAAATTCCAATGTTTGTAAGAATCCATTAATGAATTCTTATATACATAGAGTTTCAAATTTAATGGAATATTTCGATGTTATTAATATCCAGTCCATTCCAAGAGTAGAAAACAAGCATGCAAATAGACTTGTAGCAATTGGTGCTAGTTTTGAAGTGCTGGAACAGATTAAAAATAATGAGATTTAGCCTCACATAAAGATGATTCTTAGGCCTTCTATAACCAATAATGATTTGAATTGGCAAGTTTTTGAAAATGATGAAAAAAATTACAGGTTTTTACAGCTAGAAGCTGAATTTTCTGGAGTAAATCAAGAGAAATTGCAAGCACTTATATGGTGACCAGGTTGTTCAATTGAAGACCAATAAACTACCTCAAGGTGTATTCACATTGGAAGACATCTTCAGCAATGATGATCAGTTAAGGAAAGAAAAAACAAATATTTCAACACATGATAGACAATTATGAAGAGATCTCAGTTGATGATGGAAAAATATATTTTCTTGTATGTTCCTTTGTTGAGAAAATTCCTTTATAATCTTTGTATATAATTTAAGGAAGTTTTGCTTGGAAATTACCAAGATCTAAAAAGTTTTTATCCAAGTCTGACAAAACATACCACTGAATTACAACCAAATTCAAAACAAGTTAGGCAAAAACAAAGGCCTATAAATCCCAAGATAGAACCTTTAATGAGAAAAGAGTTATCTAAGTTAATCAAATAAGGTATTATCTTTCCAGTTAAGCATTCAAGTTGGGTAGCCAATCTTGTTCTAGTCAGGAAAATTAATGGAGAAATCAGATTATGTGTGAATTTTAGAGATCTTAATAAAGCCTCACTAAAAGATCATTACCCATTGCCTAATATGGATCATATTTTAAGAATGGTTTCTGGTTCTGATAGACTATCTCTTATGGAAGGTTATAGTGGATACAATCAGATTCTAGTCTAAGAAGAAGATAGGTACAAATAAAATTTTACCACCAAGTGGGGTACTTATGCTTACAAAAGAAGGCCTTTTGGCCTTTCAAATTATGGTGCAACGTTTCAATGTGCAATGGACATGGATTTTTGTAGCTTATTACATAAATACATACTGGTTTATTTGGATGATATTACCATATTTTCAAAAAATTCTGATGAACATCTAATATATTTAAGGCATACTTTTCAATTATGTAGACAGTTTGGAATATCATTGAATCCCAAAAAGTCTATCTTTTTGGTACATCAAAGGTAAATTTCTCAGTCATATTGTTTCTAAACAATGTTTAGTAAATGACCCTTTCAGAACTGAAACCATATCACAACTATCATTGCCTCATCACAAAAAGGAATTACAGAGATTTATGGGAAAATCAACTTTGTTAGAAGATTTGTTCCAGATTTTGTAGCATTGGTTAAACCATTGACAACTATGTTGAAGAAAGAGAAGAATTTATCTTGGACCAGTGAAGGGAGAGAAGGGTTTGAAGAAATTAAAATAGACATTTCTCAAGCTCCTACTCTTGTAAATAAAAATTTTGATAAAGATTTTACTATGTATGCACTTTCAAGAGCTGAAACAATCTCATCCATTTTAACTCAAGTTAATGATGAAAATATTGAGAAGCCAATTGCTTTCTTCAGAAAAAGTTTGCATGACTATGATAAAAGGCACACATTTCTTGAAAAATAAGTACTTTCAGTAGTAAGAGGACTAACGAATTTTAAGTACATGCTTTCAAACAATAAGATACATGTTCTGGTTTCTCATCCAAGTGTGATAATATTTCTTGTCAAATAAAGAATTGAATGAGAGGAGAACATGCTAAATAAAAAAGGCAATGGAATACGACATTGATATCCATATTACAAAGATAGTTTGAGGTAAAGGTTTATGTTAACATCTAAAAGCTAATATAGAAAAACATCAAGCTGCAGAACAAAAAGATCCAAAACAGCATGCCAAAGTTACGTATCAGCAACTAGATTTAATGGTGCGACCATAAAATCAACAACCTGCACTTATTGAAGAAGTAAAGGAATGAATATGGATGAATTATTTAGTTAACTATCTATAGCATGGAACTTATCCAGAAGGTATGTGTTGGTGCTCAAAAAAATCTCGTCTTAGTTTGCCTTTGCAAATATATCGATTTATGGCATCTGTCACTTTAATTTTACCTGTGTTGTGCCTGGTTAATCTTTGTTGCCATTTTTAATTTGTTCTTGGGTCATAGATAACTTATGGGTCCATGGTTTGATCCTTGTTTCTTTGTTCCTCCGGAAAAGGTTTGTAATTTGGGTCTCCCGTTCCTTGTTCATCTAAAAACTCAGATTCTCCCATATTTTCTATTCTCCAAAGTCAGGATTTGTCTTCCTTGTTGTTTCTGTCCTGAATATTTGAAGAAAAATTAATGGATGTATCTCTGAGGAACATATTTGAGCCTTGTAACATTTCTAAATTCTTTGTCCTTGGAGAAATTTTCATTTTCGGGCTCGAATGATCATTTTTTTGTATTTTAGGGTTTGAAAGGTGTTTCTCCCAGTCAAATTTACATCCTTGCATTAAAAGGGGACATGGCATCTTTTGGTTGGACACGGCTCAACTAGGTACTTCAAAATTTATATGAATCACCTAAACTTAAAAATGTGTCCACGTCAAGAAATGATGCTCGTTTGAAGATCTAATTTTTGGTTTGGCCTTGGAGTAGCGCTAGGAGGACACGTGGAGGTTTCTGCTAATATTCCCAGACTTCGATAAATTTTATGTAGCTAAAATAGTTTGGTGGAGAACAGGGACACGTGGCGAGCCCACGCTCACTCAGAGTCTTTTAAAGAAGCACTAGGAGGAAACTTGGAGGCCTTCGCTCACTTTAAATTTTTCTTGGAATTTTTAATGGCCAAAGGAGACTCCCCTGGAGCATGACACTTGGCACCTTCCACTAAGATTTGAGCCTTTAAAAAAAAAATTCCAGGCCAGGACATGTGGCAAACCCGCGCTCATTCAAGGTCTTAAGATTTGGGGACTATCTCAAGATGCACAATTCTGACACGTCGCAGTTTGACAAGTCAAAAGGAGCGGGGATGCAGACCATTGGGAGTAACTTGTATTTTCACCCCTAGATTTTCAAAGGATCAAAACATCAAAATGGCCCACAAGCCCGATGAAGCGAAGGTCAAAGCTTCCTCCAGTCCAAGGCGGAGGTGCAGACCTTCAGAGGAAATTTGGAAAATTTTCCCTTTGTAGGAAAAGGAGTTAAAAGTATAAAATAGAGCATGGTTCCACTGGGACCCACATTAGACACTTGATGCAGAAGGGTGGAGTTGCGGGGAAACCTTTGAAAATTTTCCTTTTTCCAAAAAGAGGATCAAATGGCAGCATTTATCTGTGGTTCCTTTGGGACCCACCTTAGGACACGTGTCAGGCTCATTTCCCAAGTGCGGAGGCCAAAAAAAAATGTGAAAATTTTCCATTTCTCAAAAAGTTGTAAAAATTCAGAGGGAAGACCTAGGCCTGTTTTAAAAATTGAATCTTCCATGTGGAAGGCCCAAATTCAAAGGTACATATCAAGGGCAGCTGAGAGTTTGGATATGATTTTCCCCCCATTTTATTGAAACATACCTTAAAGTGCGAGTCTTCATGATTTCTTGGTATTTCCTATATGTCAGGAAAAGAGGGGAGTTAATGTTGATATCTTACTTTGGTGGGGAGATCTTAAAGATTTCTTTCATCATTAAAATGGTCTGACTATCGTGCTTGATCAGATTTTCCATTTTTCTTCTCCCAAGCACGCAAGGAGCCAAATTTGACATATTAGGGGCAGAAGTGGTTGGCAAATTTGAGTGATCTACTAGAGGAAGGAGTTGAATGCGGGAGATATTCGATGAGATCTAACCCATCGAGCACCTGGTAACGTTTTGTAGATCTGATTCTGGAAATCGCGATCATGATCATGGAAAGAACTGGTGCACTCAATTTCTAGATTTTTAGGGGGAAAACTCTATTGTAAAATCTTATAAATGGCACAAATTTTTTGTGCAAATGGTTGGAGTGTTAGGGGTCGAGACTGAATTTTTAGTAAAAAAAGGCTTGACAGAGCCCATCATTTTGGGAAGCCATTTGAGAAGCTTGTATATCTCTTTTGTATTAAATTTGATCATGTCAAGGTGGTTGCAAGTATATAGCGATTGACAAGCTCTAAGACTGTTATATAAACTTTCCCTTGCTAATAGATTTAATCAAATTCAAGTTATTCTGTGTTGTCTTCAGAAAAATGTGTTTGTTTTATTTCTGAGTGTATGCAAGTATTTTTTCTTGTTTCTATTGCAATCTTCTATTAAAATCAGATTCAATCACATAAGCCTCAATCCTTGTGATAGTTCAGTGGCATCTGCAATTTCATTTCTTAGAAGAGCTTTCATCTGGGATTGGAATAAACAATTTAAAATCACTTTCCTTTCATCTATTGATAGAGATTTTCTGTAAGCCTCTTGGTGTACCTTAGGCGTGATTTGAATCAAATCTTGATGCTTTGTTGGATTTTCTAACTCAAGCCTTCATGATAGAATCTCAAAGATTATGTGAAAAAGTGCTAATTTGGGCCTCCATTGAAGTACATATTCTAGTTAAAGAAACATTTTAGCTATTCTATGGCATTGTGTTGGTTTAACCTTCCATTTTGTAAGATTCCTCAAGGATCTAGTGAATCAAGTTCATCCTACCCCACCTCCCACCAAAAATTTATTCAAAAACAACCAATCCTACCCGTACTACCTCTGTTTGTCACGTGTATATGCCAATGCATAATCCCCATCATCGAAACATGTAGAAGCAATCAAGGTCTCAAATGTCTTTAGTAACCTTTTTCTTGTGAAAATATCTCCATGATTTGGTGTGTTGATCATATTTTACCAAGGTCTTGTCTATAAAATTTATGCAAAAGAAGGATTTATTATTGTTCTTCAATAAAAAAGGTTACAAAATAGGTTCTCTTAATTTGGTTGAAATGCACAACCTAAAATATTTAGGATCAGATCACATCCTTTTAAGGTGCCACCCACTCCTTTAAAAACCTGAGTGCTAACAAGATAGATAGATTGCTTCCCTAGATACAAAACGACACACATGATTATCTATCTACCTCTGAGTGTCCTGTCAAATCCATGATGTTGCTTGGTCTTTGAAGGAGATTAAATTTGGGTACCAATAGTATGGACAAGAAAAAATAAAGTTATTTTAGGTTATAAGATGTACCTTATGGTTTTATTGATGGCATGTTACTCAAAAGAGATATAAACGGAATCTTGCTGCGATGTATTGATTATGATAGAATTCAATAATTATTATCTGAATTCCATGCACGACCTATAGGAGGTCATTTTTCAGCACTTACTACAGCCTTGAAAATAATGAAATATGGTTATTATTAGCCTAGCATATTCAAATATTGTTTTCAATGGATCAGAAAATGTAAAAAATGTTCTTTCTTTGTTGGAAAAGAATGTTTAGCTTCGCTGCCCCTAAAACTTATTTCATTGGATCAACCTTTCATGTTGTGGGTTCTTTATTTTATTGGCATGATAAATCCACCTTCATCACAAGGACACAAGTGGATTTTGATATGCCACAAATTATTTTACACGTTGGAATGAAAGCAATAGCTTTGAAAGATGCTAAAAAATCTTCAATACGATTGTTTTATGAAGGTATAGTTTACAGATTTGATGTTCCACCAACTATCATTTTCAGATAATGTCCTTATCATTTCTTAGTGTCAAAAGTAATAGATTAGGCTATCAAACATGGAATTTATTTAAGTATTTCATCTACTTATTACCCACAAGGTAATGGGTTAGCTAACAGTACTAACAAGAATCTTGTAAAGATCATCAAAAGAACAGTCAAAAATAACCAGAGAGCATGGCATCCAACGTTGAATTCAACACTTTGGGCTCAGCAGAGTGACTCCTAAAAGATTAGTTGGCAGTTCATCGTACAAGTTTGTTTACGAAAGAGAAGCAACAATTCCTATTTCACTTGAGTTACCTATATTAGATTTGCTACATCTTATGGAGCTACTTTATATTAACCATTGCAGATTCATTGTGCAAAATTGATGGAATTACAAGAGCTACGAGATCAAACTCATATGAACATGGAAAATAATCAGAAACAGATGAAGAAATTTTTTGATAAGAAGGCTAAGTTCAGAATCTTCAATGAAGCAGACATTGCGTTGAAATGGGATGTTGATCATCCAAAGCCAGGAAATCACATGAAATTCGATACAATCTGGACTGGTCCTTATATGATTTCAGCCTACAAAGAACATAATTATTTTCAGCTTTCAAGGCTAAATGCAGAGGAACTTCCCATTCTTGTGAATGGTATGTTTGTCAAATACAGTTATTGAAAATCCTGCAGTGTCTGGTTAGAGTATAATTTCCCTTTCAATAATTGCTTCATGCACATTGTAATGTTTTTCAATTCAATAAAGTGCTTTCCATGCACATGATCTGGTTTACCAGATCCTTTCCAATTTTAGTTCATTTTGGAAATGGTTGGACCTTCAGGAAGGTATATTTTGATTACTTTCTTTAGGACTCCATTCCTAATGGACAAGATAAAGTCACATGTCTACAAGTTATCAGGAAGATCTTTCCACTGTAAGATTTCCAGAACTGTTGAAAATTTTTGCACTTGCGTAAAAACGGGAAAATTGAAACTTCGTTACGATGGATGGCATTGGTGAAGTGACCCTAAGCTAGGGGAGATTCTTTCAGTTCAATATTTTTTCTGCTAGATTAATTAAGGACTACATGTAATTTACAACTATGTGTGTTGTTACAAAACATAACAGATCACATAGTCTACAATTTCATGATTGTCTTCAAAAAAAGAACACAAATCCCTAAAGGAAAAATATGTAATCTAGATGAAGATTGAAAATATAGAATATATGAAGTGTTAAGTTTTGGAACAACAATAATAGTTGCAAATTGCAGCATTCAAAGTTCATTGCTAAAGTTAAAGGTATTTTTAAAAAATTTATTTGCTTCATAATTAAATACATTCAATTATGTTATTGTTTTGTTTAATTTAATATACAATCCATATACAAATTTGAAATGCAGAAAGAAATACACAACTCAGTTTCAGAATTCAATGTTTTATTCATAAGGAATTTCAAATGTTCCCACACAAGCCGTGGGATGTAACTCAAAAGTAAATTACAACTACTGAAGTAAGAGGTACATATGCATGAAAAATAAAGTAAAGGAGTATGAAAGAACCCATCATTTCCTTGGGTTTCTTTCATTTCGGTTGATGCATTTCCAACTCCATCTTTGCTCCATCTTCATCCTCACTTCTTAGCAATGGACATTTTACCTGAAAACAAGAAAAGGAAATATTGTCAATCACGAGCTCAGGCTTGATTCATATTCCTATAGTATCTAATTTTGTGCAAGTGGATCTCCTAGCATCAAGAGGTATAAGTTACATGAAGATCAAAGGCATAACTAATAAAATCACTATTCTGTAGCAGCATACATGACTCATTCACTCAGAAAGTAGGAGAGAGAAAAACTATGGAATAAAAGAGAGGCCAAAAAGCCTAATGTTTTGTAGCTAGTTTTATCTAAATGTGTAGGTACAAGTAAGAAGAAAGAAGTGTTGCTTCTATAACTTGAAATCAGAAAAGTACATTTATTTCAATTCAAACTAAAGGCTGAAGTATACAAAGATACATTTGTACTAATTGATAAAAGAAATGCAAGTTTAGTGCTGCTATTTCTAACAACTGGAATAATAGAAATTACAGCTGAAACAAAATGGAAAATGGAATCTAAGAAAATTTTGACAGGGCTTCACCATGTAAAATGGACATTTTACATCTTTCCATCATGTTATTTCAAACTAATACATGCTTGAAAGTTGTAGATAAATCAAATAGTAATACAGAAAGGAGATAATGCATGGTATAGTCAAAGATATAGATTCAGATAAGTACAAGTTACTTCATGATAAAGTACAACTAAGGATGCAGAGGGTAATTCATGATGAAAGATACAATACACAATGCAATCATCTACAATATCAACTTGAAGAATCATGACATCACAAGGAAAAAACTTCCATACTTAAAGGCTCCAAACACTGCCTACTTTGAAACATTCAGATTAGAGGGTTCCATATTCTTTGTAAAGAATGAAATCACAAGTACAATAATCTTTAATCATTGCAGCAACTACGTACAAGTTGAGATTATCATAGCTGAGAAAAGAAAGAAGAATTTTACTACATCATTGTTTCTTGAAGAAAATTCATTTTTAGCTTCAAGGAAAAGAAGGATTAAGTATCGAAAGATATTCAAATTTCTACTTAAGTCATAGTAAAGCAAAGAGTCCTTAGATGCAATCAAAGGAAATTTTACAGATACAAAGTTTTGATACAGGACCTACATGACAACTGTTTAAGAAACAAAGTACAAGTTTATCAGATTCTCAGCTATAGGATCATCCATCTGTGTCCATCATGTATTAACATTACAAGTTACAGAATAAGAAAAGAACTTAAGTAACAGTATCAGGGGTTCATATCTAGAAGTTTTCATGATTTACAAAGCACAAATGATGCAAGGAATGTAGTTCAGAAAGGTACCAACATTCAATAAAGATCAAGTGCTAAATTTATCATTGTACAGAGTTCAAGAACAAAATACAATTTTTTATGAGTTTTAAGCCATTAACTCACAATTCTTTTCATCCATATAAGAATCAAATTATAAGTATAGTTGGTTTAATATAACACAACTTAAAGTAAAAAATACACTGCCATGATCAAAGATACAAGTTCTCAATTTTTAAATGCATTATCAAAATAAATAAGAAGGGGTATCTCATCATGACAGAGAGAATCAAATAAGAAGATTAAGTGCAGGTTACAACTTCCATTTTAGAGTTGAATCAGTCATCAATGACAAAATACAAATTGTAATCTTCAGAATAGTCACCAAATGAAAATAGACATTCTTGAGCTGATGGAACAACATTCAACATAGACATTATAGTTTTCATTTTGATCATATAAATTACAAAGCCAGGTTTAAGGACCATCACAAATACATACTCACCGTATAATTAAACATAAAACAACTAACAAAAGTTACATAGAATTCAAGTTTCTTTATATCCAGCTAGGCCGAGATTCGACTAATGCAGAATGATAACTATACAAAGAGCTGTCCTTATAAAGAAAATGACATTTTCTACATGATCCACACCTCTACCTTGTTATAGGAACCATTGGTTACATTCAGTCGAAACATTCAATATAGCAGAAAAGATACATGTTTTCATCAAAGATCAAACTCATTTTCAATCAACAAATATGACAGAGTCTTTACAATCAGTTCATGATTCAGAAATCACAAGATGAGTGTTATTGGTGAGAGGAATAAAGAATACCCAGTTATAGAGTTTCAAGTATTAGTTAAAGAGATCAAAAGGAAATCACATAGCCCAAGATACACACTGATATGAGAGCACTATGATCACAAAAAAATAAGAATATGCACCCATATTGTTATTTTGTGCAAGCATATACAAAGTCTCATTCTCAAAATAAAACCTTGTTTCTAAATATAAAAAATTTGATGCACATTTTTGAACTTCAAATTTTTGAGTGACAACACAACAACAAACTAGGTATTTGTATCAATTCAAAGCAAATAAATTTGAGTTCAACAATAGTCAGGAAATAATGGCTTACACATTGAGTTTTCTACAAGAATTTCAGTCGAAGTGGATAGCACAACTCAGAGCTTCGTGTCGCTAGAAATGATAGAAAAATTGATTCATTTAGGCCACAATAGAAATAATAGTCAGCAAATGGAGTAGTTCTACATAAAATCACCATCAAACTCATGATGGAAATACAGAGTATACATTCTGATAGGGATCTAAAACTTATTTTACAGTAGTGCCAAGAGCCTAAAAGGAAAGATAGACAGCCTCATAAAATTAAACCCAAATTAGTGAAGTTTTCAGAAGTAACACGATATTAAACCTGTCAAAAGCTTAAAAAATCATCAAAATAATGGAGCTCAAAATGTAAGAGAGGCTAAAAATATATAATAGAGCTGATATAAAACCCAAAAGATTCAGAGAATGAAGCCCACAAGGCTGAACATACATAATCAGAGCTCGAAGGCTCAAAAAATATAAAATACCCCCATAAGAAAATGCACAGATCTAAAGCCTTCAGAGCTTACCAGTTCACAATGATCTCAGACTTGCTGTGCACAAAGTAGAGGAGTGGCCATGACCAATTATGCACTATTCTAACAAATAAAATACAAAATCTCAAACTTTGACTCAGATAAAAATGCATCACAAACCCTATTAATGGGTATTAGTAGATCTAAGTGTTCCAACCACTTACCTGAAAGGTAAACAACTTTACAAATACGAGCCAAAGCTCATATAACTAGGTCAAATGGCACCACATTATGTTGAAAATAAAATTACCCGCTTTCAGAAGCACGGTAAAGTAGGAAATAAGCACCTACATAGATGAAAGATACCAAATTTAGGTAAACAAAATGATACACCAAGGAGTGATACAAATCAAGATGAATAGATAGAGTTCCTTTGATACATTAAAAATCCTTGTATTTATAAATAAATTAGAATTTTATCTCAAAATATGGCGGCTAGGTACAAATATAGACCCATCAACTCTAGCAGCCATGGTTGTTCTAGGGTTTGAGCTAGGGAGGAAATATTCTCAAAGTTGATTAAATAAGAGTGGACCAACAGGTGGCATGAGCTTCGAAATTATTTGCAAAACCAAATTCATACCCAAATCTATTCTCAAGTGAGCTCAAATATGATAATACAAAATCTTCTTCCTTACACATTGTGGTATTTAAAGTATAGACTCAGAAGCTAACAAAATGTAGTTCAATGGAAACCTGAAGAAAATTTTCCAGGGCTTCACCCTCTAAAACTAACATGCAAATGAAACGATGGAGTTCATATTGCAAAATAAACATCTTCACCAACTAAGTCATGGTAGTCAAATTCTAAGCATGGTTTAAGAGATTGATGGATCAAAGCGAGTTGGTACCAAGATCTATGATTCACATTGAATCCACCGCTCACCTACCCATTTTCCAGCTCAAGATATCAACGATTGTAAATCATAAGGTAAAGAGATCAATGTCCATCATTCATTCACCAATTTCCATAAAAACTCCAATCCCTAACCGCAGGAGAACCACCAACTTAACCATGGTTCATTCAAACATGCATGTGTCAAGAAATGATGAGACCCTAATTAGGGTGTAAATCAATAATCTCTCACTAACAAAACTAAGGGTCAATGCAATGTAAGGAAGGGGGAAAATTACAATCATGTGTGCAATGATTATCCAAACAAATACTATAGTATATACCATCAACTATGAAAAAGGGTCTCGTGACCTCATTTTAAAAAGTGTAGTGACTATTCAAAGGGAAACCAAGTATGCGTGAAGGTAAATAATAAACATGATTATTATTTGAAATTATAACAATGATTATTAGGCCTATTTCCAAGTCAAAGAAGACCTTATAATATGCAATGATCATCAAAAGGAGGTAAAATCCCTATGAAGACAAAGTTTGCACACATCACAGGTGGTCCTTACAAAAGGAAGTCAATTTTACATATGACCACAAGAAGACAAAAGAGATGTCTCCATTACAACCAAAGGTGGTCCCCATCAAGATGGATACATGGGTGAATATTTTGCCAATTATTGCTATTTCAGGATTTATTTTTTCTCACACACAGGGACACATTATTTTTCTTATATATCCAAGGGGGCAAGTTGATCAAAATTACAGATGTCACATCAAGTACTAGAATATAGAGATTGCATGCATTGGAGAAGACTTTCTCATCAATCAAGGGTTATTATTAACTAATTATTCACCGAAATTTATAAAAAATAGAATAGTCAACAACAATTTTACTAAGTTGAATTTGTGTAAATAAGGTTATTAATGCCTCATTGTATTAGCATGATTTATTTAATTCCTTTATTTATTGATGATAAAGGATACAAATAGGATGCATGGGCGAGTACAATCTTAGTCTATTTTTAGGAAGGGTGGGATGAATAATTTTTCTATATATTGTGTGCATTGACAAGGCACAGGGATGACTTTTTGGACATAGGAGTGGTGAAACAGATTTTTTCCAGTTATCTCTCTTTGAATGCGAATTATATTCTACTTTTCCAATAAATTGTAGTCTTGTGTATGTCTTATTAATCCTTGTGAATGTCAAATTACCTGGTTAATCAACCTACCTTTTGCAAATGTAGTAATTTCTGCATGATATTAGTGTGCAAGTGTATCTTAAGAGTATTGTTGTGAATTTTCCCTCAATACATTAATTGTCTCCCTTAATATTCAAATGAGAATTGTTTGTTTGTGCATTGAGAATTCATTCTCAGATATTTGTGCATATACTCGGTAAAATCCCTCAACAATTTTTGTGTATCACCCCAGTTTTTCAATTTATTTACATTCATCTTATTTCCCTCAAAACAAAAAAAAATAGTTTAGGATACATCAAGAAGGAACCGGCCTTGATACATGAGACTCACCCCAACAATAGGTTTACCCACAGCCCTGAGGTGTTTCCATTGTATTTACAAAAGAGAGAGATCCAAATCAAGCTTAAAACACTTGTAACCATTTCTTTGTAGGTGCACTTTTGAGAGATAACATTTACCGTTCATCTACTTGGGTGCATGAAAACTCAGAAACCCTGAAAGTTTGAAGTCTAAAATTTTGATTTTGGGTTTCAGACATTTTGCCTTTCAGAATTGTGACACTATTCATCACTCAATTCGAATTTCAAATTCGAAAACTTTGAAACCCTAACCTCCAAAACAAGGACCTCTGAAAGTACGAAATTCCCATTGCATTGACCATGAAACAAAGTTTGACTTAAAAAATCCAAACCTTTTTATGACTTTCAGACTTCTAGATTTTAAAGATTTCTATTGTTTTTTCAAATTTTCTCAGCAAAGACTCTGAAACCTCAAAACCCAAAAGTCTGAATTTTAGACTTTTGGACTTTCAGACTCCAAAATTCCAGCACCATTGACCCCCATAGGAAATTTTCCCCCGAAAGTCCCAAATTCGGATTTCAGAATTTTGGGATTTCAGGTTTTGTTCTCGTCCTTTCAATTCACCATATCCTATCTAAGAAACTTTGAAACCTGAAAGACTGAATTTCAGACTTTCAGACTTTTAGACATTTTCATTTAAGGAATCTCTCTACCTCATATTCAAAATTATGAATCCCTCAAGTTTCAAAACTTTGGGCCTGGGTCTACATTCTTTTTCTCAAACTGCTAAGTGAGTTACCCATTTATATCTAGCCCAAATTCCTTCTGAGGTTGGTTGATTTTACCTATTCCTTTCTGTCTCAAAGTTGCATTGCAATTACCATGCCCACCGACAACTTAACTATCCAATATCGAAATAGAAGCTCTCACAGCCGAATGAATCCCTCCATCTTCTCAGTGCAAGGTCGTGTTGTCCAGTTTTACCTAAGAGGCCAAATTTGCTAATAGTAACATTTATTGCAATTTGTTAATTTTAATGTTTAAACTATAGATATGAAAAATTTGAAATTTTTTGTCTTTATTAATTAAAAAATTTCTGTGATGGTTATAATTTATTTTCAGACAATCAAAAAAATCAAATAAATATATAATTGTTTAAAACTATATATAAATGGTGTAAAATGTCACATGCATCATTTTGATTGATTAGGAAAAAAGTAGAATTAGTTTTTTGAAGCCAATACATTCCTGCCATTCAATAGTATAATAAGTGAGTAAATTTTAAACACAAATGTTTTGAAAAAGTAGAAGAAAACTTGCAATGGGGACATTTAAAAAATAGTTTGTAAAAATTGATTGAAATAAATGAGGAAGGAGATATACAAGTCAAATATATTATAATTTTGTATAAGACGGTCAACCTACATGATCGAATATATAGGAATTGGTAAATAATGGTTTCTAACTATAACCGTAACATGAGTATGATGTTTTATTTTATCTAAAATAGCAATAGCATTTAAACGACATTCACAATCTGCTTGTAGATTTACCTTCATAATATTTTTCCTAATAAGCGATACATATGTTTCATGTTCAATATAGGTTTTCATCTTCCATGACTTAGAAAAATAACATTTTTATATCTGAGGTGATTAAAACTTTAATAATATTTGTATTTTTACAAACCATGTAAAACTATTTATTTTAATTAACCCGTGTTTTAAACATTATACGTTTAATTGTTTACAAATTAGTGATAAATACCACTATTTAATAGTAAATAATAGTGTAAAACTATCTAATAGATAAACACTTCAATTATTAACTTGATAGTTTCATTCAAATTTATATTGACTTATAAGCATTATAGTTATCACATATGTACAAAAATCAAAGAGGTAGGTGAATTATGACTGTGTCGAGGATTGTTATATTCATTAAAAATTTAGGTCTTTAATTTTTTATTCCTACAATTAAAATTCACCCAATATAATTAGTTGTTATAATTAAAATAAAACATCGATAATAATTTATTGAATAATAATTTTCCTTAACATATGATACATATATTTCATGTTCAATATAGGTTTCCATCGTCCATGACATAGAAAAACAACATTTCTATGTGTGCAAGGAAAATAAAACTTTAATTATGCTTGTATTTTTATTTTGAATTTCCTAAAAATTAGGAAAGTAATTTATATTAGATAATAATTTTGGTAAATTTTTATGTTTAATTTTCTAGTATTTATTAATAAATATAATTTTTTTCTGAAACTTGTATTATTTTTTATAATTTATTTAAATAAATTTTATAAATAGTCATTATTCAAAGTGATAGTAATTTATAATTGTAGTAAAGAGTGAAATGTAATAGTGTCAATGCAAAATTTTATTTTAGAAACACACTTACAAATATTACAATTAACCAAAAACTCTACTCCCCCTAACTTCAAAAATAGATTTTTCATAGAATTCATTCTTTAAATTTACTTTGATTCATTTCTATTTCTTTATAGATAAACACTTTTCATCGGAGATATGAACTAGGATTAATGCTTTTGACCGAAGCTATGAACCAAAGTACAATCAACCAATATATATCAATTATGATCTATAATTAATGAACCACGAGCCACAAAACACATTTTGAGTGAATCTCGAGCCGCTATGCATACACACACCACAAGCAAACCATGAGCTGCCACATTTGAACACACGTCTAGTGAATCAGAAGCCTCCACACATTAATAGACCACAAGTGAACCACGAAGCCACCAAGATTATACAAACCTCTAAAGCATGTCTTCTATATATACAAAATCTCTCCGTGAAAACCATCCTACCAACCAAACCACCTTGGACATTACCAACCTAAACGAGGATCGTGCTTTAGTGGAATTTGAATTTGGGTGGGGCCTGAAACAACCATCTAGCTTGACCGGTCCACCCAAACCCCATCAGCTGAAATATTAATGCTAAACTCTTTTATTATGCTATAAGCATGAACTGAAGTGGTGCAAGAACATTTTCTTTAAGTGGTAGATAGGGGTGGACTTGGGTGTTTAATATCCAGTGGGCGCCCCACTATGTTCCGATAGGTCCATATGGATAAGTTTTACCCCTTCCTAAAGGTGTCCCCATGGCTACTTATTAAAAGCATCTAATGAAATCGATGGCAATGGAACATGGGTTGATGATTACAAACTACTTGTAACTCACCAATAACCCAAGTCTTTGAGTTTAATTTTTTTTATGGTAAACACATGTATTTGACCGGAGTTATGAACTGGAGTGGTGGAGGATCACTTTCTCTATGTTCCACACATGGGTGGGCTTGGGTCCTTAATGTCTACCGAGATATCGACATCCGGAGAACCCCGCTCTATTCCACTTGGTTCATATAGAGAATTTTGACCCCTACCTCAAGCTGTCCCCATTTCCACTTACTGAAAGCATCCACTGAACTTAATGGGAGTGGGACTTGGGTTGATGATCAAAAACTACTTTTAACTCACCAATAGCCCAAGACCTTGAGCTCAAAATTTTTGGTGCTAAACACTTCTATTATACCGGAGATATGAACTGGAGTGGTTGAGGAGAAATTTCTCTAAATGGGACATGGGGGTGGGCTTGGGTCCCTAATTTCTACTGAGTGATCTAAATTTGGAGCACCCTATTATGTTCCACTTGGTAGATGTGGAGATGCTTGACCCGTCTCTGAAGATGTCCCCATGGCCACTTATTGAAAGTATCCAATGAACTCAATGGGAATGGAACTTTGGTTAATAATTACTAACTAATAGTAACTCACCAATAACCCAAGACCTTGAGTTCAAATTTTGGTTCCTTAAACGCTTTGATTATACCAGAGTTATGAAATGAAGTTGTGGAGGAGTACTTTCTCTATATGGGACATGGGGGTATCCCTGGGTCCTTAATGTCCACTGAGCGATCTGCATTTAGAATGCCCCACTATCTTTTGATTAGTCCATATGGATAAGTTCAACCCCTTCCTCAAGGTGTCCCCATGGCCACTTATGGAGAGCATCCAATGAACTCACTGGGAATGAAACTTGGGTTAAACGCTTTTATTATACCTAAGATATGAACTAGAGTGGTGGACGGAAACTTTCTCTAAGTGTAACATGGGGGTGTGCTTGGGTTCTTAATGTCCATGGAGTGATTTGTATTCGAAGTGCCCCACTATGTTCTTCTTGCTTCATATAGAGAAGTTCGACCCCTACCTCAAGGTGCCCCCATGGGAACTTATTTAAATCATCCAATGAAATCAATTGGAATGGAACTTGGGTTCATGATTACAAACTACTTGTAACTCACCAATAGCCTATGATCTTGAGTTCAATTCTGCTCAATTTTTTGGGAATTTACTTTAAGTGGAAATTTTTTATATTCGGACTTAATTGTGTGTGATTTTATAGGTAATGTCTTATTTACTATAATATGAAAATTCAAATATCATTTTGTTTTTCGATGTTTGATTAATCTATATACAATTCATTCCTGATTTGTATTTATTACATTTTAGACATTTGCACTAACATCTCCAGACCATTTATATAAGCATCTACAGACATTTGTCCAACTCGAAATCCAGTGTTACATGTGTCATTTTTGATACTAGAACTAGTATTTGTGAATGGGATATTTCCTATGAAACTCTCCTAACATGTTCAAATTTGGACATCAAAGTTTTTTTTTTTGAAGTTTTTTAAAGGCAATGTAACGAGGAAGCTCCCCACTGTATGCAAAACTTGTGAATTTTGGGACAATGTAATTTTTTAAGAATTCTTTAATTAAATTGTTTGATATTTCTGTAACTAAACCATATCTTATTTGTGTATAATTTTTCTCTATGGTGACTCCTGTGGCTGGTAGAATTTTGAGTATGAAATTATGTAGATATTTGATTTGATTATTTATGTAAATGATTTTATAAATTGCATAGTGTTTTCAGTATATTCGTGACAAAAATATTTAAAAATAAAACAAAGTGTCATAAATATTTCAAAGAACGCCTTTTTATAAGCTCGTATTCTCTTTATTTGATATCATATTTTGACCATCCTTCATAATGTTTAGAATCTCGATATTATATGATTATTTTCTATAAGATGTATACGATATTTTAATTACCAAAAAAAAAAACACAGTTACATAACTTCTACACACCCCAACATTTTACTAATTAAATTTATTTCTTACAATCTCATCTTAAACTTCTCCGCATCGAGATTCAAACACAGATTCATTCTTAGCTACACTTTGTTTCTCCACGCCACGGTTTTTAGGCTCAAGTATAGGGATAGCTACATATCATCCACATAAAAAATGAGGATCGAGGTTCGACTATGTTCATGAAAGACACACACGTCTCACACAAAAATTTTCACCACATCAACCAAACTATTCTAAGGTGATGAAAATTATATATTTTTTCACACAATTCTTGATTGATTTGCTTAAGCCCCCAGAAAGGGATATTTTTAGTTGGAATACAAGCACAATATCATTTATCAATTTCTAAGATAAATTATGTGGACCTCTCATTGGAGGGACAACTCGGTTTATGATTTTATGATTTGTTTTGTAGTACATGCATTTTCAAATTTTGACCAATGGACTTCTAAATGAGGTAAACCTCACCAAACGTTGCAGAACTGACCCAAAATAAAAGTGTTTAGTTTTTTTTTAAAGTTTATTAAAAAAAAGAATTCTCTACTAATTTTCAAATTCGATAAAAAAAAACATTTTTAAGTACATAACAATTTGCAAGATACTCATTTATTATACATGAATTATGCTTTCTATTAAAAGTAGGTTAAAAGTGGATGAATTGATAAATGATGCCTTATATTTCCTTAGAAACTGACTGAGTAAATTTTAAAAGAGTAGAAGAAAACTTGCAGTGGGGATCACTAAAAAATAGTTTATAAAAATTGATTGAAATAAATTGGGAAGGAGATATACAAATAAAATATATTTTACTTTTATATAAGAGGGTTGACTTACATTATTAAACACATAGGAATCGATAGATAATAACAAGAGTCTGATGTTTTATTTTATCTAAAACATCGACAACATTTAAACGGCATTAACAGTGTTCCTGCAGATTTACCTCCATAGTAATTTATTGAACAATAATTTTCCAAACACATGATACATATAATTCATGTTAATTATAGGTGTCCATCTCCTATGACTTACAAAAAAAAAAATTTCTCTTGTGCAAGATAATTAAAACTTTGATAATATTTGTATTTTTATTAACCTGTGTAAAATTATTTATTTTAATTAACCTGTAAATTTAAACATTGTAAGGTTAATTGTTTATCAATTAGTGATAAATACCACTATAAAAAATTTAAATAACTGTATAAAACCATCTAAAAGAAAAACTCTTCAATTAGTAACTGAATAGTTTATTTCAAATTTAAATTGACTTATAAACAGTATAGTTGTGATATATATACAACAATTAAACATGTAGGGGCAGGTCTTTGAATTAATATTCCTATGATTAAAATTCAAACAATTAGATTAGTTGTTATTAAAAAAAAGAACATCATTAATAATTTATTATATAATAACTTTCTTAACACACGATACATATATTTCGTGTTCAATATAGGTGTCCATCTTACATGACTTAGAAAAACAACATTTCTATGTGTGCAAAGAAAATAAATCTTAAATAATGATTGCATTTTTATTTTGGATATCTTAAGTAATTTATATTAGATATTAATTTTGGTAAACATTTACATTTATTTTTCTAGTATTCATTATTATATATTAATTATTTTGTGAAAGTTGTATTTTTTTAACAATTTATTTAAATAAATGTTATAAATAGTAATTATTCAAAGTGATATGTAATTTATAATTGTTGTAAATAGTGAGATGTAGTAGTGTTTGTGCAAACTTTTATTTTAAAAACAGACTCATAAATATTACAAATAACCAATAATTCTACTCCCCACCAACTTCCAAAATAGAGTTTTCATAGAGTTCGTTCTTTAAATTTACTTTGATTCTGCTTTATTTGTTGAGAATTTACTTTAAGTGGAAAATTGAGATATTAGGATTTTGTGTGAAATTTTATGGGTAATGTGCTCTTTACTATAATATGAAAATTTGAATATCATTGTGTTTTTAAATATTAGATAAATCTATATAGTTTATTTATGATTTGTATTTATTACATTTTAGGTATTTTTGCTAAAATCACCGTACTATTTTTACAAGCATCCGCGAAGATTTGTCTAACTCAAAATCTAGTGTTGCATGTGCCATTTTTGATACCAGGGGATAGGATTTATGGATGGGATATTTTCTGTTTAAACTCTCCTAGTGCATTCAAATTTGAACATTAGAACTTGTTTCTGATTTTTTTTAAAGTAACATAATGAGGAAGCCCCCAATGCATGTTAAACTTCAGCATTTAGGGATGATGTACTTTATTATAATAAGTCTTCAATTTAGTTTGTTTGATATTTCTGTAACAAAAATGTGTCCTATGCACCTATGCCATATTATTTTTAGAACATAGAGATTTGTTGACGATGTCTTCCCTGAAGCTAAAACCTAACCCTAATATGACCACTACTTAGGATCTTGCTAATTGGCACAGTGGACCTGAGGTCAATTCTGTGGCTCTTGCTTCCATGGTCGGCTTTTGTAACGCCCATAAAATTTTCCCACATGAAACCCAAGAAACAACTAGGGCGAGTTAGAAAAATTATGGAATAATTTTATTTTTTTAAAAGCGTGCTCACAAAAAGGTTTCAAAATAATAGTTGTTACATTCTTGTTTCAAAGTTACTTTAAATTAATAAAATAATTTTTCCCTTTTTAAGCCCTGTTATAATAAAATTATAAAACTCTCAATGCCTTTCCATAACCTTAGTTAGCCTAAGGCATGGTTTAGGTAACCCCCTAAATGTTATTTTGATAAACATTTAATTTCCATTATAGTCAACTAGAAAAAACTAATCCCATGGGTAAAAGGGGTCTATTTAATTAAATACTAAAGTTATTTTTATCCCACAAGGTGATAAGGTTTAAAAACACATAAAAAGGTCCTTAATTATCACAAGGGTTAGAAAAATAATCCCACCCCTACACAAGAGAAGTGGCCCCCTAAAACTTCAACCCATGCATTTAAAATTTAAAATTTGGATTTTACTTAACCACTCCACACCTAGTTTTTGTAGGGATGAATCCCATCCATTGGATGGATTCATTTGGGGCCACAAGATCAAGGGATTCCACTAATCCTAAGTTTGGTTATGAAAGACTTATTTCTGTTTGTTTAGCTTATTATTTCTTTGTTTTTTTTGCAGATTGGTGGAGGAGAAGAAGGAAGTCATTAGAGGCCATCCCAAGTGTTTAGAAGGATACCCATGGTCCATCCATTTTCTCATTTTGTTTATACCATTACTTAGGGTTTAAATGTATTCATTTGTTCTAATTATCTCATTATTTTAAGATTTTCCCAAATGAGCATATGGGTTTTGCCCCATTTTAGTGATATGGTTAAATTTGATATATGTTTTCATTCATGTAAGAGAATATATACATACATACATACATACATACATACATACATATACATACATACATACATACATATATATATATATATATATATATGTATATATATATATATATGTATATATATATATATATGTATATATATATATGTATATATTTTGAATATTTTAATTGATTACAAACCCGAAATCAAAAATATTATAGTGATTATATATTTGTGTGTGTGTGTATATATATAATGAATTTTTTTAAAAATGAATTAGAAAAAACAAGGTTTGGCCACGGATTTGACTTCACATTGTCCGCAGTAAAAAGCCTGTGCAGGTTTTGATTTAACAATGGAATTGAGTATAGTGTGGTGGGAATAGTTTGAGGTTGGGGGCATGGCCGAATTAAGGTTTTTGAGTGCCATAGAAAGTACTCAGAGTGTGTGGCCCCCTTCCACCTGAGACCTATGACCCACCTATATATGAATTTTTTTAAAACAATTATAGACTTAGTATAACTCTTGACACATTTTATTAAAGCTACAAAGGTTTTTTTCTTGCCTTTGCCATAACAAGAGTAGCATGAAATCATCATAATTTATTTTTCTAGCAATGTCACGTTCAATTGTCAAAATAGAAAGGCTATTCAATCTAGTTTCACCCATTGTTGACCTTAAATTACTTTCTACTCTTGTTAGAGTGGAAAATTCTCTCTCAGAACTGCAATTTCCAACAAGAATGCAAAGAAACATTCGTATTACAACATATAAATTTCGGAACGTGGTGTCTAGTCTACTTTTTCTTAAATAATTTGACATTTATGATATACTTGTCAAGTTTTCACGTCTTACTAATGCCTGGAAATGGATGCATTCAATGTCAAGGGAGGTTTCCAAGTCTGTGTTATATGTTTTTACTAATAATTAGATATTTTCAATATTGTCTCATTATCAAGATCTTTTAAATTGTTCAAAAATCCAAACCTATCATTTAACACACTATATGCTTCATTTCTTCTTGATAATTCCCTTATTAAGTTGTCTATAATAACATAGAATACCTCCACCCTCATACGATCCCTTCCTGTTTGTGGAATTTCAACATCTCTCGTTTCATCAAAGTGAACTTTTTTTTTCTTTTTATTTTATTATCAATTTCGTCTTTTCCACTAATGATCTTAGCATGTTGCTCATATGTATCGAAATTCACTCTAATATTTTGAATATAATCTATCAATGAATTATACTGAGTCAGAACCATTGTTAAGTCAATGTCTACCTTTTGTAGATATTTTCTCGTTGCATCCATTCTTTCAAGAATACTATGCCAAATACAACACATCACACAAGTTTCTAACTTGTCTAGTTTTCCATGAATACACTTTACTTCATGTCGTGTGGTAGTTGTTTGATTTTTTTACTGTGCTATATTTAGGAAAACATCTTGAATTTTACTTTATCCCAAGAAAAGTGCTTTAACTGCATCAGCTCTAGCTGACCATATTGTTTCAGAAAGAGATTTTACAATGGAGCGAATTCCATCTAAAAAAATTAATAAAATTTCCCATCGATAAGGTGAGGCACTTACGAAAGTGTAAATAAGTTGAAGTACTAAAAAAAATCTATAGTTTTTGTACAACATTCTATAGTTAAAGAGCCAACAAGATTTAAAGAATGCCCTGAACATGGTACATACTCAGCCATACAGTTGTGATTTTCAATCCTATTTTGTAGACCTATGTATTTTCCAGACATGTTACTTGCATTATCTGTTAGGAAATATTATTTAATTAGTGCTCTCATTATTATATTGTAATATTATTAATATGAGTTATATTATAACTCATTATTAATAATTCAGGTTTGTTATATTATTGTACCCGTAATGATATTAACGGGTTGTTTTGTTGTGTGACTTCCTGGTTTGTAGGAAGTCAGTTTTCTATTTCTATGGCTATTTATTAGCCTCAGTATTATTTGTAATTGGTATGCTGAATAGAATATTTTCCTGTGTATATTGAATATCATTTGTAATTGTTTTGTAAAATGCTTGCAGTCTGATCCAAATCAATATTATCATATGCTCTCCCCCAACAATCTTTGATATTAATGTCATTGTCATCTAGTGTTGTAAGTATAGAAGCTTCTAAATCAAATGATTTGTGTCCAACCAAAGGAATATATTTTAAAAATTGTTCAACTAGAATTCCTTCTTGAGAAACATACCTTACCACAAATGCTAACTGGTCAGTGTGAGATACATCAGGTGTTGAGTCAAAGAAAAAAAAATTTGCGTTGTGGAGTTATTCAACTATTTTGTTTATAACATTTTGTGGCATAAGGTCAATAAATTCATTACATGTTGTCGTATATAAATAATACGGAATTCCTTTTCCTCAATTTCCATATTGTGAAATGTGATTTGCCAAAAATGGGTCAAAAATTGCAATAAGTTCTAAACACCCTAAAATATTTCCATTTATAGAAGATCCTAATAAATTTTCACCGCCACAAAAGGAAATATCTCTAGTAGCAAGGAATTTCACAATTGCAACAATACACTTTAAAACATTCCTCCAATGCTCTACTTCATGTTGGTATTGACTTGCAAGTGTAGAATCATCTCTTCTCAAAACATTACTTCGAGTGATGAAATTAAGAATTGAAGTCCTATGATAAGGGGAATCCTCATGCTCTCTTAAACTAGTTGATGCATTTTTCCAATCATTAAATCCAATTTTGGAAAATGTGGTTGATTTTTCTTGAAAAAGGTGACAAGGAATGCAATAAACAACTCTTTTTCACTCTGAGTAAAGCAACCATTCTCTTAATTTTCATTAATTGTTTAAAATTTTGCATTGAAAAAAATCTTTAGAAACATATCTAAAACAATCTGAGTATTGGCGTTTTGAATTTGAAAAATCAACATTCATATCTTGTTTTTATGTATTTAAAATTATATATTCTATTGTATTTTTTTCTATTACCCATTTTGCAAGATCAGGATCAACAATGAAATGTACATTAACGATAGGTCAAACAATAGTATTTTCATTATTCTCCTCTTGTTGTGTGTTCTCCTTCTCTTGTGTGTTTTCATCTCCTATTGACTTTGATTGTGTATTTTTGTCACTAACCGAAGAATAATTCTCATTTTCATTAAAAAATACATTTGACTTAAAATTTTCCTTTGACGCACTTAAAAATATATTTATTTTAGGTATCTTTTTCAAAAGGTTTTTTCCTCCTTTTTTTTTTGTTTATCCTTTTTTCGAAACTGAGCACCACTTAATTTTTTAGTTTTGTCCATTTGAACTAAATAGTTATCAAGTTAAAATAACTACCTAAATACTTGTTGATAATGATGCTATAAATTATAATCAATACTATTCCAAAAGTGAAATAATATAAATATAATCAATTACATAATAAGAATAATTAAAAATTTAAATCAAAATCTGATGATATAATTGATGCAATTGAGAACCAAATTAATGCAACATCAAATGTAAGATGCTAGAGCAGTTAGGGTTTGATCACTTAGCTTTATGTTCTTCCCCCAAGACGAATGATGATCTACCATATCCGGTGTTGAACATTATTTAAAAGGGACTTTAGGCTTTGGACTTTGGAGAAAGATCTGATGCAAGTGCCTATTGAATTTTGTAATCTTCCTTGCACCGACGAGTGGTGTCCAGGCGTTCCAGACCAAATGAAGTCTGAAATTTTAATACGGTAATACCAGATAAATTTTAATTTCTGAATCCCTTTAGGCTTCACAGTTCATGTGCTTAATGTTCACAATTCAGCGTCACAGCGAAGATCAATTTCCATTGTCCACAACTTACAAGTAGATTAAGATATATAATTTTCCTTTCTCAATCCCAATACAGAAAGGCAAAGCATACAATCACAATTAGTGCCTCGGCGCTTAGCCTATACAATGCATTTGATTCTTGAAAAGAACTAGATTCTCATTCAACTTTCAAGGTAACCGTAAGTTGTAACTTGTACTTGTAACCATCTGGTCAGTGGTCTGTAAGTTGTAAATCACACTACACAGTACAGCAGCGCAACCTGTAGGTGCCAGGGAACAACTATTAGTCTATTAGTCTGTTGAGTGGGTGAATTTAGAATGATTTCCAAGTTCCAAGAATCCAATTGGTAATGGCAGTGAGTAGTCGGTAGTGGAAGAAACTGTAAACAAACATGAATGTGAACAGTGGAATAGTCAACAGTCATGTAGTGGACTATCTTAGTCCGTGTTGAGTGCCAGTGAGAATATAGTACTAGTCTACTGTCTGTGGATAGTGGCCCATGGGAGTCTGGATATACAGCATGGGAGTGGCCCGTGGGAGATACTGTGAATCATGATCACTGATAAATCTTGGGAGTGGCTTGTTGGGTCAGGGTTTGATTCTATGACTTGTCACTTCAGGCAATTAAACCTGAGGGCTCAGGGGAGATCCGAGAACTCAGAAATCTGAAGTTCCAATGTGGACTGTAGACAATAGCAGTAGCATTGTAGTCTGTAGCCTCTATAGTGTAGGTCACTGGAGTTTGAACTCGATGCAGCGTGCAGGAGAAGTGAACAAAATTAAAACATGAATAGGGCTAAATCCTAAGGGGACCACGTCACCACACCGCATGGAGGAGAGTCAGAGACTGTCACTCAGTCAAATTTTTTTATATTCATTATTGTTTACAAATTAATAGTCTGTCACTTTGTGATTGTAATTTGAACCTCTTTACAAATTCAGACAATGAGATTTGTGAAACTGAAAGCTAAATTTGAAACTATAAACAACAATTGATAATCCCCATTTAATAGTAATTGTTTTTGGTAAAATTTCTTAACCGACTGCCAAGGCACTAGTCCGAGTCACCGACCTGGAATTTGGAAAAGTTTTTTGAAAATTTGGTGCCCTCTCTTTTGTGCACCCTAGGAAAATGCCTAGGTTGCCTAGGGTAAGACATGCCCCTGGTTGGGGGGAGGATGAGTGACCCCACCCCCATCCCATTTTCTAATTGGGTAGGGGGGTGGTGTTAGTTACCCTCCCCCAACCTCAAACTATTTCCACCACACTATACTCAATTCCATTGTTAAATCAAAACCCGCGCATGCTTTTTACTGTAGACTATGTGAAGTCAAATCCATGGCCAAACCTTGTTTTTTCTAATTCTTTTTTTTAAAAATTTGTTATATATATATATATATATATATATATATATATAATCACTATAATATTTTTGATTTCAGGTTTTTAATCAATTAAAATATTCAAAATATATTCCCGCAACCCACCTTCTTTTTAAAAAAAACTATAGGCCATGTCTACAACAAAGCCCTAACACTTTGCCACCAATACATTTGCTTTTATTTTATTAAATATATATATATATATATATATATATATATTAAAGTTTGTATATTTAAAACACATATGACACATGAATATATACCATTAATATATTGATATAATCATGGAAATTATTATTTATTAATAACAATAATATTAAATAATAAAAGAAAAAAATAATCATTTCAAACTAAACCATAACTCATCCATTTAAATTCTCTTCACAACTTAATAATAATATTATAAAATGTTAAAGGTTACTTTAATTTTCCCTTATTGTTATTATATATATATATATATGACTTAAAAGTAAATTTTATATGGTCCAATAGAGTTATAACCTAAGTTGTGATCAAGAAATTTCCTTACTCCAATAGACTTAGGAACAATCTATTTTATTGGCAAGTTAAAAGGAAAAGTAAAATTTAGATTCTTTCCATCTACTCATATGAAGTTTAACTCTTTTTAAAACAATAAAAGGAAGTGAACAAATATAACTTATCTTTCCATCACATGCCTTTCAAATAATACAATAAAAATAAATACTTGTTTCCTTTGAAACATACAAATTTTCAACATTCCCACAAGAATATTTGACCAATGTTTCCAATAACTTTAAAACAAGAATTAAACACCCATGTAAGGAAATGAATCAAATCAATATAAACAAGTTATCTTATTTTTTCAACTACATTTCCATTATAATAAAACTTTCTTTACTACGATGTCTTTATTTTCCACATGTATTAGAATCTTATAACAAATAATCAATACAACTTTTCTTTAAAAAGAAACACAATAAATCTTCCACTTGAAGTAAGAATTTTACTAGAAGGTAACTAAAATAGAGGAATGTTTAGTCTTTTGCAAGTTCTTCTAGTATCAAATTTCCATCATTCTTCACTTGATCACAACAACCAAAAATGGGGGAGAGGAAACACTCTCCACCCAACCAAAACTCCAATGAGAAGAAGAAGCTCTTCTTCTCATTGACCCTCGAGCACCAACCACAAGACAATAAGGGATGGATAAAAAACATGGAAACTATACAATGCTTCCACACTTACTTTCAAGAAACAAACACAAAATAAAGATAACCACACAAAAAAACTCATTTTTAAGCACAACTTCCCAAAACAATGGCTCTAAAACAAGCCAAGTAGATATAGGAATATGGGGATACCCTTGTGCTTCCCAAGGGTTTGGATGTCCACATCTAAAATCCTCCAAACAAAAATCAACCCCAAAATCTCTTATGCCTCACCAAAACAAAAAATAAATGTCTCTTATGCCTCCCTCACTCTTATGCCTCCATCTCTCTTATCGCTCCCACAATGCAGAAAATAACAAAAGAAAACAAGATGGGGCATCCAAAACCCACTCCATCCTAAAAAAACAAAGAAGATCTTATGCCTTCCCACATATCTAATCCCCATTTCCCCATCTCAACATAAACTAAGGTCAATTTACTACCAAACACTTCAAACAATAACACAAATCCATACAACACATAACTTACAAGAAAACAAGAGTGCAAAATCCTACCTTGCCATGACAAAGGTCCACTTTTCAAGAAAGTACGACAATATTTTAAACTCAAGAAAATCCAAGCTCCCTTCTACTTCAACAAGAAATCACTCCCAAAATTCCAAGATCTAAAGCGAAGCAAGGAACCCCATTTACTTCCCAATAATTTCAATAAATAGAAAATAGGAAGAGGGAGATGATGTGGATCCATTTAGGATGCCACATCATTTCTTCTCCACCCCACATCACTCAAGTCAAACCGATACTAAAAGGAATAATAAATGGGTGGTTGAAAGGTATGACAAACCCCTTACACACACCACTCCAACCCATACCCTTTAGGACAAAGAAATAAACACATGTAATAAAGTGTAATTAAAACTCATCTTTTGCCTTCCAAAACACATAATGGGGTCTTTTTTTGACCCCCCAACCCATACATAGGGTTGGTATAATAAATTAAGAGGTGTGGGAAAAGTTTAACTTGTACCACAAGCCTCCAAAATTGGCCCTTAAGGCCAAATCCGAATTTCTAAGGGGAGGTAGAGTGTACCACACTTAAGATCATATACACTCAACTTGAAACACATAAACCAAAGAACCATATAATCTAATAAATGACTTATTTTTGTCCCATCCATAAGTAGTTTAGTAAGATGATTAATTTACTAATCCAGACACATAAATTAATTAATGATAAAAGGGAATTACATCACCCAAAAAATAACATACTCTAAAATTAAATAAAGGAAAATAAAAGAACAACACACAAACCCCTTGGTTACAATTGGAGGTAATGCCCCCCATCGGGACCCCCTAATAACAAATAAAACACACACAACATAATACAAGTTTCCATGGTGACCATTTTTGAATTCATCCAGCATTCCAATGTGGTTGGTCTCTAATCCCCATTTGGTTGTTGTAATATTATTACTTACAGAACACACAATACCTCCTTCCGAATCGTGGCCAATTAAAAAAATCCAAGGTAAAATATATGCAGATAAGTCAACAATCATCCATACATAAATTAAATCATCATCTAGGAAAATAATGTTACTATTTTAAAATTCCAACATCTCACAAGAAGATCACAATATTAGTTCACTACTAAATCCTACTAAATATAACAAGAATGACGAATGTCATAAATTTATAAATATGTCAAGAACACATCATCATCAATATAAAATGTCTCTCTAAGAAAATTCACACAATCATACTACAAATTGAAATCCATCAATAGTCCAAGTAGCTCTATTGTATAATCATCATGCTAAGCCAAAATGATACAATAATATCCATGTATATAACCAACAGTAATTGAAATCAAAATATAATAAGTGTTGAAGGGAAGTAGGTACTACAAATTTCCCCCTTCTTGCAGTGGAATTTTTGTGCTTGGCGATGTAATTTCTTCTACAAAATCATCAATCTCCTCAATTGGTCTTGTACTTGTTCAGAATGTGGGTGCTAGGTAGGGATAGATCTTGAAAAACTATGTCAGTGGTGTTCTCACCTCACCCACACCATTCAATGACAAACTGCTGGAGAAATTGGATGCCTTGGTAAATATTATGGTTTGTGGGAAGATATTTGTGGTGCTACAATCTTCCCATGCTATGGGATTGGTAGCCATGGACAGTGGGGTTATTCTGAGATGTTTTCAAATGATGGATATGATTTCCTTGTGTGGGTATGTGTGGTGATGCCTACCAAGAGATCCTTTTAACTGATAGGAAGTTTTCACTTGTTCCAACCATACACTCTACCCATGTTTTCTTTATTAACGGGTCTTCTGCTAGAGTTTATGGGGGATTGAGGAGCTCTATGTTCCTTGTATGGATGCATGTTTAATTTGTGATAGGGGTGAGGGAGGAAAAACAGAATGATGAACATGGTGTTTGACCTTTATAGAGGCGTTGTAAAGGTTAACTCTTCCCAATCCTTGGATTCTAGAAGATGATATCCTCTGTGTTTCCTTAGGGGAAGAAGTTTTCAAATCTAAAGATTTTTTTTCAATACCATGCTCTAATATGCAGATTCAATGGATTTTACGCCACCCTTTCTACTCTCCACTAATGGATTTAAAAGCACTCGAATCCCCTTCTAGAAGGTAGGTTAGACATTTACCCTTGCGCTAAGGGTTTCATTAATGTAGCTTTTACTTCCAGTGATGATAAAGATACTGTAGTTTAGGATATTTGGGCATGTGAGTCCTATTGCCTAGTCATGAAGCCATGGTTCCCCTACTTTAATCCAATAACTGAGAATCTCTCTTGTAAATCAGTTTTGATTATATTACTACACTTTTTGTTGCAATTATGGGACCAAGATTGTCTTGTTTGCATTGGAAATATGGTGGGAAATATCTCGATCATAGATGATCAAAACAAATATTTTACTCATACAACCTATTCTCAAATATGAGTTTATATTGATACCTCTAAAAACCTACCTTATATAATTGAACTAAAAGTTCAAAATATACCCTGGAATCAACCTCTTTATTATGATGGCTTGTTCTTTAGATACATTTTTTTTTGTGTTAGGACATATGGCTATAAATTGAAAGTTGGCTAAGAGAAATAATTAGAGGAAAAGTAAATCTTTGTGGTGGAAGAATGTTGATTCTAGTCACCTATTTATCTAATCAGATAGTGTTTAAGAGGAAACTTTTGAGTAGAAAACTAAGTCTTCTCTTGAAAACGTAAAGTTCTCTCCTTCTCCTAATCAAATTGGGAAAGCACCACCCCTTGTTGCTGCATTTGGTGTCATATAATATCCTCTAGTGAATCAACTTAGTGTCAATAAGTAAAATTTAGAAATCATCGTTCTGGTTAATAATGAAAATGTAAATCCTAACAATGATGATGGTTGGACTAATATGGGGAAGTAAAATGAAAAAACAAGTGTAATTGATCCCCCTAATATGCATTTAAGATCACTTGGGAGGGATCCTAAAAGATGCGATGTGTTTCGTTTGGTTATTGTTCTTTGTTAGTTTCTCTTAGACACTGGTAGACGTTTCTTCTTTTTTTCTTCATTGTTATATATTTTATCCACTTGTACTTGTGGGTTTTCTGGTCTCCTCAAAACCAAACTAACTACCTAATCTAAAAAATAATTTCCTATCTGTGTACAATTTTTCTCTATGGTGAATACTTTCGCTAGAAATTTTTTTATTATGAAAATATTTGTATATTTGAATAGATTATTTATATAAATGATTTCTAAATTGCTTAGTGTTTTGAGTATATTCTTGAAAAAGCTATTTAAAAATAAAACAAAAGGTCGTTAATATGGCAAAGGAACCCGTTTTTATATATTTCTTCTCTTTATTTCATATCATATTTTTACCATCGTTCATAATTTTTAGAATCTTGATATTATATGATTTTTGTCTAGTACATGGACATGGAGTTTTTAGTAATATAAATAATTAGAAATTTTTTTGAAAATAATTTATAGGTATGGCTTGACCAAGATTAATTATTGAAAATGAAGAGGAAAGAAGAACATATGAAAGAGAATATCAAAGACAATATTGTAGAAGAAGAAAACAAGAAATGGGTAATGCACAGTGAGAGGAACAAAGGAAATGTTTAAATGATAACGATAGATGATTATTTCATAATGGATGGATGAATTAGCAAATGAATAATTAAATGCAAAAACTTGATAGCATGCAACTAACATGATATAAATTTATGCATGGTCATCTCAAGTTGACTCACATGTATCAAGAAGAAAGTTACAAAGATAGATTTGTTCAGATCCATTGCATGAGGAATTAAGACAAAAATGTAAATATTTCATTACATTATTTATGCAAATTATTTTATAAATTGCATAGTGTTTTGAGTATGTTTGTGAAAAAATTATAACAAATCTAATAAAAGGTCATAAAAAAGGAAAAGGAAACAAATTTTCTAATCTCCTATTCTAATTATTTCATATCATTCTTTGACTAGCCTTGCTAATTGTTACAACTTGGATATTATATGATTATTTTCTAATACATGTATCAGGAACTTTTAGTTATGTAAATAATTAGACAAATTTATGAAAATATTTTATTGGTATGGCTTGAACAAGATTAAATCTTGAAAATAAAAACCAATAAAGGTCTTATCAAAGAGAATATAAAAGACAATATCACAAAAGAAGACACCAAGAAATGATCGATGCACAACAAGAGGAATAAAGGAAACATTGTAATGATAACGATGGATAAAGATTTGCAGAATGGAAGGCTCAATTAATAAAAAAATAATGTGATTTAGAAAGATGAAAACATGTAAATAACATGATAACAATTCATGCACAATCATCTAAGGATGACACAAGTTTATCAAGAACAATGTTACAAAGACAAATTATTAGATAGTTTATCAAGAAAAAGGTTGGAAAAATGACCTCTAGCTTGTCCATCGTGAAACTCTTGTAACAGTTTCTCAATCTAACCTATTCCAATGCATCTCAATACAACACCATTTATGTCTTTCTTGAACAAAACACCATCAACAAGAAATTATGGAATGGCTTGTAATCTAAAGTATATCCTCTTTGAATTTCTCATTTCTAGAGGGCATAGGCATTTCTGTAGGAAATCTATCATATTGTGAGTCCAGAAAAGAATAGAAACATTGTCATTTACTTGTTGTTTATCATCCTATAGCACCAAGATAGCCTCATTTTCATCCCCTGCTTCAACTTGTTGACTTGAGGCCAATTGTTCACATAATTCGTTTCCACGGACCAGCTTAGTGACCTTAATTTCAATGTCATATTCCATGACACGAGTGATCCATCCTACACGTTTCTCACTTAGATCCTTGTTCAGAAGGAATTCCTTGACTCCCGCATGAGAGACCAACAAATGAATTTTATTGTTTGAGACAATTTTCCTAAATTTTTTTAAGCTCCTGATTATTGCAAGAACATTCTTTTCAATGAAGGAGTATCACACTTCATAGTCCTCAAAACTTTGACTGAAGAAGGAAAATGGTTGTTCAGACCCCTCCTCATTTTGCTGCACTAGGATTGCATAAATTATGTCCCCACCACCAAAGGCATAGAGCATGAAGTCCTTAGAGAAGTCTGGATTGACGAGAGTTATATGTCATGCTCTTCTTTAACATCAGTGTTATTGGCTTTACAAGAGTGGTGAAATTAGGCACAAACCTGTGGAAAAAAGGGATCCTTCCTAAGAAGCTCTGAAGACCGTCCTTATGTATTAGCAAGGGCAAAGCTTGAATTTCTTTAACTCTTTCTAGGTCAATCGTTAATCCTTCCTTTGACACAATATGTCTTAGGAGGTTTCCTTCATGATCCAAGAATATGAATTTTTTGGGATTCAATGATACCCCAAATCTTCTACACCTTTGAAGACCTATCTCAGATGAAATAGGTAATTTGTTGCATTTTTAGAGAACATGGTGATATCATCAAGATACACTAGAACAATTTTGTTGATCATACCCTTGAATGCTTATCCATTTCCCTTAGGAAATTGGCTCCATAATTATATAATTCAAACAACATTTTTTTGTAGGCATAGGTCCCCCCATTTAGTGGTGAAATCCATTTTGAATTGATCTTCTTCTTTAACAATTATCTGATTATACCCCGACTAGCCATCGAGGAGAGAGAATCGTTCTGATCCCCCTACTACCTTTAAGATTTTTTCCATTTAAGGAAGTGGGAAATGGTCTTTGAGAGATGCTTTGATTAGGTCTCGAAAGTCTACCCACAACCTGATTTGTCCATTCTTTTTCTAGATTGGAACCAATTTTGTAACCCAGCTTGAATGTTTGATTGGAAATATAAAGTTTTCATCTATTAGATTTTATAGCTCTTTCTTCATAAGAGATTAAATGTGTGGGTTGAGTAGTATTTTCTTCTACCCGATGGGCTTAGCATCTGGATCCACTTCTATGGTATGTTTTTCTAACTTCAGATTGAACCATCGCAGGTCCTCATAGATCTAGGAGAAGAAATATGGAAACTCATGGCCACTTTTCCAATTTGAAGTGTTTTTCTTTCCACAACAGAAATAGGTTCTGAATCTTCTCCCTTGACCTATATGTTGGATTTCTCTTTATGAAATTGATAATTCAGTTTGAAGATGGACTCCAATGTAACCAAGCCTTTGGGAATCTTGTTTTTCCACAGCTACACTACTTGATCTCTGTATTGCTGCATTAATTTATCTTGATTCATAGCTGAGAATTAATCCTCTTCTTGTAAGAAATTAACAATTTATTGATCGTTATCAAACACCTCCCAACTTGTGTTATTTTCTGGAACTACTGGCCTTACAATCACATGGATATGTGGTGGCATTTTTTTCTCTTTTGATGTTTTCAACCAAATCAAAAGTTGCTCTCTGATGCAAGCCTATCTACAACTTAATTTTTCTTCATGGGTATGGACTTTATGTTGAAAGCTTCAAAGTCCTCAATGATATCCCATACCATGTTCCTGTAGCTCTTGAGTAGGTCATTCTTTGCAGAATGTTTTCCTCTAACTTAGTTCACGAATAGCTCACTATCCTGAAATACTTGCAAATTTATTATTCCTCTTTTCCTAGCCCATTGAAGTCCATGAACCAAAGCCTTATATTCAGATGTGTTGTTTGAACGGGAAAACTAAAATCTAAAAGCTGAATAGTACTTGGGATTTTGTGGTGAAACCAATATTGCACCTTCTCCAGGACCTTGTTTGCTTTTTGAAGTATCAAAAAATAGTTGTCAAACTTCATTGTCATCCCTATTTTTTGGGTTGGTGATATTAGGAATGGGTGAATTTTCTTCGTGTACACAATATACATCTAGGTCAAATTCTTCCATTTCCTTTTATGGGTAAAATGCATGCCTTCTGTTTACCCATTCCTCTAGATTCAAATATGGAATACCTTCAACCTTAGTAACATTTTCTATCTAAATTGAACAATATTCTTGATCCAAGGCTAAGAAATTTATATTTTTTGGGCTTGGCACATGTGGCTCAATGTGAAAGTTTACAATTCGCTCAGATCTAATGTTCGCCTTAGCTCGATCTCTTTTTTTGAAAAGCATGTGTGACCAATCCGCATATAGATATCCATCAATTTTGGTGGTGAATTCCCTTGATAAACACAACATAAAGAGTGGAGGAAGGTTGATTACCGACACATCCTACAAGACTGTGACATTAGGAAAATCATGTAGTGTAAGAATTAAACCTGTGATGATCCCAACAGTTCCTATTTATGTTCCATCTAGTAGCACCACTCCCTTTAGCATTGGCTCATACTTTAGACCCAATTCATCTACTATTTACTTTAACATTACTGAGCTACTTGCCCCTGAATCAATAATACAGTTGTGTAATAAGTGGTTCCCGACAATCATTGACACATAGAACAACGAAGGCTTCAATTTTTTGCTTGTTTGATTCCCACCCTGTTGCACTGCATTAGTGAGAATTTTCTCATGACTTTGATCTGATCTATTTGAGGTAGACGAATTGGCCATTACAACTTGCAACAAATCCCGTTGCCCTGGGATTGCTAATGACTGCCACATGGAAATATTCACATGTGTATTTTTCATCTGATCGATGATGTTTAAAGGGGATGACTTATCCTTTTATTTACCCTTACTTGGCATAACCTTTTTTTGGAGCCTGAATAGGTACATGGGCTGTTGTAATAGGTGCCTTAGGCTGATTTGATACATTTATTGTTGCATTTAGTCTACTAACTCCTTGTTGTTTAGGAGTGTGATGAGAAACAAATGGATTAGACGGTTGTCCCTCCTCTATGTTCCTTTTTATTGACCGTGTGTTGGTAGCCATGCCTTGAAAAGGTGGTTGGTTAACACCAAATAATTATTTTGTTTTCCAATTGACCAACATAGTTTTTGTTGGAGGTGCCTCTTGCTGAGTTTCTTGCTACTGATTTCCCTCTTAACTTAATTCTCAGGACACCCCAATGGTCTGGACCATCAAGGCCTAGTTTAGTGCACCATTGAAACAAGTGGATTGACTATGAGGTAGATTGTAGGTGTAACACCATTCGTAGTCATGCGCCATGTTGTTCTGTGTTAGAACCAAGGATCTGGATGTTGAAGATGCATTTTAATCATATTGTCAGAATCGTCTGGAAGCTTGAGGTTGTCCCTGGTTCTTCTTTTGATTTTCATTATGATTTTCTGGTCTATTTTTCTTATATGGGGGCTTGACTTGATACTTATTTTAAGGCTGATAAAGCCTAGAACTCTTAGCTTGCTATCTCTTGATAGTTACTAGCTCATTTCCTAGGTTTTGCAATTATTTCATAAGCTCTTGTAACTCTTTTCAAGTGCTTGAAGATGTTGATTCCTCATTGTTGCTTTGATTCCTAGGGGGTGGAATGGGATTCAACTCTAGTGTTTGACTAGCTATAGGAGCTCCCATGTCTAGATAGAGAGGCATTGGTGGCCTTAGTGCTAACTCACCAACTTGAATCAAGTAGTTTTCAGCTCTAAAACCAATATTATAGTTTGCGGGTATTTATACCTCCCATTGATTAGATCATCATGGCTATATCTGAATTTATAGCCTTCAAGAAATAGAGGAATTCTCCTTCGACAGTTGGTCTAATAGTTATCAGAATCATGTCCCTGTTCATTGGAAACGGAAATTGAAATATGTCATTTTCTCATTAGGAACCCTCTTGATTTTTTTCAATTATTCCAATAAAGTCAGATTATCTCCCTTTTTCTCAAATTCATTGTGGAGGGATGTGCACAAATGGTCCCAATTCTTGATAGACCCTGCTGTTAGGCTCCTAAACCATTGCAAATATATGTCTTTAAAAGATGAAGCTATCAAGTTGACCACAATATCCATTTCTTTGATTTCAGGAATTGCATAGACATTGGTAATGTCCTGGATGTGGTCAATAGGAGTAGTATGATTGTTTCCTATAAAATAGGGAATATTCTTTAATGTGACAACCAGGACCTGATTTTGAGCATTCAGGGTAAGTGGGCTACTACTCGTGAAGATGACATATGGATTGGGTTGTGCCATCCTGACTGGATGGAGAAATCTTGTTGATTAAAGAAAACATCTACCAGGTGGAGGTGTAGAAAAAGTCTTGTTAGGTAGAGATGGTGATCTTTGTGGTTTTCTCCCTCTCCTTTCACTACCTAGTGACAATTGGAGGTAGATGAATAGTCCATATTCATGAGCATCATACCTAGTTCAAATTCTTCTTATGTACTTAGGAAACCTATGTTGTTAAACTAATGAATTCTATCCCATTGGAGTCACTAGATGTGTTGGGAAATGAACCTCAAAAGGCTATATTTTGCCAAGTTACACACCAAACATGACAAAATTAAAATCAAAACTTTGAAGGACCTGTATATTTGAGATTATTGAGGTTGAAATTTGATTTGGAATGACAGTCCTGAATTCCCAAAATGTAACACTTCTGAATGTTTGAAACCCGAAACCCTGAAATTTGGAGAACTCTGAAATCTGAAAACATGAAATTCTGAAATCTTGAGATGTCTGAAATCCTGAAATTCAAAAACCTTAGAAATGTCAAAAATTAAAATTAAAAAAAACTAAAATACCCTTTTGAATATTATCCCCCAATCTATCAACTGGTGAAATTTGGACTTGTTTTCAACAAATTAAGCCCTTAAAAATTTATTTCAGAGTTCAACTTGAGAGGTGAAAAATATTAAATTAGAGAACTTGCAATTTCTACATCTGAATTTCTTGAAAATGCCTTCAAAGCTCGTGGAAGGACCTCTTGGTCCTACCGAGCATGCCAAAACTCTTGATGTGTAATCACATCACCCTTGAATTTTTGCAACTCGAAGGGATGAAACTCTTAGTGTGAATGCATAACATGGAGATTTTCCCAACGTTTGGGACTTTACAATTGGGAAAGCTCTTCGGATGAAGGCCAGTTCCTATTCCTTTTATCAGATGCACACATTCAAATTTTAGAGGATATACAAATTAATCTACTCTAACTTGCCAAGGAGGAAGGGTTAAGAATATTACAAGAAATTAAACCTAATCTAATAGAGGTGATCCACCAAAAGTAATGTTGAATACCTTATTTTCCATTAAACACAAACCATTAAAAATGTAATACAACCACCATGCAAAAGTAACTAGGATTGCAATGAGAGATCAAGAAGATGCTATGAACATAAGAAAGGGTTGAAAATCATCCACATAATTTTATTATTGCTCCAAAGATTTTATACAGTGCATTACAATAGCCAAGAGAAAATACTGTATTTTACAATTTAGATGGGAGATTTGAACTCCACAAGATCAATTACATACAAGAGAAGAAGGGAGGGTGCAAATCCAAATGTCCCACATTAGAAAAATGCCCCTCCTTACAATATATATGAAGAATTAGAGAAACGGGGAGAGAAGAATTTGAATCCTTTCTTCAATCAACCTAAAATGCATTGAGTTCACCTACAACAATGATGGGTTCCACTGCAAAACCCATCCTCCATGTACCCTTTCTTGTTGGGCAAGAAAGGAATCCCATACCTTCATTATTGTGATAGGTGAGAAACTTGGGACACTCTCTATAATGGATGAGTGTATTTCTTTATTTTGAATAAATTAGTCCCACTCAAATTAAGATAACATAAACAAGACTATAAGCTTTCCAAAAAGTTCATTCTTGTTAAAATTTGAGCTCCTAGTCAAAAGTGATGGCCATCTGAAGGTCTGGGTGTCATTCTGCAAAATATGTGATTTCTTGATCTTCCTTTTCAGAGTCCAAATTGCATGCAACCTCTGTAATCCTAAAATTTGAAATTTTGAACATTTTGGTTTCAAAAGTTGAGTTATTGTTCATCCACTAAATCACCTTGAGAATTCTAAAACTCCAAAACTGGAAACTCTGAAACCTGAAAGTTTGAAATTTTAGACTTTTGAAATTTTGGAAATTTTCCCTTTTTGAACCTTTTTCACTGTTCATCCCAAAATCACCTCAAGAGATATGAAAATCTGAAAGCCAAAAATTTGAAACTCTGAAAATGTTTCCGCATTTACTCTAAAACCAAATTTGACTTCTAAAATCTAAACACTTTCGAATTTTAGACTTTCAGGATTTTAGACATTTTTAGTAACTTTTTCTGTTTTGTCGCCGAAGTCTCCAAAACTCTGAGTTCTGCATCTCTGAAACTCTGAAATTCGAAAGTCTGAAAATTTGGAATTTTAGAATTTACGACATTTTAGTTTCATAATTTTTTCACTGTTCATCCCTTCGCACCCATCAAAATATCAAAAACTCTAAAACCTGAAAGTACAAAATTTCAGACTTTTGAAATTTGAGATATCAGGAATTTGCTCACTTTTTTCCGACTGGCCATTCTCTTTCTCCGAAACCCCAATACCTTAAAGTCTAAAATTTTAGACCTTCAGAATTTTGTATTTTGGGTTTATTCCTCTTTTGTACTTTTTTCAAATTTTCCTAGCCTTGTCTCCAAAATGCTGAAAACGTGAAGTCTGAAAACTTGGAGCCTTCCTCAGTTCTTCTACTTGATCTCTGATCTCCTTCGATGTTCCCTTGGCCATTCATTTGTTGATCTTGCATTTCCATTGTCAAGCTCACTTACAACCTGATATTTAGAATTGAAATGCGAGCTCGCATGACTAAACCAACCTCTCCATTTCCTCCTGTGCAAGGTCGGGTTTAATTAATTTTTTTCCTGAGGGGAAGAATTGGATAAAAATTACTTTGTCTGTAGAGAGGGAAAGGAGAGTGAGAAAGTAGATAGGAGAACTAATGTAATAGGTAGAAAATTAGATTCTTGCCTACATCAATTAGAAGTTTTATCACATGCATTAAAATTAGGAGGAAACAAATCTATGCATAGCAACAAGACCAAATGGAGTTTATGAATAGAAAGTATCAATAAATCCCTTAGTGAAAAAAGGCTCAAAACTCATTCTTCTTGTATTGATTACTTACACCAAGTTGTACATAGTATGAGAATGGGGGAAAAATAGAGAGTGGAGGAAAGGAATAATTTGGCTATCTCCTTTGTTCTCTCAAGGCATAATCCATTCTTAATCCTACAAAATTAATTACCAACCCCTTGATATGGGAATGGATTTATAATTTATAGAATAGAATCGACTCCTCATCTTCCTCGTGACCCTCCATATGCCTTATTTATAGCTTTAGACTATTCATATTCCTAAAAAATATTTAAGTAACTTTTATAAAATGAAGGTGACTTAATTTAGATTATGTTTCTAAATACACTTTTGGGTGACTTAAAGGCATATCAAAAAGTGCAAACCCTAACGCAAAATTAAAATATTAGAAAATGAGAGAAATTTGGGGGGAAGAGGAGAGAGAAAGAGAGAGAAGAAGAATATGAGATTTCTTTTTGGATGAAGTCCGTTAATCTTCATTGATGGACCTCAAAATTACAGGTATCATTTTCTTGTCCATTTTTGAAAAAACTTATATTTTGATGTGGGTTTTTTCTTCTTATGTTTCACGTGTAATTCTACTTTGTTTCGTCCACCAGTTTAATGGTAAATTGGATTTTTTCTTTGTTGAGCCAGTAGTGGGATTTCTTCTCTCTGGAGGCTCTGTTGCACGGGATGAGAGTTTGAAGGTTGTTTCTTAATGGAATTGGGTAGAGGAATGAATAGAAAAAAACAGCTTGTTGGTTCATGCATCCGTTTGAGATATTTCTTCAACTTCTTGTTTCATGGCCATGGAGTTTTCTCTATTTTTCCTTCTTCATTTTGTGCTTCTTGTTCCGTGTTTGCTCCAATTTTCCTTTAGGAAATGCATGATTTCATGGAGTTAAGTGAAATAAATTTTTGGTAGGTCTAGTTTGAGCTTAATAAATGGTAGAATGATGGATGAGAAGTTACAGAGGAAAAATGGAGATATTTGTACATGACAGTGGAAGCAGCTAGAAGCATTGGAAGCAGGTGAAGCAGCAGTTGAAATTTTAAATTTTTGAAATCATAGAAGGAGAATCTTGGGCAAATTTTTCATGTATTTATTTCCCTTAACTCAGGGATATGATGGAAATCATATTCCAAGGTGGTCAAGAGTACAACATGTGGTGGCAGGTAGATGACATGGAATGGGGGTGAAAAACGCTGCTTTAAAGCACTGGGGGTTGAAAGTCAGTCACGTGGGTGACCAATAGACTCTCCATAGGGGTTGGACATATTTTTCCATGTCTATTTTTCCTAACCTCAGTGACATAAGGGATATAAAATTCCTTGGTGTTCTTGGAGCTAACACATGGTGGTGATCGAATGACAAGGAATGAAATTGAATAAAGTTGTTTTAAAGCATTGGGGGCTGAAAGTCGGTCACGTGGGTGACCAATAGACTCCCCATATGGGATGGGTGAATTTTTCACAAATTTATGACCCTGACTTCAGGGAATTAAGGGATATCTTTTTCCACCATGGTCCTGGAGCTGACACGTGGTGCTTGATCCGACAACAGGGAATTTTAGCTCCAAAATTACACCTGGGGGCTGAACTGTCAAGTATAAAGGTCACATGAGGTTCTTAGAGGTCACATGGGGTATGGGCGCATTTTTTCAAGGTTTATTTATCTAACATTAGGGACTTTTGGGACATAAATTCCTACCAAACTCCTTGAGCTGACACGTGTCCTCTTAAAATTTGGCTAAGTCCTAAACACGCTCCAAGTGAGTAACTTGTAATGATGATATCTTGAGATCCTGATGGAATTTTTTGGAAAAAATTATATGATCCTGATTGGAAAATAATTTCTTGATTCATCCATTTTCTCTCTTAAAAATAGGAATTGTGATTTGGTACTCCACAAGTGCCTTAGAAAAACTACCTACAGACCTAATGCGCCAAAGTGTTGTAAAAAATATGATTTCACTATCATGTAGGGATTGGAATCCTATTTCTGGTGATTGCATGTTCTTCTCCTTACTCCATCCGAATCTCCTGGAATCTTCTTTTGAAGACCCACAACTGTTTTAGGCCCATGTACTGCCTCCGCTTATGAACCCTGATTTTGACAAAACTGCCCCATCTTCTCCAAGACCTTAAAAAATATTCTTAAATAATATCTATGATGTCCCAAGGCCTTTGGATCACATCCAAATCCACCTATGATCTTCTACTCAACTTCGTGAGGTTGCTCCAGCTCTAGAAAGACCAGTGATAGCCCTTCACACAATTGCTTGTAGCTTTGTAAATGATCTACTAAAATCACCTAGGGGGGATGAATGGACATTCATAACTCACCTAGGGGAGTGAATTAATACTGATCAGGAGCTTACTGAACTGACTGGATATACTTGTGGTTCCTGGGAATGATAAGACATGAAAATTTTGGCATAGGGGTAGAGTTGTCGTGCTCGGTAATTGTCAATTTCCTTGTTACACATTTACATGACAACACTATGTGAGTACACAGACACCCAATACCAAGCACATACAACTGTGGACGTTGATACCATTACAGCCATGTATTCAACACAACAAATAAATTTAGAGGCCTAACATATGCTTCAACAAACAATTGTTGTTGCCGAAGGTGCACAAGGTAAATTGAAAGAAAAATCCTACATTGATGTGCTACAAAAACTAATTGACAAGGTGTTTACTTCCTACTTGTGAAAGGAATCGTAGGAAATAAAATACATACTATGTATATCTATATAACACCGCTATTTTTTTTATCGCACGTGGGAACCAAACTATACAACAAAAGCAAAAAAATTGTAACGGAAAAACAATTCTGAGTATTTCCAAAGCTAAATTATGCTCTCCAATTCATGAAATGCTAGAAGGTATTTAACCATATCAATAGTTTCTATAATTTCCATTATTTATACTAAATCTCATGTTGCCTATGTAAAAACCAATGTCGTTCAGCTTTTGGCTACGTACAGTACAATATAGATTACATGTAATGATGGATGTACTCATGCATTGACTCTTGTAACTATTGTTTTCTTTAGGTTTAATTAAATGGGACAAAAAACACCCTCAAATGTTTCTCCCTTTTTTTCTTAAGACCACACCTTGGTATCTAGTTGTTTATTGTAAAACATATTTAGGTACATTCTTGGAATGGTAAGTGCAACCATCTGTACATATAAAGAAAACATACACTGTAGTCATATTTGTAATGTAGCCTTATGTAGCACACAATATATCTAAACACCTATCATTTGATTCTTATGTTAGCCACACATCATAAATATGTTCAAATATGAGAGCCATAATTAAGAGAAACTCGAAATTACCCCAAACTATTTATGTACACACCATTTCATTATGCTAGAATAAGTTACATTGTTGGTGAAGATTTAAACCTGCCATTACATACATAACCAAATCCTTAATGCAAAAAACTTAAACAACTAAACAAGCCACACGTTTTCCCTAAAATTTAACACATGCAATAAGACACGTGAAATGGCCTATCAGAGCTCCCACCCATGATTTATGTATAACTAATCTTAGTACATATGTCTATTTGTGGCTTGCCTTAATTTACATTTTTTTTTATTGCTCACTTATACTAAATCCAAAAAAATAAATAAATAATTTAGATGCCTATTTTTTCTCACTTCTCTATAAAAATTTCACCTTAAGAAACTCCTACACTCAACAACCCTGATTATCTTGTAGTGCCAACTATAAAATAACATTAAAATAAAATTTAAAAAATATATAAGCAGTGAAGTGCGTGAATGGTGGGTGAGTGGATTTAGTAAAGGTATGATTGACGAAGAGAGGTCCTTGTCAGATGTGGACAGGGCATGGGCTTCTAGTAATATCCATCCAAACCTATCATTTCCCACTGGATAATAATATTTTCAGCTGCCAAGGTATGTGGGCTCTCTGACAAGCATGTGGGCGCCTCAAAATACCATCATGTTTGTAATTTTCCTTGCATAAGAATACAAGCAGATGAATTGAGATTTCAAGTTGTTATCCACATTGTATCCTAAGTTAATGTTGAAATTTATCCAATAATTGGATCGTGGTAGAAAATGCAGCAGGTGGGTGGCTTACTTATAATTAAATAAATAGAATGTTAAGTGGGACATTGTTGCTCAAAGATAAACTTGTAATACTGTTATCAACTCATATTTTTATATACAAATCATCTAATCTAGATCTGCAACTGCAATGGTTTCAATTTACTCTGAGATAAAATGTATGCCTTCCTCTCTATTCTTATTGTATGCAAAATAAGGGAAAAACAAAACAAAACAAAAAAAGATTTAGAGGCACTCATTTCAGGTAGGACGTCTGGTTGGATTGAATTACTTATGTTGCTTCTGAAATGGTTCTACGTGCAATATAACCTCTGCATCACTTATATCAAATGTCTACCACTCCTTTTTGTTGTTATTTATGTTTTATTTTGAGTTATTGATGTTATCGATTAAGACTTTGGAATTACCTTCTCTTCATTTCCACGTATGTCTGCAATTCTTGTCTTTCTTTCTCTCCCTCTGCATGAAATTTCCCATGTTTTTCATTCTTATCCTTGTCAATGGAAGTCTCAGGATATACACATAATGGGTAGTTGGAAGGAAACATTTTCTTAGCTAGTATTAAAAATGAGAACTTTACTCATCCTTCAAAGCTTAATAAATATCTTCATCACACATCATAGTTACAAGTGCCCTCTAGAACATGTATGTAAATGTGGAACCCTATGCAAAAACATGGAAGCATGCATTGACAGGTAAAATGTTTGTTTAAACACATGAAATGTGGCTCAAGGACTGGAACTTTTGCTGGATATACAAAATATGAGTTCATTGAAAAGTCATAGAAACTCTCAAGAAAATATGACGGTTTCAATTTTTGAGTAGGCTTTAGTCAATCGTCAAAACATAATGGGAAACATATCATGTTTGAAATTTTCAAGGGATCAAGAAGATTTGTGTGCGTCATGGAGGATAGATCAACACTTGTGAACTGTTTGATGAAATGCCCAAGCAAGATGTTGAACCGAATCTTGAGGGTTTGACTGACTTCGTCCCTCCAGGCATGGTTCATCTCTCCTCGTCTCTCATAATTTTTGTTCTTTAGTTTTCTTTTGCAACAAAATGAAATTTTATAACCAAATGATTTTCATACATTATACTGCATAAAATAAACTTGTTTTAAAAATAGTAAAACCTTGTACCGTAACTTACAAGATCCAATATTGCTTGGTAGACAATAAACTTGTTCACTCACGTCGTGATGATCTAGTAAGCGTCACAACCAAACTAGATTTCTACATTACCCTTTTTAATTGATAGGCTAAAATTGAGTTCCCTGTAAATTATTGACTCCTCCCATGTTTTATTAGATAAATTACAATTTCTAGGGACTCATAAAGTAACCTTCATTACTCTAGAAAAGGGAGGTTAAGATTTCTTCACGTACCTAGTTATGTGAGGTGTCACTTCAATCCTTAGATTGACCTTGAATGAACATTTTTTATCTTTTTTACGCCCTTATAGGAGCCATGTTACACTATTTTGCAATGATAAGAAGTTGTTAAATCTAGAAAGTTGGCTTTCATTTTAAACCGCCATTCAAAACCTGGTTAGAGAAATTATTATATGTCTTCGTAAACCTCTAGTGTTTTTATTAGACAATTACACGGGACTTTCAGTGTAGGGAAAAAAAATTCTGTATAGTTTGGAAAACCCATTTTGTAGGCCTCCGATCGCAGTTTGACAAGGTCAAACTAGACCAATTTTGACTTGTCGCTCCAGAAAAATTGTCGTCATTTGAAAATGGTTTTCTAGTTCTAAGTCCCGTCGACTCTAATGATTTATCCTTATATAGAAAAACTTTTAGGAAGTTTCTCGTTGCGTGTTCATCCATTGAACGTCATTTTTGGATGTGGTTTTCTAAGACATCGAGCTAACTTTTGTTCATTTGCAACTGGGTCCATTACGACCCGTGGCCCCAGAAAAGTAGCTGCCAAATGTAAATCGTTATCCAATTCCACATTCTGTCAACTGTTATGAACTCTTGGTATATAAGTGGACACGTAGAAATTTAAACGTAGTGTGTTTTATCATCGAAGGACAACATTTGAAAGTGGTTTCCTAGCCTCCGAGCTTGATTTGAATATTTTTGTAGCTAGCAAAAAAATGTAAAAATAGAAAGTTGTGGGACCCTCGTCAGGTTGCCAAACCACCGTGGAAACTTTTGAGACATGTAAATAACTATTTATAAACTCTATAGTGTAACTTGTTGTGTGAAATAGAACTTTTGACAAAATGGTGTTTTCTCTCTCTTCCCTTCTCTTTCTCTCTCCTGGGTTACAAAATGAAGTGAAATGAAATGTAATGAATGTGTCTCTAATCCTTTTTCTTTTGATTGCAAATTGTAATTATTATTATATGTAAATGGGAACCTGAAAAATGTTAATTATGTTAGATTAGGGTGGATGCCATGCTAGCAATTTATCGCTGATTTCATGCTCATTTGGTTTTGTAGAATGCAAGAATGATGGAAAAAAGGCGATGTGAAATTCATTATTTATCATTGTAATTTATATAGGTCATTATAAAATGAATATATGTATGATGTAGTATCATGTTACAAAAAATTTATATTCAAAATTTGTTAATATGCAGGAGATGCTAGTTTTTAGGGACATCTAGGAAATGCGTATTTAATCATAGGTTCAATTTGATTCATAGTACGTATGGTAATAATATTTGATATATATATATAGTAAATGAATTTGGAGTAATATCTTGTAGTGCATATTCAGTGTCCGATAAACAATTAATTAATTTGCTTGTTGTATTCTTACCTTATAAATGTAATAAAGAGATTTAATTGAAAAACTCAACCCGTGTATAATATTGGAGCATAACATGTTTTCATGTGTGATACTTTTTACAGTAGAAGACACTGAAAACCGTAGAATGAACTTAAACTTTGCACTTGATGGAACCTCCTAGTTTGGGTAAATAAAACCCTAGTTGGAGTTTACCATCATAGACGTCATGTTTAATGACCTTGTCATGAACCCACCTTGTAGAAATTACATGGTCCAACTTTATCCAGTGTATGTGGTTTCCTTCTAGTGTTGGTAACCGCGAGGATAATGTCCTCTCTTGAGTTCCAACACCATGGTTGAGTGGTGAAGACCGCCTTGGAAGTCACCTTATGAGTCCTTGTTTGAAGCAACGACTATTCAGTGTAACCTTACCATCCGTGGGGTAAGTAGGGCTAGTACTCCCTTAGTATCCTTTTCGATTGTCAGGTCTTGCGAGATAAGATCTAGAAATTAACTTCTTCATTGAATGAATTGCTTGTGGGTCCCAGATGACATCATGGTGCTAGTGAAAAAGTTGTCCTATCACTTAAAATCTTGTTATTAACCTCTTTTGATCATCTCAGCTAAATCTCTTATCTTTGGCTTGTGACAATATAGTGCCTTGATCTCTCACGAAGGGTTTATAGAGTAAATACATTTTAACCCTAAATCTAATCTATAATAGGGATTAAAGCCCTGGGTGAAAATTGGAAATAAGCTTAACCTTAGTTGATTTAGTGGTTAACATGTGGATAGAAAATTATAAGTAACTCTTTACAAGACAAAATTGTTTTGAAAGACGTTGACTTTAGAGAACCCAAGAAACCAAAATTTGTCCCGTAATACCTTGTTATGTCCTTTTATGGCATTAAGAAATAAATAATATTTCACACGTGGAATCGTGAAATGCAGAAACGTGGGACCTTACCTTGAACACAAATCACTTGGGATTCATGTGTAGTTTATAACACTTTCAACCATGAACTTCTCAAGATGATAGGCAAGTACTTTCATAACTCTTTTTTTGTAAAGTGAGGGTAATAATGAGACCAAAATGCGGTGAAATAGTAAATTATATAAGAGTAAAAATGATATTTGAGATTAGGAATAAAGCCACTCTTGGAGTCCTTATAACTCAATTAAATATCTTCATGTGTTTCAAATAATATGAATTGCCTTGGTGTGGTCAAACTTCGAGAAATATATATATATATAATATATATATATATATATATCAAAATGGAATTCCACAAGTCATTGAATTAGAATAAATATGGTAGGGAAATAACTATACCGTGATCGAAGAATGCTTTTGGGAAAAAGCTATCTTGTATCTAAATCTCCCTTAAATCCTAATATTGCTATATGGACATCAAGTCAGATTGATTTGAGTTGTAAGGTTAAAATGCATACATCAAATAAGTGTTGGAGAAGAATATTCTTAACATAAGAATAATATAATTAAGTACTTTATATGCTATTCGAATTATGCCAAATAAGTATGTGAATTATGGAAATTTCCATTAAAGGAAAAAATAAAGCCAACTTAAAATGGTCGAACTGTAAATTAAAAGTGGAATGAACTTAAGAATATGTAGCTGGAAAAATGAGGAAATTATCCTTGCTCAATAATGTTCTTGGAATGTTAATCATAACTAAGATGCAATTAAAGAAATGATGTGTTGTGGGTTTGCCAATCCTTGAGTTCTTTTCTTGTGGTTGGGTCATTGCTAGTATTCATTCATTTGGAAAAGTGTGGCATCGACATGTCTATGGTTGTGTCATGTGTCTATGTGAGTCGATGGCTTGTAAGTGTCGTATGCATCTGAGTTTTCTTTACTTGAAGCCCTTGTGGCATTGTGTAGTGACAAATGTAAGTAAAAAAAAATTATCCTGGTATTTTTACTGTTGTTTTTGTGTGTGAAAAATGTGGGCATTACATATCTCATAAATATATTATATCCTACCCCACATCCAAAAACCAAACCTTAAAAATCTCCAAGTACACCCCACACAACCACCTCTCCCAACCTACAAGACTACCTCCACCTACGCCACTACCGGTATAGACTTGCTCAACCCTGGAGTGACCTCTAGTTATACACTGAGCAATGTTTCATCTACCTATTTTATTTTTGTCTTCTTTTTTTGATAAGAGATTACATGATTTTTAGATTCATATCAAGACCAATATATGACATTTATACTTTTGGCACTTTATCTAAATAATTATATCATTGTGAAGCCTAGAAAGTTAGAACACAATTCTTCCATATGAAAATTATCAAATAAATATGTACCGGGTAAAAGAAGTTTTAAAATCACAAGATTTATATAAAATGCAAATTCAAATTTAGTTGTTTTCCATATAATTATAAATGAATTTATTTTCATATCTTATATATATAAACATACATGTTAGTTTGAGAATGTTTCTTGCCCACCACTATGATAAACAAGTGTTGTCTGCCTCTTTATTTCTTATTTTTAATACACTAATATTCTTATAATATCTTAAAAAATTATCAGTAAGTTTGTAGGTGAATTAAGATATTTCTCTATATTCATTTGAATATTTTGTATATAAGCAATGGTTGAATAATAACAGAAATAGTCTATACCTTAAAAAAATATTGGATGCTAAATAAAAAAAATTATTGTCAAACCTACCCTCTCTTGCATGTCGTATTTTTTAGAAGCAATTTCTGACCATAAAAAAAGAAAATATATACTTTTATGAGCTGCATCTTATATGGTGAAAAGAACTTGTGCAAATGTGGAAAATAAATCATAAGAATAGAACGCATTGGTTGCCTTCATCTTACTTTTACAAATATATAAACGACACACATAGACACCAAAATGTGACATTATGTACATAGATAACATTTGTATATGACTAATTTCTTTCTATGGTGTTATTGTATTTGTGCACTTATCAGTAAGTGGTTCGTACTAGTCTCTTTGTAGTGCTAGTTTCTTATGTATGTTCAATTTATAAAAACTTCTCTATTAATTTTCTATTTTTTTTCCTAAGTGTGTCTATATACTCCTACTTCTTTCCCTAATATTCTCTTTCTTCCTACTTTATTGATTTTCTTGAACAATTAGAGTATGGTTTAGGTTTATTTATTTTGGTAGACCTTTTTTTGTATCCATTTCAACCGTTGCTACATGGTCCCTTATTTATTTTCTCTCTTACACAACTTTCATTCATTGTATATTGTGAAAAGTATAATTAAAACCTTACTTTTAATTTGACTTTATATATACATAAATGCATATTTGTAAAAATCATATATGTACATTATCTTAATATGTAAAAAACGTTATAATCTAAATTAAAGAAATGTATTTGTTTGGATGTGTGTGTTTTTTACATACATGTGTGGGTGTGCGGGTTTAAACTTATAATGTATATATATGTATATATGCCAATTTATTTAAGGTGTAAAAGTGGTTTCAATCTATATTTAATATATGTGTAGATGTGCATGCACATGCATATATGATTGTTAGAAAAATTAAATAAATAATACATTCCTTTAGCATGTTCTAGTTTTTTCTATTCTCTTCTCTCCTCTTATAGGTTGTTCTTTTATAGATTATTCTTCTTCTTCTAGGTTTCTCCTCTTTAGAAGTTTCTCCTTTATCTATAAATACATAAGATTGTAACTCATTTAATCATCAATAAAACTATCTTCTAGTTTCCTCTATTAAGCCTTCATTGGTATCAGAGTCGAGGCAAGGTTATTCCTGGCAAGACATGTAGGAGAAATCATATCATTGCTCTAGGGTGAGATGAGCAGCTGCAAAAGTCGACCTGCATGAAGACCTAGACGTTGTCATTTTTTTGGCATTTAGTTGCTAAAAAAAAATTAGACCTGCATAGGATTAAGTCGACATCCAATTTTTGGATTTTAAGTCGCAAAAAGCTGAAGTTTTAGCAAGGAGATCTATTTACCCTGCGTGGAGATGGGTGGCTCACCATATAAATTTTAACCTACATGAAAAATATTAAAGTCAGCCTACTGATTGGAGATTGTTTTTTGGAAAGAGCATTATTTTTTCATGCATATTCAAAAACAAGACTTAGGTGACTTTTATGGATTTTCCATTCAACTAGCAAAGATTTTATTATTTTTTCACTAAAACTTGTGTGGTGGGTTTAAACAACATAGCAATTTATTCTTTTTTGTAGTGACCAAGGTGGAAGGAAATCAGTGGAGATTTTGCACTAAAGGAGAGCTTGAATCGGTGCTAGAAATTCTACATTTTAACGTGGAATATTTACAGTGAATTCATTCAGACCTATGCACAGCAACATCAAGCATCATATGTCATGAGACTTGGATGCCGAAAGCAGCATCGCTAGTCGTCAAAGGAATGAATTGTTGTTAAGAAGCCAAGAAGATAACATCAGAATATAGTTTTTCTTTGATGTCGTTCATAACAACGGAAATCTAAAAGTAGAGGAGCTTCTATGTCAAGGAATACTGGAGTGGTTTTTTTTTGACATACAGTGTCAAGCCAAGAAGGTACGTGCAAAAATCAAAAATGGATACAAAGAAAATGATAAACATGATATAGAATGCCCACATAAGCATCTACATCTCACTGCAAAACAATATCGAGCCCATCTAAGATTTATTGTTCATCAGTAAGACATTTTATAGGTTTTAAAAATAAATGATAATAAAATTTTAATTTTTTGACACCATCTCAGCTCCAAAGATATTGCTTTTAGATGCCCAGCTCTTGAAATGGCCCAATTATACCACATGGAAGACAATGATGAGAACAATTCTTATTTTTGAAGACCTTTGGGAGATCATTACTGGTGAACTCTCTCGTCCCACCGACATTGATAAATGCATGAAGTATGACAACGAGGACATAAAAGTATTAATGTTGATCACTCTGAGGACAGGGAAAATTTTAGTGGTGAATTTTCGTAAACACGTGAATATTAGGGATTTTAGAAATTGAAAATGGGTAATTCTCAATAGTCGACTGTCGCCCAGTTCGCCAAAATTTTCAGCCAACAAGTCATTTGTATGGGTCAATTCATCTACTATTTATATGTAAAAATTAACTTATTCATGTATTCGCCGAGGTATAATACATATCCTAGAGGTTGGGGGGTTATAGGGAGTACTCATTTAATAATGACATCCAACAAAGAGTGACTTTCCACCCAACTTAGGGTGGATGGAAATCCATTGTCTTTTGTCCAACTTAGGTTGGACAACAGATGAAGGATGGTCGTCCAAGATGGGTTGGACAGTCGTGCATTGTCTATCATCCAACCTAGCTGTCGAACCTAGGTTGGATGACATATAATATACAGTTATCCAACCCAGGTTGGACAAATGGGTTGGACAACAGATAATGTACGGATGTCCAAACTAGGTAGATGACTGGGTTGGATGACTGATGATGATAAAAACTACATAATTATAAAAAACTGATTATTAAAATATAGAAACTTAAATTCATTCGGTATGTCTTTACATAGATGGAGTTTACATTTTATAGGAGGATGTTATCCTTAATATAAGGATTCAACATCAATCCTCAACAACCCACATATCTCTCTCCAATCCTACAATATCTCAAACTTATCCCCAAGATATCTCTCACACTAAAATAGTTCATGAATTGTTCTCACAACTCACCAATAATAAAACTATTACAACTTTATTATTAATATGAGTTCTATAAACTCACTATTAATAATATCACATTTTATTTAATAATGTTACACAATATTTTGGTAACATTCACTCCCTTATTGTTAACTTTATTCATTCCTAATATACACTCCCCTAATGTTGAGATTATATAAACAACAATCACACTTAATTTTTCAACTTGTCACCCATACGTGCTCATGATTTGGATGGTTTTGTAGGTAAACCAACAACCTGAAACAAAGGATGGTTCTACAGGATAACCAACAACCTAAAATAAAGGATGGTTTTAGAGGACAACCAACAACCCAAATATCATGATGTTTCTTTTCCTTTGTGCTTTCGTTTGTCTGCTATGTCTTTCCTTTAGGGAATCATGTAGGAAACACTACTTAATGAATACAAACTGAATATAGGGAAAATTGAACATTGAGACCATGTTCTATTTCTCCCCCCTCAATGTGAACATTTCACTTATTCAAACCGGAACTCTGAAATCATACCACAAATATGAAATAAAAGAAAACACACATACACACAAACTACCACCACAACTTCATGCGACCACATCATTTGTGACTGACGAGAGGTCACTGATTGACCTCCAACATCCATCATCCAATGATTGATGCATTCTTTACTTACTACAAGAAGTCTTCATCATTTTTCTGAGCATTTTTTCCTCATTATCACAGAATTCATATCCCAATAACTTTCTTCGTCTCTGTTTTCATAAATTAAGGCTTTATCCTTCAATTTACCATCAAGTAAATCTTGTGTTGTTTTCTTCCAATACATAATACCATGTCCAAGAGCATTGCAATAGTGACAAATAAATTTTTGTGGACCTTGGGAGGTTTATTTGTGTTTAAAAGAAGGCTTGAATCTTCCTTTAGCAAATGTTTTTTTTCTACCATACATTTTAGTTTCTTCTAGATCAATCTTCTTCATTCTATTTTCTTCTTCTATCAAAAGAAGAAATTAAATCCTCTAGACTCGGACTTATTTTTCTCAAAGTGAATACCATATTAGAATATCTAGGAGGCATACTATTAAGTAATATTTCTTTTGCATCATCATCAAGCACATCAACTTTGATTCTAGATAATTGATTTGAAATAGAAGAAAACTTACTGATATGTTCCACCATACTTTCTCTTTCCTCCATTTTCAGTTCGGAAATTTTTTTCTTCAGTACCACTATTGTGCTCTATGCTTATGACCCAAATATTTTGCTCAATGTCTTCTAGATCAAATGTGATGTCTTTTTTTTATCTATGTGATGCAAGTAGGCATCAGATAAACCCAGGCCAATAATCATTGTTTATTTTTTATACTTTCTTTCCCATTTTGATTCTTCATATACGACATGTGGTTTACTGATGTTTCCTTCCACAATCTCCCATAGATCTATGTTAATCAACAACAATTGAGTTGTACCTTTCCATGTATGGAAATATTTTCCTTTGAATTTTTCAATTCGATTAAACTTGTTCATGTCGATTTAAAGAATTGGACGTCAGTTTCAACTGAAAATGCATCCATGAGGTAAATTTTTTTAATTTTTCAGTCATTTACAATGTCACAAATTTTAGATTCACAACATAACCAACTATTTTGAAACTTGACTAAGTGACTCTTAAAGAAGATAATATTACTAATCCTAAGGTCACTTATTAAAATACCTCCCTAGACTCCTTATTTTTAAATGATATATAGATTGGACATGCATACTCTTGACAAATGATTTTTTTAATATAATTTTAGAGGATGACTATAACAACCAACTAATGATTTGTAATATTAAATTTGAGAATGAATAAAAAATCCATTTAGATATGTGACCATCTATATTAGAATAACACTAGGATTATTATGCGGAATCTAAAACAAGAGAGGACTTAAAAAAAGCACAATGATGGACACATGCAATGGTGGATGTATACAATGACTTGACCAGACGTACAAAATTAAAATAAAAAATTGATTGTGTATCCAGACATGTTGAATTCCATGATTAGGTATGTAATACTTTACTACATGTTTTTGTGAGCTTCGACTGTGCATGTGATGTGATCTATAACAAGAACAAATATGACTATCTGGTTCCACAAACAGTGTCCTTAGATAGATATGTATATCAAAACTGACGAGTCTTTAACATTGATTGTTTCCTTCCATGAGTGGCTATGTTGGGGACGTGTTTGATCCAGTTTCACTATGACGAGTCTGCATACCACTATTAAACATTGCAAAAATTTCTACAATTCATGAGATTTGAACACCGACAGGATAGTCTGATCCAATGCTAGATCTAACTCATAGGTTAATTCTCAGAACTAATGCAAAACCAATATCATCAAAATCAACTGATATAGAAACTAAGATCTACTTTGAGATGCAACCAAACAAATATAGATAAATACAAATACCATCTACCTTATTTTGTACAGTCAAGTGAATAATTTTACTGTGAATCTATCCACGTACACATATATGGAGGAGTACATCGCAAATAAAATTCTTAGCCACTCATGGATGACTCGTGAAGGAGCATGAAAATAAAAAATACATTTTTTTACCTAGGTAACTCACTCTAATAGCAATGATAAAAATTACATAATTATAAAACACCGACTATTAAAATATAGAAAATGAAATTCATTCAGGATGTCTTTACATAGATGGATTTCACAATATATAGGAGGATGTCCTCATTAATATGAGGAGTCAACATCAATCCTCAACAACCCACATATCTCTCTCCAATCCCTACAATCTCTCAAACTTATCCCTAAGATATCTCTCACACTAAAATAGTTACGTGAGTTGTTCTCACAACTCACCAATAATAAAACTATTACAACTATATTATTAATATAAGTTCTATAAACTCATTATTAATAATATTACATTTTATTTAATAATGTTACACAATACTTTGCTAACAGATGATGGATGGATGGGTTGGACGGTTGGGTTGGATGGCTAATGATGGACAGTTGGGTTGGATGGTTGGGTTGTATGGAATGGTTGAACGACTGGGTTAGATGGCTCATTTTGATGACAGAGTTAGATGGCTGGGTTAGATAACTGATGATGGATGGCTAGGTTGGATTGGTGAGATGGATGGTTGGGCTAGATAGCTGGGTTGGATGGCTGGGTTAGATGACTTGGTTTGATGGTTGGGTTGGACAATAGATAATGTACAGTATTCAAACCCAAGTTGGATGGCAAGGTTGGATGGTAGATAATGTTTTTCATCCAATCCAGGTAGATCGAACGATCATCCATTGTCTTCCGTACAACCTAGGCTGGATGCCATCCAACCCAGGTTATAGGAGACATGATGAATGGTCGTCCAAACTAGGTTGGATGGTTGGGTTGGACAACAGAAAATGGAATGCCATCCAACCCAGGTTAGACGACCATACGTAGTGTGTCGTATAACCTGAGTTAGATGGCATCTAACATAGGTTGTATAGAAGATGATGGACGGTCATCCCACATAGTCAGCTTTGCCATGAAAGAGTTTTTGCAAAATTCACCATTGATGTGAAAGTTGATTTTGGATATTTGCCACCAATTCTAGACTAAAATTTTAGAGGGGAGATCTTAAAATGAAACTGTCTTAGCATATCCGATGAGGTGCAGCCACACATTCAGAATGTGACAACATCAAAACTGGTCTGGGATACTCTCTGTTATATATGAAGAAAATAATTTGAAAAATATTCTTCATCTCCATTCAAAGCTTCATACCATAAGTATGCAAGAAGGTGAGAAAGTGGAAATTTGTTTGTGTTGTATAGCAGATTTATGATCAGAGCTAGCTACACTCAAAAAATAGGTCGAGGATAAGTTTTTTTATCCCAGTCAAACTGTGAGCTCTTCCATCCCAATTCAGGATGTTTACCACCACATTGACAATCACTCAAAAGGAGGTGATTTTTTATGAACTAATAAATTTATTGCAACAGGAAGAAGCCATTTAGTTACTACAAGAGTAGTTCAAGGAAAAATCATTGGTCTCTAGGAAGAAACAGATAAAGAAGCTTCACAATCGTCAATAAGAGAAGCAGACACATAAAGAACAAAAGAAGTAGAAGTCTCAAAATATGAATCAATGGTGTCACATCTACACCATGAATACACATGACACTATGAACTATTGGTACAGTGGCCGCACATAACAAAATTTGTGAGAAGAAAGCACATTTGGAAGAGGTGATTAAGAGATATCTAAGTGACATCCTCATGGAAATAAAAAGAAAGGACATGTTGTAGCCCAACCAAATGATGATTCGGATGAAGATATTCAAAAATCGGTAAATTTTGGCACACACAAAGATGATTTAGTGCTTGTATCCCAAACATCATAGTGATTGAAGAATATTTGGCTGATAGATTCAAGTGCCAGTAAACACATTACTGGTGATAAATAAAAATTTGATTCACTAACTAATATAACCACTCGAGATCAGGTTTGTATTTTAGATAAAAAGGAGTATACGGTAGAAGGAATCGACAATGTGACCATTCATCTCGGGATGAGAAGATTTAATCTCATGAAGGTTCTCTATATCCCTGTCCTGACCCAAAATCTCATGTTTGTCTCTCATTTTTTGAATCACAAGCTCAAGGTGGATTTCCTAGTTCAGAATGCAATCAATTATTTTCTAATATCTCAATAAGATAAGATACTTTCTAGAGCATTTTTAAAGGAATTTTTTATTAGCACTAGAAGTAGTTTCATCCTTTGTAGTTGTGTTATCTGCCTCCATGGTGGAATCCACTGCACCCTAGCACTTTTGGTTTAGATATCTTTCTGTCAGATCCTTTTTCTCATCTTAGTGATAAGCAAATGGTATGAAGGATTATTCATGTTTCTCAATCATTACATATTTTTCCTGGATGTCTAGTGGGAAAAAAACATTGGGATCCATTCAAGACAAGTACATTCCATTCCAAGAACCATCTATAGGTCGTGTATACCAATCTTTACAGACCCATGCATGCCTCTTTTAAGGGATTTCCATATTATAGTTATTCATTGACGATTATTCCTACAATAATTGGGTGTGCTTTATCCAAAAGAAGAGTGAAGCATTTAAAAAATTCCAAATCTTCTATAGGAGTGTTGTTCACCAAAATAAGCTACCCCTTCAAGTCCTCCACTCAGATTGAGGGGGAATTTATGTTAAAAAATCTTGAAATTATTGAAGGAGCATGGCATCACACAACACCTGAATGTGCCCTATAATCTATAGAAAAAAGGAATTGCTGAACATCACAATCAAAATATCATGGATACAGATCGTTACATGTTTTTTACTGTTAAGATGGAGAACCTGTTTTGGGTGGAAGCACTCCAAACAACTATATTTCTTTTAAATCGAGCACCTACAAACATATTGAAGGAAAAGACACTGGAAGAGGTATGGAGCAATTGCAAACCTTCTATTTGTCATTTGAAAGCATTTGGTTATACTGCTTATATGCATGTTTTAGATAGAAAGAGAAAGAAACTTGATAAAGAGACACACCGGTGCATATTTCTGGGATATAGTACCACCTCTAAATCCTATAATTTCATGGATCCTGAGATAAAGAAGATATATGAGATTAGATACGTTTTTTTGTAAAGATTCACCATTTGACTCATTTCAACAAAAATAATTTTCAAAACATTCCTCCTCTCATAGACTACTTACACATCAAGATGATGAGCACGAGGATCCTACAGAAAAGAAGAATGAGATGTAAGGATAATTTTTTGTTGACCTTGGAAATATGGAAAGAAGGTATTCACATCGGAAACAGATTCAACATCCAAACTGGGCCCAAAATACCTTTAGATATTTCCACCTAAACTCTCTTCTAAACACTTCATTAGGAGTTTGTATGAGAATTCAAATGAGAATTGAAGTAAATATCACACTCGTGAGTTCAGTGGTTGATGCAACAAAACCTAGTTCAGTTCATGAATCACTCAGTCAGCTAGAATGAAAGAAAACTATGGATGCAGAATATGACTCCTTGATATAGAATAAAATGTGGGAACTTTTTTATCTGCCAGTAGGTAAAAAGTGCATTGGCTACAAGTGGATTTTCAAATCAAAATATAGGGTAGCTGGATAAATCGACAAGTACAAAACATGTTTAGTTGCAAAGGGTAATGCTCAGGAGGAAGGAATTGACTAAAAAGAGACCTTTAAACCCACTATGAATATCAAAACCATCAAGGTTATCTGTGCACTAACAGCAAAAAATGGATGGAAAATATAGCAAATGGATGTTAAAAGGGATTTCTTGAATGGTGATCTTAAAGAAGAAGTATACATAACCCATCCAATAGAATCCGTCGATGAACAACATCCTCATATGGTAAATATCTTTAAATGGACTTAAACAGACACATAGGGCATGGTACATAAAAATATATAATCACCTATTGCATCTTGGTTTGACACATAACCCTTATGATTCAAATCCATATATCAAAATGATAGACAGAGAGATTGCCATCTTGGTTTTGTATATAGATGATCTTGTGATTACAGGGATTTATGACAATCTTGTTGAAGATGTTAAGAATGATTTGAAGAAATACTTGGACATGATAGATTTGGGGCTTCTTCACTATTGTCTTGGCTTGAAGATATGGCGGAAAAATAATTATATTTTTTATCTCCCAAATGAAATATGCCAAGACAGTCCTGAAGAACTATAACATTAATTTTTTTAAACCTATGTCTACTCCCATGGAAAAAGGATTGAAAATTTCTAGATTTCAGGATTCACCTCAAGTAGATGGTACTTTCTACAAAGATCTTGTTTGGAGTCTCATTTAATTAATTTATACCATCTCGTACCTTTGTTTTATAATGAGCTATCTTTCCAGATTCATGCAGGAGCTAAATAAATGTCATTGGGTAGAAACGAAGAATGTGTTGAGATATGTCCAAGGTACAATCAACTATGGTCTTGAGTATTAGAAGAACTCCTAGTTCTTCTTATAGGGATATAAATACTCATACTATGTTGGATTTGTTGATGATGGTAAATCAACTTCATGTTATATTTTCCATCTCGAGTTTGGTCCTATCTTTTGGATTAATAAGAAGTGAATTGTTGGTGCTCTCTCATCATTTACATTTCACCACATTAGGAGCTATGTGTGAAGTGATTTGGTTACATTTCATTTTAGCATATATGGGATTTCTTGAAGATAAGCTGCTCATCATTTACTGTGACAAATAGGGTGTGTTAAAATTTCTAAAAAATCTAGTTTTCCATGAGAGAACAAAAAACATAGAGGTTGAATTTTACTACATTCAAGATCAAGTTTTGAACCAACATATCTAGCTCTAGTATTACTCGACAGATGCTCATATCACAGATATACTCACCAAGTCTCTTGGAAAAGAGAAATTTGAACTATTTCATGGCTACTTTTGTAAAAATAATGTATTAAGGGGGGAATTTTATAAAATTAAAATAAATAATACATTTTTTTATCATGTTCTTGGTTTTTCTATTCTCCACTCTCCTCTTCTAGGGTGTTCTTCCCTAGATTCTTCGTCTTCTTCTAGGTTTCTCCTCTCTAGGAATTTTTCCTCCGTTTATAAATACAAATGATTGTAACTCATTTAATCATCAATAAAATTATCTTCTTATTTATCTATTACGCCTTCAAGTGTGTGTGTGTGTGTGTGTGTGTGTGTGTGTGTACGTGTGCATCAATTTTTATGTTTGCATGTGTATGTGCATACAAGCAGCCACAAGCATTTGTGAGTGAATGATATAATCGTACTAATATGCATATGAGGTCATACTTTGTATTTATGAATTCTACTCCTACATCCATGTATATTAATAGCTCAATTAACATATACAAGTATGCATTTATGTATTATATATATAAAAATTTATACATATCAAAATAAGAAATGGCAAATTATAAAAGTGAGGAGTTCATTTGTTATAGAAGTATCTTCCTGCCAAAATCATATTTCAATAATTTAGAAAAGATCATCTGGCATTTTATTTTTTTGCAATATTTATTTAAAGCAACAACGTTAGTGACATTTTCACTACACTAAAATTCCTATTGAATTCTATTGTTTAAAAATGTAAAGTCCTAATAATAATGGAGGAATAGCACAATGTAATTAATTATATCCACTTTCTACAGCTTGACAAGATATTTTGGTAATACTAGGTTCAACGGAAAAATAAATCTTTCAAGTGCATTATAGTGAATATTTGAAAAGTGAGAAAGGTCTACATATTACTGAAAGAGATAAATAGGGTTATAGATTATGATTCATCCTATTTAACAATGTCTAGAACATAGTTGTCATGTGTAACGCCCAAATAAAAGACCACCTAAAACCATGACAAAACTATATTATAATAGTTAGAAATTCACGACATTTATTTTTGTGTTTAAAAACATATATGTGTTGTGTTTTCTAGTGTATTGGCACACTTATTTAATTTCTAAAATTTAATTACATTTTAAATGATTTCCTAAGTCTCTCATTTAATTTATTTTAAATATTTCCTTAATTAAATCAAATCCCCTAGATGTATAACACCCATCTATACCTTTAGTTGATCTATTTATTTTACATAATTACAATTGTTCCCTTTTAACCCCTTAAAATTATTTATTGAATTAAAATTACCTACATGATTGAAAATGCCATCTATTATTCTAACCCACTTGCACCCATGTCTAAAAACCCTAGGTGGGCAGATTAGTTACATGTCCATACACTTTATTTTAAAACACCCATTCCCTCAAAATTGCCAACAACTTAAAAGGTGTAGGGCCAAATCCGCACCCTTAGATAAAATAATGGGAGTCCTTAGATCTAGGTCTGACCCAAAAGCCAGAATTTCTCCTTATTTTTTCTCTTTTATTCCCTTGGTTTCCCTAATCCTCACATTTGCACATTTTGATTTTACAAGTTGAAGGAGGACGTCATGGAAGAGTATGGAAGCTAAGGAGATTCTTTTCTTCAAACAAGGACGAGAGGAATTTCTCCCCATAAAATCCACTCTTTTATTATTTTATTTTCTATTTTTTTCCCTAGGGTTTTCCTTTTTTTATTTTATCTCCTTTTTTTGGAAATTTTAGCAAGGTTCCGGATAATGGGTATTTGCATTACAATATTATTTTTTGTTTTAAATACTTGGTAATTTTGATTGAGATAAGTACACACACAAATACATACATATATGTATATGTATATGTATATCTATGGGTGTGTATATCATATGCATATATATCAATATATATTTTAAACTTGATACAATTATATATATATATACATACATGTACATGTACATGTATATATATTTATATATATATATAGATACACATATATATATATATATATATATACATACATGTATATATATATATACATATATGTATGTATGTATGTATATATACATACATCTACATGTACATGTATATATATATATATATATATATATATACATATACATGTATGTATATATATATATATATATACATGTATGTATGTATATATATATATATGTACATGTACATATATATGTACATGTACATATATATGTATATATACATATGTACATGTATCTATATATATGTACATGTACATGTGTGTGTGTGTGTGTGTGTGTGTGTGTGTGTGTGTGTGTGTGTGTGTGTGTGTGTGTGTGTGTGTGTGTGTGTGTGTGTGTGTGTGTGTGTGTGTGTGTGTGTGTGTATATATATATATGTATGTATGTATGTATATATATATATGTATGTATGTATATATATATATATATGTATGTATGTATGTATGTATGTATGTATGTATGTGTGTATGTGTGTATGTGTGTATGTATGAATGTATGTGTGTATATGTATATATATATATATATATATATATATATATATATATATATATATATATATAGACACACACATATATATGCACGCCCACACACACACACACACACACACACATATTTAAATTTATTTTATTTTGTTTTATGTTGTGCAAAACAGGTCAGCCGCTAGTTTAAATTTGGGGGCCTTTTTTTTAATTTTCACTTTATAACTATTTTTCTAATAAATTGGGGTTACCCTGACGCATCTCTTCTAACCTTTCATGTTCCTTGCAAAATAATACAAGGACTTAATTTGATATTCAAACACTTTACCCAAGTTGAAACCCATTAAACCTTGAAAATTTATCAGTAATTTGATAATTGCAACAAGTGCAGAAGTTGGAGATATCACCGATAGTCATCCTAAAATAAGTCACAATATGGGTTACATGAGTCCTGCATGTGGTGATAAATCTAAAGTAGTGTATCTCCTTACTTTTATGTATACGATTTGACATGTATGGATATTGATCTACCTATGAAGCAGTTCAATTGTTTTGAGAGGAAAGGAAACTATCTCATGAAGCCAATTTGCTTTTGTATGTAGAAGAAAAGAATTGAGGTTTGGTAGGTGCTTCATCTAGTGGTAATATTAAATGGTTTTGACTCCACTTCTTCTACTTCTTAACACCTGTGTTGTCTCTTTCACTCTTCCTCTACGTGACGCCCTATATTTTCCATTATCAGCATCCTCCCAGCCAATGTCAAAATGGGATCTCTGAAATAGGGTATGGATATCTACCAAAGCATAAAAGACAGGAATTTTGTCAGATGTTGTAATTGCAAGCACTATGATAGATATGTATGAAAAATATTGAGGATGTACTTGGCATATGAACTATTTCTAATAAATACCTAAAAGAAATGTGGCATGAACTGCAATGATTGTAGGAAACCAGAGTATAATGAAGAAGGGACACAATTTTGTTAGATTTTGTAGATTAAAGTGCTCTAGTAGGTATGTATGCAAAATGTTGAAGCATGCGCTTGGCATGTGAATTGTTTGATTAAATGCCTAAAAGGTGGCCTCATGGACTACAATGATAGCAGTATATGTACAAAATGTGTTTTTTGAAAAGGCCTTGGAAAGTTTCAAGAAAATGAAAATCCAGGCTTTACAGCCTTTTCCAACATCCTCCACCTTGTGCCAAAATGGAGGATTAAGAAAAATGAATGGAGATCCATGAGCAAGTACTAAGAAGTGTATACCAATATAACATTGTCATGTCAAATTCCCTTTTGGACATGTATGAAAAAGAGGGAAGTTTAAAGAATGCACAAGATGTCCTTGGTAAAATGTGTAACCCAAAATGTGATGTCGTGGACTAATATGATTTTTGGATATACACATTATGGATTTGTTAATGAATCTTTAGGACTCTTTTAAAAAAATTCCTCAAAGAGATGTGGCCTCATGGGATTCTATGATTGACGGATTTTTGCGGAATGGGTTTTTAAGGAAGCCCTGAAACTAGTTAAGATAATGCCTTTCTGAGATGAGATGTCTTGGAATGTGATGATGCAAATCTTGCAATCAAGGGACTAGTTGACAAGGCAGTGAAACTATGTTATGAAATTCCATTTCGAGATAAATAACCCAGTCCCTTAATTTTGACCAAATCCATCCCTCCAAGCATGGTCTCCTTACCTTGTCTTTTATAATTTTCATATAATTTTGTTCTTCATTGTATTTTAATAAAAATAATAAACCATTGGATAAGTGTACAGTTGATTATATTTAATAATAATGTTAGTGTGAAACAATAAATCTCTACTTGGTCATCTATGCTACCAGTTTACAAATTGAACTTCAACCATGTCGTTACTAGAACCTTGTACATGCTATAATTACAATATCAAAAGTAGGTTCTCATGTTCATTGGTTTTAGGCGAGAGTTAGATGAGTCAACTACAAAATTAATTGTATCTTCATTGCAATGTTACAAAAAAAAAAAATCATGACAGGTACAAAACAACACTCTGAGCCCCATAAAATATATGTAAAGCATTGTATGTCTGCTCTGTTATGTAGAGAGTCACATCAATCATTATCTCAACCTTGTTTTACCGTTTGTGTTCTCTTCGTCACTCCTGTAGGAGCCCTCTTACCTCATTTTACACTTTAAAGAAGTTATTAAAAATTGAAAAGTTGGGTTTTATAGCGGCTCCCCATGTGGGCCCTAAACAACAAAATGCTTGTCTACCTTCACAAACCCCATTGTATTTTTACTAAATAATTACCTGGAACCTTCAGTTTGGGAAAATCACATTTCCAATTACTTTGGAAAAGGGGCATCGTATGCCACCAGTCGCTATATGACTAGGTCAAACTTGATTGATTACGATCAATGGCTTCGGATAACCATTCACTTATTGTAAAGCATTTTGTAGTTCTGGAAATTTTTAGTCCCTATGGATTCTTGATATATAGGTAGACACGTATGACTTATCCAATCATGAATTTTCTTATCGGAAGATATTTTTTGAACGCACTTTCATAGCCTATGAGCCAAAATGAGACACTTTTGCAACTACCAGGAAAATGTAAAAAAGAAATTTGTAGGACCCCATTCAAACTAGCAAACCATCATGGAAATTTAATAACACTTATAAATAAATTTTCTAAATTCTATCTTATGACTTGTGTGTAATTTTGACTTTTGGCAAAATAATGTTTATCTCTCTTCCATATCTCTTTTTCCCTCCTCCCTTAGTAAAGGAATGAGTTGAAATGAAATGAGTATATACCCCTAACCATATCTTGTTGTGTGTGTATTTTTACGATCCTATAAATGAAAAACCAATAACATTAATTATGCAAGATTTAGGTGTACGCCATGCCAACGATTTATCACTGATTTCATTCTCACACGGTTTTGCAGGATGCATGTAAGATGGTGAAACAACATGGTTGTGATTCACTGTATATTATTGCAATTTATATATGTTAATGGAAATAAATTTTATGTATTACTGTGTTATAGTAAAGACTTATTATTAAAAGTGGGTAGTATGAATGAGATCCTAAATTTAGGGGTGTTCTAGGGAATTGTGCATTTAACTATAGGTGTTCTTTTGGTTCAAATTTACATATGGTAAAAGGGGGTTAGATATATTTGTTAAGTGATTTTGCAGAGGATAGTTTATCATTATTGAAGTATTTATAGGTTTATTAATCAATTTTTGTAATATTTTTAGGATTCTAGTGTTTAAGGGTAAGGTTCATCTAAACATAGGTGTTATTTGATTCAAAAATTTGCACTATAAAAATTTGGATAAATGTGTTAAATGAAACTGAAATTAATATTTTATAGTATCATTCTAGTGTGCAATTGATGATTAAATAATTGGTGTGTTTTTTTTCTTACCTTAAAATTTAATCAAGAGATCTAAAAGAAATGGTCCACTCTAGTTTAAAATTTTTGTATAACTACCCTTCGTATGTGATTCTTTATAGCATAGAAAACTAAAAACTTAGGACGAACTAAAATCCTTACACTTGATAACAACTTCTAGATTAAACAAAAAAATCACAAGTTTGATTTTATCGTCATAGCTTGTATCTTTAGACCCGATGGTTAGGAATGACAAATCAAATATTATCTAGATTAAGTGGTTCCTGTTATCACCGAATTGCAGCACCCTTATGTTTATAGAAGTGCATATACTTTAACTCACGGTGCGATTGGATAACATGGGTACTATCTCCAAGTTGTGGGACTTGCTACTTGAGATAGACCTCCAGAGAAAGCTGGTTCTTGCTCCTAAAATACCTGCCACAATCTACTCTAATGCAGGGGAAACTAACTATTCTAATCTAAATTTCCAAGGGACCAGGGAAAGAGAATGCATAAAATGAAATCCTACACTAAAGCGGTGATGCACCAGAAAAGGAGGGTGTGAGAGTAGTCTTCAAATGCATGAGATATAGAAGCAAAGTGCACACTAGAAGGGGTGATGACATTCTCCACAATCTAGCAGAATGCATTCACAAAAATATTTCAAACATACACAATGATAATGGATCCCTGCAAGAACATAATAATAGACACAATAATCTTGTAATCAAGGTTGAAGGGGCAAGAAAAATACAAGAAAACATAGTAAGGGAAGATACATCCACAAACTTGTATTTTAATGCTTCATGATATGCACAGTTCAATCTATTACAAGGAAACAGCCTGGATCACCATGCAAGGAGTCCACTACAAGGGCTTGCAGCACATTGGCTTCACAAATCAATTTTGATAGAGCTTTGCTATTTGAAAACTCCTTCCATTTTACAATGAGCCCAACACTCCAATTTATAGAAAAAATGAGAAGAGAGAAAGAGGGAAAATGAAAATCCCAAAATCTGTCCTTCAACCACTTGTAAGAGGCATTAAATGGAGTAAAATGATTGTATATTACTTGCAAAAGTCTCCCCATATTGTCCCAGGTGCTGCAGTAGAGAAAGAATGATGACCATGCCTCTTAATTGCACTCCCAACTACCAAACAAAACACTGTTATGAACCCGGCCACGTTTTATAAAAAATATCCATCAACATGTCATCAAATCTGGAATTTCTTGATTGTTGTGCGTCAGGATCAGAACCAAAATTCCAACGGTACCAATTTTTTGCAATTTCATTGATAAATGCAAAAGTTATGGCCTTCTGAGTGCGGGAAGCTATTTTGGGTTTGGCAAGCGTTTTCTATCATTTGACGGGACTATGAGCATTAACTGACTAGAGCCGAATATGTTTATTTTATTTAAATATATATACCCTCATTAAAAATAATAAATCCAGTTTTTTTGGCGTAGAGGACGTCGTGCTCGTTCCAGAAAGTCCAATTTTGTGAAAATCGGAGCTCGGAGTCAAAAGTTATGGCCGTTTGAAGTTCATGGGTCAAACGTTGACTTTTCTTCTTTGCCTTCGGCCATTTCAGATATACGTGTCCCACGCGTACCTTTGTCCCAACTATCCCAAATAAAAACCTCCCGCATTGGCTGATTCGGGTTTCCTTGTCCCTCTTGCGGCTTTTTCACCTTTTCGCGTCCCACGCGTCCCGCGCGTACCTTTCTCCCGATTGTCCCGAACGAAAACCGCCGAACTACTTGCAATGGACCGTCTTGCGGAAAATCGGCTGATTCACGTCGGGAGGTGCGTGCCTTTTTTCCCGAATGTCCCAAACCGCGCAAAACAAAAAACTTGACGATTTTTCTTGCTTTCGACCGTTTCGGCATTTCGCGTCCCGACGTCCCAACTATCTCGCGGACCGCCTGGGACAGAATTGTCTGACTTAGCCAATTTTCTTTGTATTTCGGCCCCAAGCTTGGTACGAAGAACCTCGGTACGACCCGCACTAGTACGATCTGCACCCTTCATACCCGAAATGCTTTAAAACAATCCTACAACCTTATTTTTTGCATTTTTTCCACTTTTCTAACTCGTTGGGAATTTTTTTTTTTTTTTTTTTTGGATGGGAGAGTTAGAGAGAAGCCGAGGGGGCCCCAAAAACATGATTTTAGGCCTTGAATCAATCTACTTGATCGGGACTAAAAAAATTTAATGCATGTTATCAAAATTACCTTGAGGGGTGAATTTTGGATAACAGTTCCTTTCCAAGATAATTAATCATGTGTGTAATAAGGGGAATACATTCTCTTAAGGTAGTACTTTTGGGAACCAACATTAAATGTAGTGTAAAATCCTCTTGGAAAGACATAATATTGAGTGGTAAAGATCACCAAGTAACCTTAGAAGTCAGTTTTAAGAGTTGGGATAAAAAATGAACTTGATACCCAACCCTATTTATCATTTGGGTTTTATTGTGTAATACTAAGAGTTAATTCTGAAACTTAGAAAATATTAATTTATGATTTGTTCGTAAAAATGTAACCATAAGGTGATGTGCTTGGAGAAAGGTGAAATTTAGGTCGTTCTCATAACATGTTTAGATAATATTGCGGTGAGAAACGATACCCCCACGTTACGTAAATTCTAATGTGAACCTTAACCCTTAAAATGATGAACTATTCCATCTTGCTCTCCCCCTTGTCCTGTTATGTAATAGATATATGATGTGCAACTATGGGATCAAATTTTTAGAGATAAATTCCCTAACACAGGGAATAGCAATCTCATGAGGATACAAATTCCCTATTTACAAATAGTCTACACAATTCATTACAAAAATTATATGAACCTAGTTAGGGAGAAATAAAACACCTTAAGTTAGACATAAAAATATACTCAGGAAACCTAATCTAGAAGAAAGAAAATAAGGAAGTTTGTTTTCATGTTAGATCCTTTGAATCTTAGCTAATTGTTGGATCATAACTATAGTAAAATTATAATTGATGTTTAGCCTTGGGAAGTGTAATTGTGCAATTTCATTAAATGGGAAACTGAAACATGATCTTCCTTGTAAGGTGATTAAACCCTATTACTATGGATAAAGATCCTATTTCCTATAATAATTATTGTGTACTAAATCAATTTTCAATTTATAAATGAATCAAAGAAACTTTATGCTAAGTCCTTGAGAAAAGATAAGAACCTTCCCTCCTTTGGACTCACACTTGTTATGTTGTGTAGAGGAGGTATGATATAAGATCAAGATGCATGCCCTTAGGAGTTAATCTTGGGGATATCACTTAGCAGCCTTGTGTGTAGGTAAGTAGTCTTATGTGCAAATAAGTGCCCTAATAATGAATGAACAAATTAAACAAGTAATTGAAATAATTTCAACGATTCTTATTAAAGGAAATACACCGTAACTTAAATGTTAAACAATATAGTTTCCAAATCTAGCAAAAGGAAAAAGGAATGTATGATTCTCATATCATGAGCCTTTCAAAAAAATAAATTAAGATTGAAAATTGTTTGTAATAAATGTGGGAAGGACCATATCTCTAAGTTTTTTCTATAGTTGAGTCATTATGTTGTGAATCGTTATGTTGTGCCTTGTTAGTAAAAAAAAGGAATTTTCCTTGATGTGCATTACATGTATTCATGTTGTCTATGTTGGTTAATGCTTGTGCAAACATATCATGTGTTGTGTGTTATCATATGTGATCTCCTTTAGTGTCTTTTGTACTACAATGTAAGTCAAATATAATAATTATTCCACTCTTTTTTAGTGGTTTTTTTGTGTTTGCAAAATGTGGGCATTACATTTGGTATCGGAGGGGAGGTTCATGATCTCGAACCTATGGAACAGATTAGAGTGGTGATGATTTTTTCATGGTGGAGGTGGTAGAGATTGGAAGAGTAATGTGATATATGTTGTTTTGTGACCAATGTTGTAAATGTGATATTATGAATGCACATGGTGTGCATGTCACTTAGTGCGTATTTGTTACGATGTTGATGTGCTTGGGATGAGGGAATTCAATCTATTTTTCATGAATTTAATGAGTATTTCACATGTCATATGTCACCTTGGTGTGCGTGAAAATAATGTTGTTGTGGATTGTAGAGTGCTGGATTTTCTGGTTATTCTGCGGTATGTAGGTGTGATGATGTGTTGCATGACATAATTGGTGTATAGTGAACTAGATTGTATCATGATATCACCACCGTGTTGTGATGAATTGTGTGTATCACCATGTTGTATTGCAAGCGGTTGTAATCTATAATGTTCATCACTATGTTCATCATACGTATAATTCATGTAATATGTGATGGTTCATGTCTTGATTTAGGGGCATATGGTGAGAGTATGATCTCTATTGTATAGTGATTGCACTTTGGTTGTAGTATCTACTAATGTGATGTATCGTCATGTAATGTGAAAGTAATGATTGTGTTATACCATGTGTAAGATGTTATGGTTAATGTGTGTGAATCACCATTGTTTTAGTGATGTAGTTATGTGTTATGTTGTGAACCCTACACTAACCGACCCTAAGGGAAATCGATGAAAGCTGTATGTTTGGAGTGAGGAAATTTGTACCATTGACCAGTCACTCGAGCAGAGTACGAGATAAGAAGTGGATTCTTACATAGGTTGAAACCCCAATTTTGTTTGTTTGGTATGTGTGGCATTTTCTCAATGGATTTCATGCATATTTTGTTTCACAAACACCTTAGGCTAAGTAGATGGCAACCTTTACTCCTTTCTATCTCTCTATATGGTTATCATATGTATTCAACGGAAGTGTAGTTATGACTATGTTGAACCTTGCGGAAACAATGGAGGGATGATTGAGACAGAGATGATGATAGTTTTATTATTTGATACATTAGTTTACGAGATGAGGCTTGATGTTCGAGTTCCAGTAACTTTTTAAGTACCCCTTTGGTGACCGTATAAGGCCATATAGTTATTTTGATGTATTATTTCTCTATATGTATTTTATTTGTCAATTGAATTTTTTCTTTTTTCTTGTTAGATGCAGCAATTTTCTTGATTGATGTGTTCTTATATTTTGGGAATTTTATTTTGTTGTTGTACTAACATGCATATTTTTGTACTAACTATGGTTATTTGGCCATTTTCTTTACTTAAATTTAGATGTTTTTTTCATGTTTAAAGGTTTTATAGTCTATCCCAAGGCTTGGAATTTGTGCCACTTAACATTTGAAACAAATTTTTATGCTAGTTCTAATGTCATAATATCTGAAATAAGGTTATGGGATCCACCATGGAATAGTTGAACCTCTGGACCTACTTCATTGTATGGGTGGACACTCCAAGGAGTTACAGATAACTAGTGGATTTTTGAACCACAAGTTATTATCTCACTTAGTTAGAGTCGTTTGGACTCTATACACCTAGGGAAAAAGGGTGACCAACCTCTTTTAGGGAGTCAAAAGGATTTTTTTTATTGCTTGGGAGGTATAAGGAGTTATCTTGTGATTCTGGGGAGCTATATGGAGTTATTTTTTGATTCTTGGGAGGTATATGTATCAGCTTTGTGATGCTTTGGGAGGTATATGGAGTTGTTCTATAAATCTTCAAGAGGTATATGGAGTTGTTTGTGATGTTTTGGGAGTTGGTGTCATTATTTATGTGTACTCATATGAGTATGGTTATGTTGGGTGATGTTGAGGATTGATGTTCCTCATTGTGGGTATGCTTTTGACCCACTTTGACACTATTTAACTATAAATAATGTCTCTGGTTGTGTGAAACCTTTATATACGTACCTGTTGGTAATTCCATGTTGTTGTGGTCTACATATGTTGTGAGTACTTTGTGTCAAGGGAATGTGTGACAAGTACTGTGTTGTGAGAGCTATGTATGTTCTTCCTATGGTTTGGTTGAGTTCTTGTGATCTGATATAATTGTGTAGGTACATATCATGATGTCTTTTGAACCATTAGTGTTTTTTTTGGTCCTTAGAAATGCTTGGTGAAGATATATTAGGAGATTGAGATTAATAAAAAATGTTAAAGGAAAATACTAAGTAATAAAGTAAAAGAGCACTTCCATTCTTCACAAAACATTTAGAAATCATCAAGACTTGCTTTATACCTTGTGGTCACATTTTATTGACATAGTTAATTTCCCTAGTAATTTTTTTATTGATTTCCTAACATAAGAAAACTTTTGGCCTTGCCTTGTGTCGCATCGAGGATGATGCTCTTATAAGGGAATGGAAATGTAGTTCCCTACATTTTAAGAATAATTACATTTAAAATATAAAATGAAAGGACATAAAATAAATTGTTTTAGTAGTTGGAATGTGTACCAAGGCGAGATTAGGTGAAATTTAAAAGAAGTAGGTCAAATTTACAGGAAATTGGATGAGGAAGGTGGGATCTATTAGGCGGTGTCATGTGGAAGCAGATCTGTCAAGGTATTGGAATCCATAACAGCATGGAGAACTATCATTTTCCTGGCATAATAATACAAGCACTTTATTTCATATCTAGAGCCATTAACCTCCTGAAACCAAAGTTGACTTTGTAAATTTAGCAACAATTGGATAGTGGCAGCGAGGGCATCTACCAGAGGAAGGAATTTCAGCCTACCAATGATCTCGATATTTGTGAGGATAGAATGGTGGATGTCGTTGCTTTATTCTGGTCCACGTAAACCCTAATTTGGTCCCCAGTTTGGTGGAATGGTTGAGAAATATAGGGGGTGTTTTTCATGGCTTCCCCTCTAACAAATGAAGATCTGATGACTACCACAGGTCTCGGAAATGGCATACACTTTAAATTGTTATCAGGGGTTTGTAGGGGTTGTATTGTGTAGTGCACTATGCAGACAATGACTATCCTCTAACTTTTTTTACTGTTCCCCTTCTGCTTCTTAGCACTTATGTTATCTCTTTCACTCTTCCTCTGCGTGAAGCCCTTTTTTTTCCATTCTCAGCATCCTCCCATGGGATCTCTAAAATAGGGTATGCATATCTAAGAAAGAATAACAGATAGAGGAATTTTGTCAGATGTTGTAGTTGAAAACGCTATGGTAGATATGTATGCAAAATATGGAAGAATGCACTTGGAATATGAATTGTTTCAAATAAATGCTTGAAATAAATTTGGCATGAACTACAATGATTATAGGAAACTAAGGAATAATGAATAAAGGATGGGATATTTTCAGATTTAGTTTCAAGTTCCCTAGTAGGTATGCAAGCAAAATGTGGAATCATGCACTTGGCATATGAACTATTTGACTAAATTCCTTAAATGTGGCCTCATGGAATGTACCGATAGTAGAATATGTAAAAATAGTGTTTGTTAAAAATTCCTTAGAACCTTTTAACCAAATGAAAATTTTGTTTAGCATTTCTGGTATTTAGTATGTGTGAGAGCGCGTTTCGGATGTACGAAAAAAAATGTAAAGGAAAATTGTAAAATTATGGTATGTGTGATGGAGACGAAGAATCCATCACTTTACAAGGCTCTAAAACAAACGATATGCAAGTCAAGGGAAAATCGTTTCATGCAATTCATATGATATGTTTGACAACAATTTCAAGCATAAACTGTGATGTCGTGTACTACCGATATGCGTGCTGGATAAACGCAAACAGATATTTGTGGTGAATTAAAGCAAAGAAGTCTTATTTTTTAAAATTTTACCAAAATTAATCAAATACCATATGGCCTCAATGGATCATTCGCGGGGATTACTCCCATCTTGTACTAAAATGGGAAGCTATTGCAACTAAGTCCTTGGAAGTTACTAAAAAAACAGGAATAATGTTTTGTCAGAAGTGGTGTACTTCTAGAACCTCCTTTGGGAACCTTATTCAAATCATGCAATCAATATAAGGTATTTACTCGTATACAGGGCTTGAGTGTAACAACTTTGACAAAGTTTCGCCTATTTGAGGTTGATAACCCAATCGGTGAGGACATCTAACTGGCCCCTTCATCTGCTTCCAGGAATGGTCTCCTTACCTTGTCTTGTACAATTTTCTTATAATTTGGTTCTTCATTAAAATGTAATAGAAATAAAAAAACTTTTGGATAAGAGTTATAGTTGAGTAATTTAATTAGAATATTAGTGTGAAACAATAAAACTCTACCTAGTCACCTACGCCACCTAGTTAACAAAATGACCGTCAACCATGTTGTTACTGCAAAAACTTGTATGTGCTACACTCACAGTATTAAAATTAGGATGCTCCTATTCATTGGTTTTGCTTGAGAGCTAGATGAGTCAACTAAAACAACCATTTTATCTTGCATTACAAGGTTAGAAAATAATGCTATTTATAGAGACTTACAAAACAACACTCTAAGCCCCGTAAAAGAGATATCAAGCAGTTGTAGGTGTTTCCCTATTATTTAGAGAGTCACGTCAAGCATTAGCTCAACCCTGTTTTATCCATTTGTGTTCTCTTCTGTCACTCCTTTAAGAGCCCTGTTACCCTCATTTGTCATTTTTAAAAAGTTAATAATTGAAAATTTGGGTTTTGTATCGGCTCGTCGTGTGGGCCCTGAACAATGAAATGATTATCTGCCTTGCAAAATCCTCTAGTTTTTTTTACTATACAATTGACTGTGGAACCTTAACGGTTTTGGGAAAATTAAATTTCTGGTAAGTGTGGCACAAGGGGTTTCGTAGGCTTCTAGTCGCTATTTGACTAGGTCAAACTAGATCAATTATGATCGAGTGGCTCGGAGATAACCATTCACCAATTTTACATCAATAGCTAGTTCTAGAATCCGTCAGTACCTGTGGATTCTTGGTATATAGGTGTGACACATGTTGAATTTTTCCCAATCATGATTTTTTTTATCGAAAGATAGTTTTTAAATGCACTTTCATTGTTCTACTGAGCCAAAATGAGATGCATTTTTAACACTAACAGGAAAATATAATAGAAGAAAGTTGTATGAGGTCCCTAGTCAAGTTAGTAAAACCATTGTGGAAACTTATTAACACTTGTAAATAACTGTTTGAAACTCTATCTTCACGACTTATGTGAAATTTTTACTTTTGGTAAAATAATGTTTCTCTCTCTTCTCGCTCTTCCCTATCTCTTTCTCTCTCCTCCCTTAGTTAAGGAATGAAATGAAATAAAATGAGTATATTCCCTTAACCCTCTATTATTGTCTGTATTTATTTTTATGATCATGTAAATGGAAAACCAATAACGTTAATTATGATAGATTTATATGGATGTCATGTAAGTGATTTATCATTGATTTCATGCTCCCATGGTTTTGCATAATGTAAATGGGATTACGAAATGATGTGGTTGTTGTTGGTCCAAATCAATCATCCATTTGCATATGAGAAGCATCAATAGAATGAGAAGGATGCTTAGAGGACGGTGGATCTATATTTGTGTGGTTTTGTAGCAGAGGAAGGATCTCATCATCTTTTTTTCACTTGAGCTTACAGGAGTCAGGTAGCACCGTGTTGAGGGTATGACCTACCCTCCTAGTTTAGGCTCTCCCTTTAGCTAGGGTGAGAGGACCCATTCTATAGCCTTTATTTACACGTTGGATGTATCAGAAATATTTTAGCAAAGACTAACTCTCACTAGTTGTTGCTTCTAGACAATACATATGTCCTTTGAGCAAAGGTCGGACTACTAAAGACAGTATGGAACCACCTGCTTTGGCATATTTTTTGTTTTAGTGAAGGAATCATGGGTAGTTATATTGGGATTTGTCAGTTTTAGGTGGATTCAGCTGGGGAATTAAGTAGGATAAGGTTGATTATACCAAATGTTTGGGAGCTCTTAAGAAACATTAGAAAATATGCCAGACAAAAAAATTTCATGTAATCAATAATAAACCTTCAACTAGATGATGTGTAGCCATTGAAGCCAAGAAAGCCAAGAGATACATGGTTTCATACATTCTTTGAGAATTTAAACATAAAATCTCATGATAAAGATTCAATTAAACATCAAGAATCCCTGATATATCACACTTAAGATACACTCATTGGATAAGAAACAATTTGTATCAACAAAATTGAAACGAAATGAATTGAAATTTTTTTATTGAAAAATGAGATGAAATATTTTCTTATAGAACAATTACAATTACCACAATGCTACCAATGAGTTAAAATATATTGTGATTTAGAGGAATTCTTAACATAATATTACAACAAGAACATGAATAGGTACTTGAAAAATCTCAACTCAAAGTAGACACAATAATGCTCATGATTAACACGATTAACTCAGGGCTCATCAAATTTATTAGCAAGGGAAAGTTTCATTTACAGTATCAATACATGTCAATGGTTTTACACTTACAATCATATGTACAATATTTGATATGAAGGCTCAAGAAATTAACAGACTTCTCAATTAAGTTCTTGGGAAAAAACTTGTTTATCTCAATTCTTCCCTTTCTCTTTTATACTATGAGAAAATATTATAACCCTCTTTATGCAAGATTATTCTCATTGCATTTATAAAATCTCACTCACTCACTCATTCTCTGTTTTCCCCCCAAAAATATGAATCTTTAAAGATAATATGATATTCAAGTTTTTTCCAGGTTAGAAATTTTTTGATCCATTCATGTTTCTTACTTTCATTATATATTATTGGGGCACCATACTGATACCTTTTGATAGTATTTTTAATCATTTCCTTCTTCTTGGTGTGTAGGAAACCCCTATTTAATAATCCCCAGGTGGTTCCATATAGCTTTATGTGACAAGAAACCCTTTTCTCCTTTTAGAATCCAAATCAATAAATGTATACCTGCATTCACGCCTCTTAGAACTGAGTGTCCCCACATGGATTATATCACATCAATCAAATTAATTTTTTGCATGGTGCTAATTTGTCTCATTTTCATTCTTCTCATTTGAGCTGAGTAAAAAATTTTATCATTTGATGACAATGATTTAACTTGACCTAACCTTTTTAGACCATCCTCATTATAAACTCAATTCTCCATTCTCACCAATATACATTCCTTTTCCTATCTAAAAAGTGGAGAATTTTCACAGAGATTTTATAATCACAATGACGAGTGTGGTTTTGGAAAATAGTATGAAAGTGATTTATTCATAATATTTAAACCAAATATTTGACCTATGCAGTCCAGATGAATCCTTTGTCAGGGATTTATTTGATATCACAGTCTCAGGGGATACTAGTGGGCCCCTGACCTATCGGCAAGTCCTTCTTACACTCCTTGTGAGATTGATCAGGATTAATCATGACTTCTCATCCTTCCAATCCATTTACTTCCATATTTTCTTGTGGGAGCATCAGAAATTTCTTGAAGACTTGAAGAAATACTAGATCGAAAGAAGGCCTTTTGTGTCAGAGAAGACTAATTACCAGTGTCCCTGTTTATGCAATTAAGAATTTGTGATGAAGGATATTCCCGAGGAGTCATATAAGGTGTAAGAAAAGTCATCCATTGAAATTGTGCCTACATTTCTAAAAAATGGGTGAGCTAGATCAGAGAATCATTTCTCTAGAAAAAGTTCAAGCATGACATGTGCCATCACAACCATCCACCATAGCAGCACCAAACTCAAGAAAGGAAAGGGGGAATGAACCTCCCAACCACCAATTATCATTTCAGTTGGATAATAAGACATATCTTTACCTTCCTGTCACTCTAAGGAGGTAATTTATTATGTCAAGAACAATAAGGGCAATTTCGTTGTCTGATCTTCGACTCATTCAACACGTCATGCTCCTCCAACGTAGCAAGAATTTTTATCATGATGCATATACAATGGAGTCTAATTCAACAAAGGAATTTAAAGAATGAAATTTTTTATTTGTGTTTGAAACTACTTCTTTATCTTCCATTAAATGAGTCTTTATGGTGTTTTAAAATTCAAAGTTTTTATATTCTGATCACGCCGCACTAGTCCATATTTTTTTGCTTCCCCAAGGATTTGATTATAACTCTAAAATTCCTTTGGTTTTATCAATGATGCCCATGTTCTTTGTTAACCTGTTTCATGTCTGTATTTATTTAAGGAATCTCGATTCTAATTTTAGGCATGCACTCAATATGAATGCCTCGGAACCCAAAACGATATTAAAATTTTCCAAAAACTAAGTCCTCTACCTATTCATCTTGCTCACTCGCCGGTGATAGTAGCTTTGGACACCCTGCGCATCCTTGTGTCTTTTCTCCTTATCTCATTTTCTAAATATTCTCTTAGTAGACACGTGGAATCCTACGAACGCTTCCTCTTTTCTTTGAATTTTCAACCTGTCAGGGTTACCTTGCCACACTGTTAGCCACATGGTAGATCTTTGGTTCTTAATAGTGTTGATGTGTAATCCCAACACTCCTGATTGTTTGCAATTTGATACATTGAAACTATTAGTGTGATTTGATAACATGGAGCTTTTTTGAAAGTGTGGGAATTTGCAATCAGGAAAGCTCTTCGGAGGAAGGATGGATCCTATTCCTTAATTTTGATGCACATATCAAAATTGTAGAGGACCTACTATAAACTCTACTCAAACTTATCATGGAGACATGGTTAAGAAGATTACAAGAAATTAAACCTAAGCTAACAAAGGTGATGCACTAAAAGGAATTTTGAATACTTATTTTACGTTGAGGTAGAAACCACAATCAGATTAACAAAGATGGAAATACACCACAAATCAATCAACTACTAAGACTTCACTAACCATTAAACAAAAACCATTAAACATGTAATAAAATAACTATGCACAGATATAACATATTGTAATTAGAGATCATGAGAAAGAAATGAACCCAAGAGAGGGTTGAAATTCATCCACAGACATGTATTATCACTCCACAGATTTGATGTAGTACATTACAAAGGAAAAGAGGAAAACAACTAGCATTACAACTTGAATGGGAGGTTTGGGCTCCACAAATTCACTTATAGACAAAAGAAGAATGGAATGTGTAAAGAAAAATTATCCAACATTAGAACAATGTCCCTCATTACAATATATAGAAGAAGATTTGCAAAGGAGGAAAGAGAAATTTGAATCCTGAAATGCTCCAAAATCCTCTAAAAAGTCATTGTTTAATCCTCTAATGAGTTCCTTGTGATCTTTAAAATCTCCTTTTTCATTAATGGTTTCCTTGTGCTTGAAGCAATCTGTTGTGATAGCTCCTCTTGTCTAATCTAGGCCATGTAGACTCATAATGCCCCTTACCTCTCACCAACCTTCATTAATGATTTTACCTACCACTACATCTTTTCCTTTTTAGAGGTTCAGAACCCTTGAAATCCAAAATGTTATGATCAAAAACTATGGATCCCGAAATAAACTTTTCAATTAATGTAATTTTACAGGAAATGATGAAGTACATTGGGAGATATGTCTATTTTTCCTTAGATGTTGACTGATATTTTACCTAAAACTGCTTCCTTTAATGGAGGACTATATTTTTTTTTTGTGTAGAGGACCCTGCAAGCTTTCCAAAAAGTCATTTTTTATGTAAATCAAAGCTCCTAGTCAAAATTTATGGCCATCTGAAGGTCAGGGGGTCATTCTATGAAAATTGTGAACTGCTGATCTTCCTTTTTTGGAGTCTGAAATGCCTTAAAATATCCTAAATATAAAAAGAAAGACTTTTGGGCATCTTGAATTTGGAGATTGAGTTCCTTTTCATCTTCTTGGGCCCACAAAAACTATGAAACCTTGAAATTATGAATTCCAAAATTTGAGACATTCATAATTCAGAATTTCAGACCTTTTGGTTTTAGAGGTCAGGTTACTATTCATCTTCTTGAGTGCTTGAGAGTTCTAAAAATCTGAAACACAGAAGTCTGAAATTCATACTTCGGGTTTTGGGATTTTCAATTTTTGGGCCTTTGACATTGTCCATCCACCAAATCGGCTCAAGATATCCGAAAATCCAAACCCTGAACCTCCGAAATCCCAACCTCTGAAAGTCCAAAATTGAGATCTTCAAAAGTTCAAAAATGTTTCCGCATTAACCTCCAAATCATTATTGACCTAAAAAATTTAAACCCTTTCAGACTTCATACCTTCAGGATTTCAAGATTTTTTCTCTAACTTCCGACCGGTCATTTCCTATCTCTAAAACTACGAAACCCGAAAGTTTGAATTTCAGGGTTTGAGACCTTTTCCTTTTCGGGCCTAGGGAACTTTTCACTTGCCTAGGCTCATCAAAATATATGAAACTCTAAAATCCTGACCGAAATTTGGACTTCGGGGTTTTGGACTTAACTGTTTCCTTTTCGCCTCACCTTGTCTCAGAAATCCACCTTTGACCTACCTCCAAAATGCTCTACCTCTGATATTTGAAATTCAAACTTCAGAACTTCTTGATTCTCTGAATTAGCTCAAACTCTCAAGATTCTCTGTAATGTGTTCGGTCCTCTCGAAATGCAAGCTCTCTTGACTTAATCGATCCCTTCATTTTCTTTGTGTGCAAGGTTGTGTTTATCCATTTTTCCTAAGGGGAAAAAATTGTTAACAAAGAGTCTTTAATTCTTTATTCCTTGCCAATGATGCGCTACAGGGAAATGTGGACACCTTCCATGTTTATTTCAGCTCCTTAAGTAAATATGAGTCCCGTGAAGCAAAACAGAATATCATGAGGATAGAAAGGGGAACCCTTCACAAGATTTACATGGGTAACATAACTATTATATTCCTCCTCTGAAAAAGAGGATTCTTTCCCTAGACACATGAATAAATTTTTTTTCCAACATGGTCCTATATTTGAGCATACATTTTAAAACATGGGAAAACTAGCCAAAGTAAAACTTTCAAAGGCATACACTAGATTCAAGGGTGAGATAAATTCAAACACAAACATAGGCTTTGAATCAGGGATAAGCACCCCCCATGGGTGCCACAATAACCACATAAACCCAAATAAAATAGACCAATTTCCTAAAATCCATTGGGATATGGAGTCAAATAAAAACGTGCACATGGTCGAAGAAAAATAATAGTCCACAAGAATAGACTAAGAAACCAAGGTAACTTGTCATTATAGACTAGGAGAAAAAAAAGGAAACAAAAAGACTATACACTGTATAGGAATGTGTACCTTGTATGGATCAATTGAGGAAATGTTTTAGGTGCCCATCATTAATAGGTAATTCAAGAAAATACCCTTCTAGATCCTTCAAGAAGAATGCATGCTGACCAATTTTTATGTCAATGGAGTAAGGGCCCATCCATACCACATCAAAATTTCCATGCTTTCCTTTTTCTTCATGCATGCTATCCCAAAGTAATACCAGATCTCCAATGTTGAAAGCTCTAGTGCTCACCTTTTTATCAAAAAACATCTTGAGTTTCTCTGTAAACTTTAGGTGCCTTTGATGAGACTGCCTTCTTTCTTCATCTAATGCCAATATATTATTCATTATTTTATCATATAGGTCTACCAGGCATTCTTACCTAAGTTGTTTAAAAAATCGATATGATGTTAGTTTCATATACAAGGGAAATACAACTTGAATTCCATATATCAACTCAAAAGGTCTCTTTCCAATGAATTTTAATTGTAACCTTATCTTTCCATAAGGAAAAATTGATTTTATCACCCCACTTATTCTTGTTTACCTCTAAAGTTCTTCTGATTATCTTGAGTAAGTTTTTATTACTTGATTTAGCTTGACTATTTCCTTGTCGATTATAATTGGAAGGATAAGTCCAGTTGATGCCATACTATTGACACATACTTATTAAAGGATTTTCTCTAAAGCACATAGCATTGTCTACCACAATTTTTGATGGCACTCCAAATCTAGAGATTATGTTATTTAGTATGAAATCCATCACCACTTGATGAGTTTATTTTTTGGTGGGTATGGCTTCCGCCCATTTACTAAAATAGTTTGTAGCTACTAAAATCCACTTGTGCCCTGCACTTGATGAATATTCCATTTCTCCTATTGAATACATACCTCATTGTTTGAATGGAGCTTCAACAGATACTAGTTTCAAAGGAAAAGCACCATATGCTTTCATTCTTCCATAAAAGCTTTAACATTTTTCACATTTTCTAACCACTAATGTTGTATCTTTTAAAATTATAGGCCTTCCAATAACCTGCTCTTAGAATCTTATGAGTAGTTACTCTTCCTGTAAAGTGACCTCCACATACACCCCCATGAAATTCATCAATAATAGTGGGGGACTCTTCCTCTATTATACACCTCAACAAAACTCCCTCTAGGTTTTTCCAAGCCAACCCATATTTTGTCTAAACATTCTTCTAGGAAATTTATTTGAGTGTCCTTTTATTTTTATCCAAGTGACCTGGACAATCTAAATTTCTGAAGTAGAATATAACATATTTGTACCATATGGAATTTATTTATTTATCCTAAACACTCTCATTTCCTCCTTCAACTTTATTAATTTCCATGACATATAGATTGTTTTCTACCATTAACCTTGTAAGACTCAAACCTCTTACAAATTTTGTAGTTTGAATGTCCATATTATATTTTTGTATTTTATCAACCCATTGACATATTTTACTTGACATTTCCATTTCTGATAGGATATCACTCACCATATTGTGGGAAACATAATCTATAATCTTGGAGCTTAGAATATACAACATGAATATGTTTTCAGCTCTAACAATTGCAAAATCTTGTTTCTCCATAATAGTATATTTCAATTTAGACCCCTACATGGCCTCACTAAAAAAATAACTAGTCTTTCATGACCTTCATCATCCTTCTGCAAAAATGACAGAAGCAATAGTATTCTCTGAAGAAAAAGAGAAATTTTTAAAAACCTTCGTGTAATCTGGGCTAACTAGGATATGGGAATTCTTGAGCACTTCTTTAATCCCATAAAAATTTTATACAGCCTCATCTTTCCACTTAATGATATGATCCTTTTTTAACATACTAGTGATAGGAATAGTTATTTCAGCAACATATGAAATAAATCTCCTAATAAAGTTCATCTGCCAAAAAAGGACTAAATATCATTCATTGACATGGGAATGGGAACTTTGAAAATAAAATCTACCCTTTCAGGATCAATCATGACCCCTTCCTTGGATACAATATGCCCCAACATTTTTTCTTTTTGGACACCGAAGTGACACTTCTGAGGATTTAGTGAAATCCCTCATGCTCTACATATTTTCAAGATGACCTAAGTGATCACTTCTAATTTTTTAAAATACAGTCACATCATCATCGTATACTGAAATAAAATCATTTATGTATCCATCAAAGGCAACATCTATGGCTCTCTAAAAAAATTCCCCAGCATTCATTAAATCGAAAGGCATTCTCACATAAACATGAGTACCCCACGAAGTGGTGAAGGAAGTCTTGATTCTTTCTGATGGTTTCACAACCACCTGGTTGCATCCTGAAAAACCATCTAGTATGGAAAGAAATTGAGGTCCAGTGACTAACTTCAAACTTTTATCCATATTAGGGAATCGATAACTATCTTTAATCAAGGACTTATTCAAGTTCCTAAAATCTATGCACAACCTTATATCTCCATATTTATTTATAACTGGCACTAAATTCGCCACCCAGGAAGAATATCTCGTTGGTTGTGTGATCCCTCAATCCTTTAGGTTTTTCAATTATTCTTGCATTTTTTGGGAAAAGAGTGGATAAATCAGCTCTCCTTCTACCTAAATGGCTTGGCATTAAGTTATAGTGGTATCTCATGTTGAAAAATATCCTCCCTCTATGCTTTCAATTCTGAGTAAGACCATGTCAAGCAATCTTGGTACTTTTTCAACAATTCAATGTAGGATTGTTTCTCATCCTTACTCAAACTACTACCTAGCCATATTCTCCTAGGATTTTCTTCACTTCCCTGATTATGCTCTTCCACATATCTTGGAGAAAGGACATGCCTATGGATTACCCTGTCTGTATTATCAAAATTTGACTCCAACCCCACCAAACCTCTAGGGATTTTGTTTTTCTTCAATTAAATTATGTCTTTTCCAAAAAGGGTCTCTTTTCCATCACATACTATGATCATTGGTTCTTAATCTATGCATTTATTAGTAAATTACCATTCATTCTGTAAGAACCTTTGAACATAGGAATCATCAAGAAATACTTACCAATGTTTTACATTATCAGGGATAGACGGTTGTGAAATTACTTCAATATCGTAATCACAGTAAGGACAGATAGTATAATTTTAAAATCTAGATCCGATCACTGACAACCTATCCACCATAGCATTTTGAGTTTTTTCATGATATAATATGTTGAAGGAATAAAAAAATTCAATAAAATCCTAAACCGCATGCTTATACTATTTCATTCTCTGATTCTTCATAGCATACAATTTTCTAACTTGCTTTACCACAAGTTCTCAGTCTCCTCTAGAAATTATATCCCTTATACCATGTTTCTAAGAAATCCTCTGACCTAAAAGTAGTGCCTCATACTGATTTATTTTTTTCATACATTTGAATCTTAATTTGAAATAAAAATTAAAGGTTTCTTGGTTTGGGGATATCAATGCAATCCTAGCTCCATTTCTAAAACAAGAACAAACACCATCAAATTTTTTTTTACATGGGGTGCCAATTTTATCCAAGAACCCACTCTGATTAATGGAATGATCCTAAAAATATGTAAACCCCAAATAATTATTAACATCTACATCTGCATACAACACTTCATAAGAAGCATTTTTCTGATCTTCAATCAAGTATAGCATCTTCTTTTCCTCTTACAACTTGACAAGGTTCCCCTCTACTGGTATGGTTGCATATGACATATCCATCTGCACACTTCAACCCACACTAGCAACACACTTTATTCAAAGTAATATGACCTATTTAACATTGCAATCCATAATAACTATGTTCATTGTTAAAAATTTACCAGGTTAAGCCGCAAATTGTACCACTAGGCCTTTTGCATATCCAATTACGAGTACCTTTCTTGAATCCATAGCAGTACATTTTGCAAAATCTTCTATTACCTTGATATTCAATTCATTCATTACTTCAACAGGCATCACAATATATGAAGCCTCTGAAACAAACATATAATTGTGTAAGATTTTTTCTTTAATTATTAAATTGGTATAAAAAATATTAACCTCAAGCTAAGATTCAACAAGGGACGTACCCAAATATACTTCAGGAGATTCACCCAAGTATTTTAATGCTTCTTGCACCTCTAAATTTACAATTATAGGGGGAAGATACACATCACTTATATCCTTTCCTGGGGAACTTATTCATCCTTAAACCCTAAATAATCAAATGCCCTTTTTTGTGCTTAGGGATTGTAAGAAATTGAACAATAGGTATAGTAAATTTTATTTGACCCAAAATTTAGGAAATATCATAGGGGATATATTTGGGGAATAGTGTGTTTGTAGGGATGGTAATGTCCCCTTCTTGCACTATGAGACTCTTTATGAATTGGGCATGAGTAGGGGTACATGATTTTATAGAAATGGCTAGACCTTTGTTAGGTTCATCCTTCATGTAAGGATCCTTCGAGATATTAGTGAAAAGCGGATTCTTTGGTTATGGTTTTGGACCTCCTCCTTTTAAAATTCTACTTATGAGATTGTATTCCTTTTCTTGAGCTACTACCACGTTCATCAGAAGCTACCAATCATCTTGAAAAGGAATTCCTCTTTCATACTTCTTATTCATTAGAGCCCTTAAGTAATAAAACTCATGATTAGGTAATTTGAAACCCTAAACTATATCAATCAAAACATCATTAACAAAAGGAAAAGGAGATACTAGGTGGATGTAATCCAAAAAAGATTCAAAATTACAATTACTTATTAATTTAGTGGAGAAAAACCCATGCCATGAATCATTAGGAAACTCCATCATACAGACATATCCAAAACTGGGGCCATCATCAGGCTCATCACTCCCTTCACTTGGATCACCTGGAGGATGAGGTAATAAACGTTTTTCACACTAATCAATGATGTTTGTTTCTTCAACCAAAGATAATCTTGCAGTCAACAGATCGTAGAAAATTTTAGTTTCTCTCTGAGGTCGTTCTTTACTTCTTGACCCCATATGTCTCTTTCCTCTATCCTCATTTTGAAGGTCACCTCTTGGATGACAATGAAATCTATTCATCCCATGAGGCTAATTATGACCTTATGAACTCTATCTTAATCCTTTTTCCACCCTGGCATATTTGTATGAAATTCTTTTACTACCCTCACCAAGTTTTTAACAACTTCTTCTAGGTCCATTGTCTTTCTTGTTTGAGGCTTCTTAGGATTGATCAATTTACCACCCTCTATCTTGAGAGGTTTTCTTGTAGCCTTGATATTATTCTCAATTTACACCGCCATTGCGAAGGCTTGCCTCATATTTGCAACATCATTATCTCTTCTATAATATGTTTCCTTCCTATTAAAGGCATCACAATATTTAATCAAGCAATACTCATCACTTGGTCTCAATATTAAAGGTAGTATTTTTCAAATTTTGTTGAACCTGGTGTTAAAATTTTGAACCAACTCATTAGGGTTTTTCTTAATATTCTTGAATTTAGATAGAAGAAATCTTGGATAATTTTTATCACCATATTGTGCCTTAAAATTATTTTTCAATGCGAGCCAAGAGTTAATTGAATTATCAAACAAATATTTATACCAATCCCATACATCTTATTCCAAAGTATGGATAAACATTTCACATAGATATCCTCATGATTGATCTCAAAATATTCCATAATCTTGATAAAAATCCCGAGATGTTGGTCACCACTAATAACATTATTTTCTTCAAACTTTGGTAACCTATTTCCAAGATCGTTTATTACTACATTTGGATATCCCACCATCCCTTGAAAATTAATGGGTCGATATATATTTACAACAAAGGGGGGTATAGTTGGAGGTTGAGCCATATTAGTAATAGGAATATAGACAAGAATAGGGTTGACAATGTTGGTGGCAGTTGTTAGCTTTTGTGATAATGAATTAGGGTCCCCCAAAGATAAATCCCTTAATAAATCCCTCTTATAATGAATATTACTATAATGAAACAACAAAAAGAGGGATTGAAAAGTACATTAATGATCGGTAGAGGAGCTGCCCTCACTAGCAGGAGTGTGTAAGTTACCGTTAGGGATGCGTGTTTTAGAATGATCAGATGTGATAGACTAATATTTATCTAAGGGTTGATCTAAATCAAGAGTAGGGATTTATTTTATTTTTGTTTCCTGACCACGTAATAGTTTTCAGATATTTCTTCTTACTTGATTTATTTTCCCTAATTCTGGAAACAATTTTCTAGTCAGATATGATTTGAAGAAAGACCTTCTTCCTTCTAGTTATATAAAATTTTCAAAAAATTATGAGAAATAGAGGCTTAAGGTATTGGTATTTACCAAATTTATCTAGATTGAATGAATTCACCACTAATATCTTGTATCTTAGATGTATAAACCACTTGAAAAAACTGGCTACTAGAATCTAGACACTTATCCAAACAAATCTATGCAAATTTCATCATCCTTTATCAACATTTACTCGTAGACAAGAATGATTTAATGGAAATAATCTTCCAACAAAGAAAATATCAAGTGATTGAATTTTAATTTAGCTCTTTTTTTCAAATCCAAATAAAGGATTTGCGATAGATCGTATATTTGCATTCAGATATACATTAAATGTTAACTGAGGTCGATATTTATTAGTATTTACACAAATGTTCCCAGCAATAATGCCAGAGTGGTGTTGGTACCCAAATAGGTCCTCCCTTCATGGCCGAGCAACATCAACAGAATGAGAAGGATGCTTAGAGGATGATGGATCTAGATTTGTGTCATTTTTTCACCGGGGAAGGATCTCATCATCACTTTTTCACTCGAGCTTGGAGGATTCAGGTAACACCATGGTCAGGGTATGACCTACCCTCTGAATTTATTCTCTACCTTTAGCTAGGGTGAGAGGACCCATTATATAGCTAGTATTTGTGAGTGGGATGGATGTATCAGCAATATTTGGCACTTTTTTGTAAAGTAATTGAAAAAATGATTTGGGAAGACATGGTCAATTCAAAAAAGGCTAAATCTCACGAGTTGTCACTTCTACACAATGTAGATGCCTTTTGAACAAAGCTTAGACTTCTAAAGACAATATGGAACCAACTTGCTCTGGCATATTTTTGTCTTTAATGAAGAAAACGTTGGTATTTTCGGTGGGATTTGGTGGTTTTAGGTGTATTTGATTGGGGAATTAAGAAGGATAAAATTGATTATACTAAATCTTTGGAAACTCTTAACAAATGCTAGAAAATATGCCAAACAAGATGATGAAAACATTTAAAGTAATCAATAATGAACCTTTAACTAGAAGATATGAATCTATGGAAGCCCAAAGATACACGGTTTCATACATTATTTGATAATTTAAACATAAAATCTCATTATAAAGACTCAATTAAACATTATGAATCCCTGATCTATCACACGTAACATACGCTCATAGACTACCAAATAATCCGTATCAAGAAAATGGAATCAAAATGAATTTAAAATTGTTTATTGCAAAGTGAGATGAAAGCTCTTCTCACACCACGGTTTTAATTACCACATCGCTACTAGGAGGATAAAATATTTTGTGATTTAGAGGAATTATTAACATAATATTGTAATAGGAACACGAATAGCTAGTTAAAACCCCTCAACTCAAATAAGACACAAAAATGCTCATGATTATCACAATTAACTTAAGGCTCATCAAATTTATCACCAAGGGAAATTTTCATTTACAATCTCAATACTTGTGAATGGTTGTATAATTGCAACCATCTTAACATGATTTGATCTGAAGGCTCAAGAAATTAACAGGCTTCTAAAACAAGTTCTTTGAAATGAAACAGTTTCTCTCAATTCTTTCCTTTCTCTTATAAAATTTATAAAAAATTTAAACCCCCCTTTATGTAAGAGTATTTTTATTACATTTATACAATTTCACTCACTCGCTCATTCTAAGTTTTCCCCCCAAAAAAATGAATCTTTAAAGAAAATATTATTTTATATTTTTTGTTAGGTAGGAAAAGTTGTGAGCCATTCATGTTTCTTACTTTTGTCAGATATGATTGGGGTTACATGCTAGTACATTTTGACATTTTTAAAAAATAATTTCTCTGTTCTTGGCATGCAGGAAACTCCTATTTAATAATCCCTAGGTGGTTCCATATAGATTTATGTGACAAGAATCCCTTTACACCTTTGAGAATCCACCTGGAGTAATCTATACATGCATTTGTCCCTCTTGGAACTGGGTGTCTCCACATGGATTATTTAACATCAATCGAGTGCCTTTCTTCACACAGTGCCAATTTATCTCATTTTTATTCTACTCATGTGAGTAGAGAGAAATATTCTTTCATCTGATGGTAATGATTTCACTCAACTTAACATGTCTGCACCATCCTCATTATAAACTCATTTCTACTTTCTCACCAATATGCATTCATTTCCCTATCTTGAAAGTGGAGAATTGTCACATAGATTTTATCAGCACAATGGTGAGTGTGGTTATGGAAAACAGTTAGAAAGACATTTCTTCAAAAGATTTAAACCAAATTTTCAACCTACGCAACCCAGATGAAGTCTTTGTCAGGGATTTGTTTGATATATTAGTCTCAAGGGATACTAGAGGGCCCTTGAAATATCAACAATTTGGCTTGTACTCGTCATGAGATTGATCAGGATTAATCATGTCTTCTCAGCCTTCCAATCCATGTACTTCCATATTTTTCAGTGGGAGCATCATAAATTTCTAGAAGAATTGAATAAATACTAGATCGACATGAAACCTTCTGTGTCAGTGAAGACTAATTACCAGTGTCTATTTTTATTTAATTAATATTTTTTTATGAATTATATTCCTAAGGAGTCATATGTGATGTATGACAAGTCTTCCATTAATATTTTGTCTTCCATTTCTCTAAAAAAGGATGAATTGGAGAAGAGAATCATTTCTCTTAAAAATTTCAGGAAGGACCTATGCCATCACAACCATCCACCATACAAGCATAGACCTCATGAAAGGAAATGGGGGAACCAAGCTCCTAACCTCCAATTATAATTTGGGATGGAGAAGAAGACATGTATTTATCAGAAGGAGAAAAAACTTGAGAAAATCATGGATAGTCCTAGAATGAACCTTGAGTAATTGATGGACATGGGGATGTGCAAGGATTTAGTAGGGTCCATTGTGTTTTTCTAGACAACACAATGCTTAGATGAATTCATGTCGACAAAAAACAAGTTTTTGAACAAGATTCATCCAAAAGATTTCAAAAAAGGATTAAAAGACAACTGAGCATTGTTTCTCTTCTTGTGTCCTTACTTCTAAATATTTATATAACCTTGTATATCATGGGATGGGCCCCCTATATAATCCCATTTGATTTATTTATAAAACTTCTTCTTGATCTTCCATTATATGAGTTTGTATGGTGTTTGAAATTTTTAATTTTTCATATTCAAAACACCCCGCACTAGTCCATATTTTTTTTTCTTCTCTGCTGATTTGATTACAACTCTGTAATTACTATGGTTTTATTAATGATGCCCATGATCTTTGTTAACCCATCACCTTACTGTGTTCATGTAGGGAGTCTCGATACTAATTTTAGACATGCCCTAAATTTTTATTCCTCGGGACACAAAACCACATTAAAATTCACCAAACTCCAAGTCCTCTACCTCTTCGTTTTGCTCACTCACTGGTGGTATCCACTTCACATGACATGTGGAGACCCCATGCATCCTTGGATGTTTTGTCCTTATCTCCTTTTCTTAATTTATGCCTAGTAGACACATGGAATTGTGCGAGCCCTTCCTCTTATCTTTGACTTTTCAACATGCCTAGGTTACCTTTCCATGCTATTAGCCACCTAGTGGATCCTTGCTCCTTGAGCATATTTAATTCTTTGTGCCTTTCCAATGATGCAACGAAGGGACATGTGGATAGTATTCACATTTGGTTTATCTCCTTAAGTAAATTTGAGTCCCACGAAATGCAAAAGAATATCAGAAGGATAGACGGGGCCATCTTTCATAGGATTTACAAGGGAAACATAACAATTACATTCCTTGACTAAAAAATAGGATTCACGCCATAGACACATTCAAGTCACTTTTGTTTCCAACATGATCCTATCTTTGAGCATACATTTGAAAACACAACAAACATAACCATAGTAAAGCTTTCAAATGCATACACCAGATTCAAAGGTGAGATCAATTCAAACACCAAAAATTGTTATTCATTGTATATTATTGTAATTGATGTATGTTAATTGAAATAAATTTTATGTATTTCCATGCTACGGTAAATATAAGTATTTAAATTCGGTAATATGAATTAGATGCTAGATTCAGGGGTATTCTGGGGAATTATGCATTTAACTATAGGTGTTCTTTTGGTTCAAATTTACATATGGTAAAAGTGGGTTGGATATATATGTTAAGTGATATTGTAGAGGATAGTTTATCATTTTTGAATTATTGAAAGGTTTATTAGTGAAGTTTTGTAATATTTTTAAGATGCTAGTGTTTAAGGAGAATGTTCATCTAAACATGGGTGTTATTTTATTACAAGATATGCACTGTAAAAAGTTGGATAATTGTGTTAAACAAAGTTGAAATTAATAGCTCATAGTCTAATTCTAGTGTGAAATTGATGATTAAATAATTGGTGTGTTGTGTTTCTTAGTTTAAAATTTAATAAAGAGATCTAAATGAAATAGTCCACCCTATTTTAAACTTCGTGTATAACTACCCTTCTCATGTAATTCTTTGTAGCATAGAAAACTGTAACCTTAAGATGAACTTATAAAATCCTTATGCTTGATAATACCTTCTATATTAACTATCTAGGATCACAAATTTGAATTTATTGTCATAGCTTGTATGTTTAGTGAGATCATCATGAACCCGATGGTTAGGAATGACATGGTCAAACATTATCTAGAGTATGTCGTTCCCTTCCAAGATAAGTAATCATGTGTGTAGTAAGGATAATGTGTTCACTTAAAGTAGCACTCTTTGGAGCCAATATTAACTGTAGTGTAAAATCCTCTTAGACTCACATATATGTCGAGTGGTAAAGATTTCCAAATAACCTATGAAGTCACCTTTAAGAGTTGGGATAATAAATGAACTCGATACCCAACCCCATTTATAATTTGAGTTACATGGTGAAATACTAAGAGTTAATTTGGAAACTTAGAAAAAATTTAATTTGTGATTTGTTGGTAAAAATGTAACCATAAGGTGACGAGCCTTGAGAAAGGTGAAATTTAGGTGATTTTCATATTATGTTTAAACCATATTGAGGTGAGAAATGAAACCCACGTTGTGTAAACTCTAATGAGAACCTTAAACCTAAAAATGATGAACTATTCAATCTTGCTCTCCCACTTTTCCTGTTATGTAATGGATGTATGATGTGAAACTATGGGATAAGATTTTTAGAGATAAATTCCCTAAGATAGGGACTCATATTCTCATGAGGATACAAATCCCCTATTTACAAATAGTCTACACAATTCATTACAAAAAGTATATGAACCTAGTTACGAAGAAGTAAAATCCCTTAAGCTAGACGTACAAAAGATAGTCAGGAAACCTAATCTAGAAACAAGAATATAAGTATGTATGTTATCACGTTAGAGCCTTCGAATCCTTAGCTAATTTTTAGAGTATAACTATAATAAACTTATAATTGATGTTTGGCCTTGGGAAGTGTAATTGTGGGATGTTATTACAAAGGAAAGTGAAACATGATCTTCCTTGTAAGGTGATTAAACCCTCTTGCTATGGATAAAGAACCTATTTCCTATAATAGTTATTGTGTACTAAGTCAATTATCAAATTATTAATGAATGAAAGATGATAAGGCCAAAATATGTCTCGTTAATGCACAATTAATGATCTTATTTTACTCTCCCTTTTATCAAGTTTTACTACATTTTGTGATTTTTTATCTAATGTAAGCTAGGATCTAATTGTTCATATTTTGTTTAATATAATTTCTAATTTTTAAAAAGCTCTGTAATTCCTAACAAAGTGTGTGGAAATTAAGTTTTTGTAATAAAATAGGTCATAATCAATCAGATAATAGAGTATGAAGTGATCAATATGTTTTCCAGAGCCTTGGCTTCAATACAGATTAGTTTTAGAACTTATAGACATATTTCTGGAACTCTATCACATAGTTTATGAGCTCTATCACTTAGTTCCAAAACTCCTGCGTATTGGCTCTCGAAATTTCACGGTTAGATTAAGTGCAGTCCCCTTTAGTTATGAAACTTCTCTAAAGTTCTGGAACTAATGGGAATCTATTATTTTGATGAAATCCAATGATAAATAAATCAATGAAGTCTTTCAATTAGGATTATATTAGAAGATTTACGATTCTTCCTACTCGAAGATCCAGGGATAACTTATTAGACAGTTATATGTCTAGCAAGGTTCTAGATTCAACATCTATTTTGGGCATAATTCGGTTTCATCTAAATCAGTAGAACATCGATGCCTGTAAATGCATCTTAGAAAATAAATACATATATAAAGACATGTGGATATATTATAAAGAATATAGAATATACATACAAACACATAGAGATAAAGATATAGAAAGATTCAACACGTTTTTGTAAGATCGAATATTTCAGTAATAAAATAGCCACTTTGTTTTGAGAGAATATCAGTTTTTCAAATCCTGATTCAAGGTGGATTAAGGGCACACTCCTCCAAGAACCAAGATTCTCGTTTCATTGGTATTTATATTTCTAAAGAAAATAGTGTAGATCTATTAATTTTGTAAATGTCTTTGATTATTTAAATTACACTTTGTTCCATACTTATTTTTGAATGTTGTATAGACTAGATTTTCATTTCCTTCCAAGCTTTTGACAACATTTTTAACTGTGTTTATTTCCAAGCAAACTGTGTTTTATTCTACATTGTGTGTTTATTTCCAGCAATCTATTTATTCCTGTACATGTGTTTGTTTCCAACAATTCATTCCAACAATGGATGTTTATTTTAGCACGTTTCTTATAGTATAGAGATAATAAGGCTTTGGCCATGGAATCCTAAAGACACTACAAAAATTCCCAGAAAAATAAAATAACAAATACCTATAGTCAATTACTAGATCACTAATATTTCTTGTTTCATATAGCTTTGAACACCACCCCTCATTTGAACATGACATCAAGAAAGAGTTGATTAAATGAAGGGAATAACAACACCCATCATTTTTGGCATCGTTGTTGGGGACCCAATAGTTAGAATTGTCTAATTAGGTGTCAATTAGAGAAAAAATCATATATCTAGTAATTGAAGAATCTCCCCTAAGTCATCATAAAATTTATGAGTAGAGTAAGAGACTCCAAGGGTCAATTCCTCCCAAAAATATTTGAACAAGAATCATCATCAACATCTGGATCAAATAAGAAAGTTGACAAAGAATTAGAAGCACCATTATCCCCTGTTAGACAAGAAGCATAATTTCCACCTTTGGAATTATTAGATCAATCACCGGAAGGAAGTAGAACCTTTAGAAAGAATATTATATCCCAAGACCCATTTAGAGAAAATTTTGATTCACAATTAAGAATTCAACCTCCTACTCCCGACTTTTCACCCTCCCCAAAATAGATCACTTACCATATTAATTGGGAGAAAATTCTATAAGGTACTACAGAAAGGGCATGAGAAGCTGAAAGAGAACCTGATAGGAACTTTACTTGTCCAATTCAGCTGGACGATGATGATACACCCATGAAGAATATTTCACCTACACATTTACCCACATTTAGAGGAATGTCATCTAAAGATCCAGACCAATTTCTATTTGAATTTAAAGTAATATGTCAAACTTATGATTACAAAACAAATAATCAGAAACTCAAGTTGTTTCCATCTACCCTAAAGGATGCAGTAAAGAGGTGGTTTATGGGATTAACACCTAATTCTATTACCACTTGGGCACAAATGGAAGTCTCCTTCCTAGACAATTATCAAAATTACTGTAGATGGAGGAATAGGATGGAAGATAGGATAAGGATGAGAATATGGAATATTATTTAGATAGATTCCTCTTTGTGAGTAAAATATGTGGATTTGTACTACAAGAGGAGTTAAGTAAAACCATTTTTCTTAAAGGTCTAGATGATGAATCTAGAGAGGCCCTTGATTTGATGGGAGGTGGAAACATTGATCAATTAAGAATGAATGATATTAAAGACATTTGTAGAAACTATTCAAGAACAAGGGGTGGACCTAGAAAAGAAAAAATAGTTAAAATTTTGAACCAGGATACTAACAAACTGATGGATGAATTGGTAAAATTTGAAATAGACATTTTAGTTCAATTAACCTCCACCATGGAAGGATTGTAAGCTAAAGCAAATCCTAGAACTGAACCATTAGCTATGTATTGTCCTATATGGAGAAAAAAGCATGCAATAAGAGATTGTCCCCTAGATAAAATAGAAATGTGTCTTATTTTTGAATCTAGGGACTAGGAGAGTAATGCATGTTCTCTTCTACCATTTATTAAAAATCATCTTAAACAAACTTGCACTCCATGCACATCAAAAGAAGTAAATTTTTTCCAGAGATAACCTAGCCAAGGGAAGTTCATTCAGAGGTCAGTTCCTAACACCTGGATGATGCCAAGGGTAGCTTAGACAGTACCAAAAAGTTGTGGGTAACCACCTTGGGTCCCTTAACCAACATGGAATCCTCAGGAATGGTCAGGACAATTTTGCTATGCCCAAGGACACCAACATCCATGGTTTGGTCAAGGTAACCCAAATTCTTGGTCACAACCTAGGTGGAGCCCTAATAATTATGCTCAAGGGAAGACATATCCCAATCAGAATCAAAAATCCCTAATGGGTTCCCCAGCACAAAATTCACCAAATGAAAATGTGGTACAAACACAAATTCTAGCACAACCACTTGTTAATCCAAGAAATAAACAAACAACTCTTTTCTATGGGACAAAACAAAAAAACTAGTGGATCTAAATGCCATGGATTGTAAAGATATTCAAACCAGATTTGAAAAATTAATTTGAAGCCCACTTGTTAGAATTACTGAAATGACAGAAGAAACTGAAATCCCTAGTGCGGTTGTTCCCAAGAAAGATGAAAAATTAAAGGAGTCAGGTAGCAACTCTGGTGAAACTCCATTCCCAGAGATATTTCAAGAAGTTATAGGGACCAAGGAATTAGAGTTTGTGCAGGATTTGAGGAAGTTAATTATTGAAATACCATTGTTACAAGAAATCAAGGACATTTTTTAGTGGAACAAGTTGATTAAGATGTTATGTTTAAAAAGACATGTAAGAAATAAGCAACACCCCATGACTATTAGAGTAGATGGGAAAGTTACTAATTTATCAGCAAGAAAACTCTTACTTCCCAATTATGGAGATCCTAGTAGCCATGTTATTTATGTATCTATACGGAATAAACATATACATAATTTTTTGGTTGATTTGGGAGAAACTATAAATGTGGTGATAGTGGACACTTTGAAAATTTTACCATTAAGAAGTATCCAGCCAACCAACACCATAGTGTAGATGGAAGACCAGTCCGTAGAAAAACTAGAATGAGTTATTGAAGATGTGGTGGTTATGGTGGAGTCATGGGAATATCCAGTGGACTTCTTTATATTACATCCAAAAGATAAAACACTTGGTTATTCCATTATTTTGGGTAGACCATGAATAGATATAGTTGCTTACCTAATCGATTGCAGATTATGTTATATGACTATCTAAAATGGTAAGATTTATAATAAAATTTATTAATACCCCTCTGCATAACCTTTTGTTTAATCAAGATAAATTGTGGGTTGATGATCTTGACACTAATAAACAAAATCTATCTTCTTTGGCCATGAAATTGTTACACGGTCACATATGGGAAATGGAAGATATGATTAATCAACCATTGAATGAACACCATATGTGCTTGGAAAAATCTTGCTTAGTTCTGGAACCTATGGATTTAGTTCTGGAAGCATCACATTTAGTTTTGAAATGTTCAGACTTATCTCCAAAAAAACAGCAACAACGATCCCATGCAAATGCAAATAATTTCACTCCAGAGGAATGATATTTTTCTTGGGGAGGAGCAGAAATAGCCATGAAATTAATAGTTTTAGTTTCAAAGATATCAATAAATGGTAGGGAATTTTATTAAAATGAAAGCGATGAGGAGTTTGACCAACAAAAAGATAAGTAGCATAACTCTTCCTATTGTCCTTTGTCCAGTATTCTTTCTCAAGGGAATTTTGGAGATGTTACTGCATATCGTATGTTATTACCACATCTATGTTGAATAAACACCTTAATAGTACCCTTTCAACAAATCAGTTCATCACACATCGGAACCAAACATCTTGAGATTCAACCGGTTAAAATTTTGAACATTAATAGTTGGCTGCAGAATGATGAAGAAGCTAAATTGTTTGATGTTCTAAAGGATCATACTAGATATTTTTCTTAGGACTATAAATACATGAAATCAATCCATCCAATTATTTTCACCCATCACATATATACTGAAAAAATTAAACCAGTTAGGCAACCTAAGAGGAGGATTAATCCAAACTTAAGGGATATCATCAAGCAAGAAATTGAAAAACTATTACAAGTAGGTTTTATCTATCCTATCTCAGATAGTTAGTGGGTGTATCCTCTTGTAATTGTGCCTAAAAAGAATGGAAAATGGGGTTTTTTTGTTGATTATAGGGAGCTAAACAAAGCCACAGTGAGAGATTATTTTCCCTTACCATTCATAGATCAAGTTTTGGACAACCTTGTAGGTAAACAATATTTTTCCTTCCTGGATGGCTTTAGTGGATATAATCAAATCAGATTTACTGCTCAGGATCAGGATAAAACTACTTTTACGTATCTATGGGGTACCTTTTCCTATAGGGTATTTCCATTTGGACTATGTAATGCTCCAACAACCTTCCAAAGCGTTGTATTAGTAATTTTTATAGACCTAACAAATGATTATGTAGAGGGTTACACAGATGACTATATTGTACATGGAAACACATTTGATGATGCTTTGAATAATTTAGACAGAGTACTAATAAGATGTGAGGAACACCATTTTTCTCTTAGCCATGAGAAATTTTTAATGATGGTTGATGAGGGGATTGTATTAGGACACCACATTTCAAAAAGAGGAATTCAAGTTGACCAAGACAAAATTATATTTCAGACTTGCATGTTCCTCAAACCCCCAAATATATCAAGTCATTTTTAGGGCATGTTGGATACTATAGGTGTTTTATTAAGGATTTTAGTAAAATTGTTTCCCTCATGTTTAGTTTACTTACCAAGGATTGTGAATTTTTTCAGGATGAAAAGTGTTAACATGCTTTTGAGGAAATTAAAGAAAAAAAAAACCTACCCCAATATTGAGAGAACCTAGTTGAAAGAAACCTTTTCACATCCAAACAGATGCCTCAAATAACTCAATAGGTCCAGTTTTGGGACAGAAAGATGAAGAAGGGAAAATGTATGCTATTTATTACCTTAGTAAAAATATTACTCCCATTGCGAGAAATTACACTACCACTAAAAAATAATTTCTTGTTGTGATCTATACAATTAATAAATTCAAACATTATATCATAGGGTATAACATATTTGTACATACAGATCACTCAACAATTAAGTACTTAATGAAAAAACTAGTGGTTGGAGGTAGGATAATTATATGGTTATTACTTTTATAAGAATTTGATATTACCATAGTAGATAATCCATGACAATCTAATGTGGTAGTGGATTTCTTGTCAAGACTTACCACTATAGGGGAGAAAGATCCAGTTAAGGACAAATTTCTAGATGAACAATTGTTTTATATTTTAGCTGATACATCATGGTTTACTGATATGGAAAATTATCTTGCAACAGGGAAGTTTCCTCCTTCTTTCACTAATAAAAAAATGAAGATGTTGATCAAAACCAGCGCAAAATTTAAATGGTCAAATGGAATGTTGTTTAAATGTGGTCCTGATTTGGTTTTATGTAATTCTGTGAGAGAAGATGAAATCTTTGACATAATGAGGGCATGTCATGATGAACCAAGTGGGGGACACTTTTTGGTTAAAATAACAACTCACAAGATACTTGGCACTGACTATTATTGGCCATCTCTGTATAAATATGTCAAGAGATATCAAGTGGTGTGATCCCTGTCAGAGGATGGGACAACTAACCTTTACCAGTGAAATTCCTCTGCAACCTCAAGTAGTTATTGAACCATTTGAAAGGTGGGGGATGGATTTTTTGGTATCTTTAGTCCTCCTTCACAAGGAAAGGAGCACTTTTTTGTGTGTACTGATTATGTGAATAAGTGGGAAGAGGTGCAAGCTTTAACAAATGCCACTGAAGAAAAAAATGTTGATTTCCTTTTGCATAAAATTATGACTATGTTTGGGGCACCAAGGAGTATAGTTTCAGATCAGGGGCCACATTTCATGTCTAATATGATCAAGGCCTTCACAGTGTACTATCATATCAATCATATGAATTCATCTCCCTAATACCCATAATCAAATGGACAAGCAGAAGTAACAAACAAAGAATTGGAAAACATCCTTACCAAAATAGTTGAATCAGGTAGAAGAGATTGGGTAAAGAGACTACCTGAGGCTGTTTAGGCATATAATACAACTTGGAAAACTAATACAAGGTTTTCACAATATGATTTAGTCTATGGTAAAAATCCCTTCTTACCTATTAAATTTGAACTACAAACATTAAGGATAGTAGCTAAAGTGCATATTGAGTTGGATGCAACGCAAAAGGAAAAAATTCTTCGAATCAATGAATTGGATGAGTTGAGAAGTGCATCACTTCAACAGACCGAGATAATCTAAGATCAAAGGAAGCAATGGCATGACACACATATCAACAAAAGGAAATCCAAGGTAGGAGATTGGGCATTACTATTTGATTCCAAGTACCAGTAATTCAAGGGAAAGTTGAGAACCAGATGGTTGGGACCCTATCAAATTGAGAAGATATTTAACAATGACTCTATTCAGCTACTTCCCATTGATGGTAGTAGAAGGATACTTTTTATCAATGGACATAGGCTAAAACTTTATAGGTAACCTCGTACTAGGGATGAATTCTTGAAGCAGATTGGAGTAGACAAATAATTTTATCATATGGAAGTACCCAGTTCTTCCAAAATGATAAAATAATTAGATGCTTGGATCCAAAATAAAGGGTATAGAAAGAAAACCAAAAAATGGCGTTCTCTTCCCCCAAAAAATGAAGAAAAATAATAATAATAAAATATATAAAGGGAAAGAATGAAAACCAGTAAATGGCATTCTCTTCCCCAAAAAAATATCTCAAAGATCAATTGAAAACCAGCAATGGCAATTGATCTCTTCAATAAATGGCTAACGCAAAATAAAATGAATTTGTTTGAATTCCATCTATCTTTTCTAACCGTTTTTTCCTTTTTCACTTTTAGGAATGATGAGTCATCAAGAAGGGAAGGATTACATCAGCAAAGGATGGTAATTATGTCTTGAAATTATTAAAATATAAATTAAAAGCTTGCATATGTGATTAGACTTGGTTTAAATGATCAATATGATGAGTCATTTATTGTGGATTATGATTAAAATCAAGTAATCATGAGATTTATGTTGATAGAATAAGAATGTGGTGGTGCATTTATAATTACCTATCATATGTGTGGAATAAACAAAGTTGAGAAGTAGTTACAGAAGAATTTTGAAGAGGAAGCAGAAGAATTGAATTTGAACTCCACAGCTAAACCCATCAATTCTATAGATAAACACAGTAGTTCCTTAGCTAAATATAGTAGTTTTGCAGCTAACTGTGAATTTGAAGAAATAAGAATTCAAATCGTCCTCTTTTCTATGGAGATTAAAAATAAGTCAGAGCCATAAGATGATACCTAACTTCTTGTAGATGAAGAAGTGGTGGCCATTTTTAGATGATCAGGGTGGCTGGAGTTCATAAATAATTTCTCGAGGTACAATGACAAATTGGTAAGGGAATTCATTGTGAATTTAGAAGAATCTAGAACTAAAGTTAGAAGCATTATAATTCCCTTTACTATCAATAAAATGTGTAATGTGTCTGGAATACCAATTATGCAAGTCCCAAATCCTGTCAAGGAAACCCTTAAGGATCTAGTGGAAACCTTGATACAAGAGGTGGAATCTAAGCCCCAATATATCCATAACACCAAGAAAATCATAAAGGGGGTCAAAAGGACCACCTTGCACAAACCCTTTGACATGGTAGCATTTTTCGTAGTTAAGTATTTAACTCGCGATGGTCGATTTAGGACTATGGGAAGAGAATTCCTTATCATGTTAATATATCTTAGGTATGGGAATTCAAAACCAGAATATATAGTAAATCTTTAAGGATTCCTTTTTGACTCCATCTAGACAATGAGTCAAAGGTATTCCTGGGAGTTGGAACAATCAGACATCATGGGTTAATCCATTTGGTATCCTAGCACCATTTTATTTCGAAGAAAAATGGAGAAGAAAAATGGGAGAAGATTCTTAACAAGTTTAAGCGAAACCATTATATTATCAGGAGGGGAATACCAACCACTTTTTCTTCTACAAGTAATTCGGAGATTGATGCCCCTGCAAAGGAGAAGAAAGAAATAGGTTAGGGTAATGTACCAAAGAGAAGGAGATCTGAAAGAAGGAGTAAAGTTGAAGAATCTATTATGCCTTTCAAAGAAACTCCATCCTCTGCAGTGCTAGGAGAACTAATATCTGTCTCAGAAAGTGATAGTTCACCTAAGCTAGAGCATGAAGTAAAAGTCAGAACAATATCTAGGAGGGAACCCATTTCAAGACATTTTGAAGCTCTGCAAAGAAGAAGAGTTCATAAAAGATCTTAGGAAATTCTAGAAGAAATGGAAGAATAGGATGGGTTGGTAAAATAAGATGGTGATATTTTGGGTAACATGGTCATGACTCCTCCTAGACCAAGCCAAACTGATATGGAGAAAGGAGAAAAAATATTTGAGGAACGTGATTTTCAAGAATTTGGGGAACCAACAGCATAATCACATGAAGAAGAATTGGCATCCTGGAAATGGAAAGGGAAATCCCCTTTTGTAGAAGAAGAATGTTCATTTCCCAATGAAATTTCAGAAAAGGAGGAAAACAACATTTAAAACAAACTCAGTTTTTTTCCAGAGAAAAAATCATCATCAGAGAAAAAGATGAGGAATTAAACTTCCTCAAACTCAATTTGGAATGGAGGGAAATGCTCATTGAGCAACTAACAAATCAGCTCACAAATAGGACTGAAGTAGTGACAATATTCAAACAACAAATGATGGAAAAAGAGGAAGAAATTCAATTTTCTATCATCCCAAATGTTATGTCAATAGTATCAGCATAGACTAAACTGACGTATTGGCCACTCAAACAATTGTGGAATGATACCTGCAGGTAACTTAATGAATTCAAAACATCAAATGAGGACCTGAGAAACAATATGGAAGAAGAAAATAAAGCAAGTAAGAAATGCAAAGAAAAATTCTACAAAGAGGAAGAAGACAAATTTAAATGTCTTGTAAAAATAAAAATAGTTTACATGATGAGTGAAAAATTACTTACATTCAGGAGACCTTCTCTTACATACACTATCTTTTTAGAAGAAACAATTATTCGCTGGAAGCTATCAAGAATTGCATGTGGCCTTCCACATGAAATAAAACATGAATATGCTTTCATGATAGCCTATTCCTCAGATAGTGTAGATCAGAAAAATATTCTCTACGAATTCTTCTCTACAATCTTATGTTGTAAAAGAACACATGATTTATGATCAATTTATATGTAGGGGAAAGTCAGTTGAATGCATTTGTTTTTTTAATTCAAAATCAGGTTGCATGGAAATATAGAGATTCTGAGCATCTATTTAAAGGTAGTTCATCTGGTCTTTGCATGAGGGCTCACTATAGTAAACCATCTACCTTCGCTATACATTTCAGATCCCATGATTTTGATAGTTAGTTCAAGGCACACTACCTGGCCAGTTTACAGAAACGTATTATTTCCTTCACCTCTTATGAGGAGGATAAATTTGAGGAGATTTATGATGGATGTTTTAAAAGATGGGAGCTTCTCACAGTTGCATTTAGAAGAAGAGAAGTAATATCTCCCACAAACTTGATATAGACCTTATAAAGAGTTAAAGCCTTGTCCACACTAATCGCTCAGGTCAATGAAAAATGTAGGGGCATATGGATGGGAATGAGAACAATGCCTCGTATTATTCTCACTCTCGTGTATCCATAGAAAACTAGAGAGTATCAAGATCCCACTCAATTAAATGAGGAATGGAAGAGGAAACTAGAAGCAGTATCAGGGTATAATATTTTTGAACTAAAACACTAGGATATTCAGTTTCAGTCATTTAACCTAAGCAGTCAATTGCAATGCAAAATACACAACCCAAGATTTGAAGAGTAAAGTTTGTAATGGGACTTACAAACAAGTAAGTACGGGGGAGATGATAAGGCCAAAATATGTCTCATTAATGCACAATTAATGATCTTATTTTACTCTCCTTTTTATCAAGTTTAACTGCATTTTGTGACTTTTGTTTGATCTAATGTAAGTTAGGATGTAATTGTCCATATTTTGTTGAATATTAGTTCTAAAGTTTAAAAGCTCTGTAATTCCTAACAAACTATGTGGAAATTCAGTTTTTGTAATAAAACAGGTCATAATCAGACAGAGAATGGAGTATGAAGTGATCAATATGTTTTTGGGATCCTTTCCTTCAATACATATTAGTTTCGAAACTTCCAGACTTAGTTCTAGAACTCTATCACATAATTTATGAGCTCTATCACTTAGTTCTGGAACTTTTGGACTTAGTTCCAGAACCCCACCACTTAGTTCAAGAATTCCTGCATATTAGCTCTGGAAATTTCACAGTTAGATCAATAGAAGTCCCCTTTAGTTATGAAACTTCTCCAAAGTTTTGGAACCAATGGGAATCTATTATTTTGACAACATCCAATGATAAATCAATCAATGAAGCCTTTCAATCATGATAAGATCAGAAGATTTATGATTCTTCCTACTCAAAGATCCAGGGATAACTTATCAAACAACTATACGTCAAACAAGGTTCCAGATTCAACATTTATTTTGGGCATAATTTAGTTCCATCTGAATCGTTAGAACAACGATGGTTTTAAATGCATCTCTGAAAAAGATATATATATATATATATATATATATATATATACTTGTAGATAGATTTGAAAGAATATATAATATACATAAAGACACATAGAGATAGAGATAAAGAACATTTCAGCAATAAAATAGCCACTTCATTTTGAGAGAATATTAGTTTTTAAAATCTTGATTCAAGGTGGATCAAGGGCCCACTCCTCCTAGAACCAAAATTTTTATTGCATTGGTATTTATATTTCTAAAGAAAATAGTGTAGATCTATTAATTTTGTAAATGTCTATGATTCTTTAAATTACACTTTGTTCCATACTTATTCCTACATGTTTTATAGACTAGATTCTCATTTCCTTGAAAGATTTTCACAACATTTTTAACCGTGTGTTTATTTCCAAGAAATTTTTGTTTTCTTCTGCATTGTGTGTTTATTTCCAGCAATCTATTTATTCATGTACATGTGTTTATTTCCAACAATTCATTCCAGCAATGAGTGTTTATTTTAGCATGTTTCTTACAACATAGAGATAATAAGACTTTGTCCATGGAATCCTAAAGACAGTGCAAAAACCCCCAGAAAATAAAATAAAAAATACCTATAGTCAATTACTAGATCACTAATATTTCTTGTTGCATATAGCTTCGGACACCACCCCTCATTTGAATATGATATCAGCAAAGAGTTGATTAAATAAATGGAATAATGACACCCATCAAAAGAAGCTTGACCCTAAATCCTTGAGAAAAGATACAAACCTTCCCTCTTTTTGACTCATACTTGTTCTATTGTGTAGCGGAGGTATGATATAAGATAGAGATGCATTCCCTTAGGAGTTAATCCTAGGGATGTCACCTATTATCCTTGTGTGTCGGTAAGCAGTCTTGTGTGCAAATTAGTGCACTATTAACGAATGAACGAATTAAATAAGTACTTGAAATAATTTCAATGATTTTTGTTAAATGAGATACACCATAAGTTAAATGTTAAATAAAATAGAGTCCAAATCTAGAAAAAGGAAAAAGGAATGTATGATTCTCATATCCCAAGCCTTTCAGGAGATTAAATTAGTATTGAAACATGTTTGTAATAAATGTGGGAAGCAATATATATACAAGTTTGTTATGTAGTTAAGTCATTATGTTGTGAATATTTATGTTGTGCCTTGTTGGTAAAAAAAAGGAAGTGGCCTTGATGTGAATCACGTGTATTAATGTTTTCTATGTGGGTTAATGCTTGTACAAAGATATCATTTGTTGTGTGTTCTTCTAAATGATATCCTATAGTGTCTTGTGTACTACAATATAAGTCAACACAATTATTTCAGTATTTTTACTATTGTTTTTTATGTGTAAAATGTGGGCGTTACACTTAACTAGTCCCTCAAGCCTCCAAAAATGTCTCTAAATTCAAATTTAGGGATTTGACGGATTGGTTAAGTGTAAATCATCCAAAAATTAGAATCCAACTCAAATAAAAAGATCACAAGGACAATCTACCCCAATTAAATGCCCCTTGGTCACATCCCAAATTAGTTTAATTAACAAGATTAATCAACTTAAATTAGAGCACATTAATTGAAAATAATAAACTGAAATACATTAAAATATTAAATCACATACTTCACAAATAATTAAAAAAGGAAAAGGGAAAAACACACATATCCCATAGTCACATTTTGAGGTCATCCCCCCTTGGGGACCTTCTAACAACCTAACAACACACAACAATATAATTGAACATAAAGATGTCATGGTGACCTTTTTGTGACCATCTTATATTCCACAATGGTTATTCTCCTAACTCCGTTCTTGTTGTTGTGAAATAATTTCATGCAACTAATCAAACAATACCCCTTCAGCCTCAAGGCCTCATCAATAACATCAAGCAACAAAACACATACATATACATCATATAATGTAGGTAAAAATCAGTTGAGGATTACGGAGGTAGGAATTCATAAGACCACCTTTCATATGAGATATGGTCACTATGAGTTCACAGTGGTGCCTTTTGGTTTGAATGTCGCTACAATATTTTTGAGCTTGATGAATGGGGTGTTTAGGACGTTTTTTGATCACTTCATGCTCATCTTCTTTGATGACATTTTGATTTACTCACGTACATGTGAGGAGCACGAGGGGTGCCTTCACCAAGTTTTTCAGTGCCTTCGTGAGCAGTGTCTTTATGAGAACCTTGAGAAGTGTGCGTTCTTTTAGATAGAGGTGCAGTGTTTTGGCCACATCATTTCTAGGGAAGGTATCACAATCGATCCTTCGAAGATTTGAGCTATTATCCATTGGCCAGTACCCACTAGTGTGAAAGAGGTGCCCAACTTCATGGGTTTAGCAAGTTATTATAGGAGATTTGTTTAAGACTTCTCTTAGGTTATGCACCCCATCACTTACCTTAAGCGGAAAGAGAAGAAGTTTGTTTGGTCAGATAGATGTGAGAAAGCCTTTAGGACACTGAAGGACTACCTCACAATAGTTCTTATTCTTCCAGTGCCAGATCTACAGAGTGATTTTTTCATATGCACAAATGCTTCTTTCGTGGGAGTTGGAGGTGTGTTGATGCAAAAGGGCAAAGTTTTTACTTTTGAGTCTCACAAACTCAATGATTATGAGCTCAATTATTCGACTCATGATCTTGAGCTTGTGGAAGTTTTGCATGCCTTAGTTTGATGGAGACACTTCCTTCTTGGACGTAGATTCACACACAGGACTGATCACTTGATTCTTTGCCACCTCTTCACGCAGCCCAATCTCAATGCTCGCCAGCTTCGTTGGATGGAGTTGCTTTCTGAATATGATATGGAGATAAAACATGTGAAGGGGAAGGAGAATGTGGTTGCAGATGCTCTCAACAGGAGGATACATGTGGTTATTTGCACCTTAGTGAGCATAGACTTGCGGAGTAGGATTCTACAACACCTTCCTCATGAAAGTTTCTACACTACAGCTAGAGAAGAGATCGAATCTTAGAGACCCCTTGAGGGGAAGTTTGATGGGTTCTCATTGGAAGAAGATGGCATTCTCAAGAACAGAGGCTAGATTTATGTTCCCAGAGATGGATGCTTGAGGCAGGACATCTATACAAAGGCACATCGTGCACCCTATTCAACCCATCCCAAGGTGAAGAATATGCATGCCACCTTGAGATAGTTGTATAACTAGAGGGGAGTTCATAGAGACGTGGCTCAGTGTGTCACGTTGTTTAGATTGTTAGGAATTGAAGGCCAAGCATTAGCATCCACCTGGCCTTCTCTTTCCACATGTTATACCGGAATGAAAATGGGACACCATTTCCATGGACTTCATTGTTGGGCTACCAATGTCTAGATACCACAATGACGCTATCATGTTCATGGTGGATAAATTGATGAAAGTGGCTCATTTTTCTCTGGTGAAGGCCACCTATACAGCTAGTGTAGTGGCATGAGTATATATATATGATATTGTCAGATTACATGGGATTATGTAGAAAATAATTTGTGACCGCTATCCTCTATATACTTCCAACTTTTGTACTACCATGTAGCATGCCCTTGGGACGAAGATCAATTTCAGCACTGCGTATCACCCTAAGACAAATGGACAGACTAGGCGGGTGAATTAGATATTAGAGGACATGATTAGGATGTATGTTATGGATCACCAGTCGAGATGGGAGGATTTTTTGTACTTGGTGGAGTTTTCCTACAATAATAGTTTTCAGAGTTCGATAGGCATGGATCCTTTCTCGGCACTATATTGTAGAGAGTGTAGGACACCTCTTAGTTTGGACACATTAGAGGACAGGGTTTCTCTTGGGCCAACTTTATTATAGGACATGGAGCAGTAGGTGGTTATGATTAGACAGAGACTCCATGAGGCACATGACAGACAGAAGAAGTATGCAAATCAGCAGAGGACCGACTATAGTTTTGATGTGGGCATGAAGGTTTTCCTTCATGTCAGGCCACATAAGAGCCCTATTTGTTACGGGAAAGGTTCTAAGTTAGCTCCTAGATTCATAGGCTCCTTTGAGATTTTGGAGTCTATCGGCCATTTGGCCTACCATCTAGTGTTGCCACCTAGCTTGTATTACATCCATGATGTGTTTCATGTTTTAGTACTTAGGAGATATACTGCAGATCCTTCTCATGTGCTATATTGGACCTCATTACAGGTGCAGGATCAGGGGCAGGTGATGGTAAAGCCTATTTTCATTATAGAGCATAGGACCCTGGGCCTTCAAGGCAGAGAGATTGACCAGGTTTGAGTGCAGTGGGATAGATATGATGAGATTATGGCTACATGGGAGGATGTTACTTTGCTACAAGTTTAGTTTCCACACGTATTCTAGTGACTTACAAGAGGATGTTGAGTCTAAGGGGAGGGGGATGTAGTGCCCACTTCCCTCTGACACCCTTTTGTTGTTGATTATGATACTATCGACTATACTTATGATTATTATTGTAGCTTTTGATTTGGCATTATGTTAGATGTTAAATATCATGAACTATTGTGGATTTCGATTCATATATGATGCATGTGGATTATTGGAGACATTTTATATTGATTTTAATATGTTGATTGACATGGTTAGACATGTGTGTGTGTGTGTGTGTGTGTGTGTGTGTGTGTGTGTGTGTGTTTCAGACATATGATATTTTGTCATATTGAGTAGACCTAGAAAATTTAACTAATCTTGTGATCATATGGTTATGGATGAAATTGTTAATGATATTATTTCTTGCTTAGATGATGTTTTGATTCATATATATATATATGATTTGGAGTTACATTTTATATTTATTTTAGATGTTTTGTTGCGGCCACAAGGCCGAAGGATGTATTTGTGTTTTGTAGGTAAACATGTCACAACAAACATCGGGGGATTAGAGACCAACAACATTGGAATTCTAGATTAATTCAACAAGGGTCACCATGGAAACATGTAATTGTTATTTGTGTATGTTTTTATTGTTATTAGGCGCTCCCATGGGGGGGAACCTTAGAATGTGACTTCTTTTATTTAAATTTTAGTATGTGATTTTTAGTGTTGTATTCTCCCCTTTATTATTTATTTATCGTGGCTAGATTAGTGAGTAATCATGTTGTTAAATAAATTAAAATGGATCCAAAAAATGCATTTATTAGAGCTGATGTCTCTTGGATTATGTGTTACAAGTAATGTGTAAGTAACTTGGAGTGTGAAAACCTTCCTTTTGAAATTCGCATATGTCCTTAGGGGCTGATTTTGGAGGCTTGTGGGACAAGTTAAACTTGTCCCACACCTCTTAAATTGTTACACCAACCCTACCTATGGGTTGGGGAGTCAAAATTAGGCCTCATTATGTATTTTGGGAAGGCAAGTTGTAAGTTTTTATTGTACCTTCTTGCATGAAATTAATTTTGGTCCTTGGGATATGGACTTGGATTTTGTGTGTAAGTAAAATATTATTTATTCACCCACCTTTTTAATTGTGCTTTGGTGTTTGAAGTTGACTGTTGAGGTGGAGTTGAGGATGAGTGATTTGGTATCCTACATGGAGCCACCTCATCCTCATCTCTCCTTTTTCTATTTATTCGAATTGTTTTATTGTTTTGGAGGTTACTAGATTTACTTACTCCATGTTGGTAAGGTGCTCTTGCAATTGGAGAGATTTAGAGGATTTTGAATGCTTGTGGATTTTTTGGTGCTTTGGGATTGTTTGGATTTGAATAATCATTTTGTTGAACTTATGGATCAAGCTCTATCATCGAGAGGTAAGAGATTGACTCTTGTAAAAAAGGATTTCTTGTTGTATTGTGCTTATGTGAATGTTTTTAAGTGTTGGTATGTTTGTTGGCTAGTTGGGTAGATTACCTAGGTATGGTGTAAGACAAGACTATGGGGATCTCTTGTGGGGAGGCATAAGATTTTTGAGGAGGTATAAGATTCATTGTGGAGAGAGTTTAGGATTGGGTTACACCTTGTAAAATAAATAGCTTGCATTTGTTTACTCATTATGGGGTGCATTGAGAGTGTGGGGAGGCATAAGAGAATGGGAGGTATAAGGGGTTCTTGGGGGAGGCATAAGGGCATGTAGGGGTTTTAAAATTACATATATATATATATATATATATATATATATATATATATATATATATATATACATTTATTTATTTATTTATTGGCTGGTTTATCTTAAGGTGGATGCCCATTTCCCCCATTTGGAGGTATAAGTAGCTTCCCCCATAGGTGTTGCTCATTTGACTTGTACGTGATGAAGCGTGAGTATTGTTTGTTGTTCTTCCTATGCTTACAAACTACAGTATGTTTTTGAACTGTGTTCTATTTGTGAAAATTGTTTTTGTGTTGTGGAATCCAATTTGTTTCCATGAGTTGAAATACATTTCTTATTGCTTTTTGGTTAGGGCTCGAGGGCCAATGAGGAGGACGACTTCTCCTCTCCATTGGAATTCTTGTTTGGGTGGAGAGTGTTTCCTCTCCTTTTTCTTGGTTGTGATCCAAAGATATATGGTGGATCTTCTAGTTGTTGTTCTAGAGCTGAGGATGAAGACAAATGTCACAGTCCCCTTGGGGTTTCCTTGTTGTAAAAAATTTCTCACTTCAAGTGGATGGCATTCTAATATTATTTGTGGTGGAAAGTTTCTCTGTTTTGGAAATGGAATCTACTTTCGAATGTGAAAGATGTATATTTTGTAAGTTGTATTTGATGAATGAAAAAGGAAGTTGTAAAAGAATTATTGGAGTTCAATAGAATTTGTTTTAATTACCAAAAATGGTATGGGTTTCGTTTGAAATCTGTGTTTGAAATATATTGTGAAATATCTATTTGAAAATTGAAAAATAAATACGTATGAAGAAATATTAAATTTCTCTATTTCATTCGAAATGCATGATTTGAAACTAGAACTACATTTTGGGTCTACATGCATTGATTGAAGTAAAGTTAAATTTTGTAAATTAGATTTGAATAAATTTAAATATTTAGAGGATGATAATGAAAAGTAGGTCCATTTGAGTTTAAGTATGATTTCTATTTTTGATTCACTGTAAAATTTCAAATATTTATCAGAAAATTTAAAGAGTACTCTATAATTTTAAAGAAAATTGAAATAATGATGTAAGCTAAGGATGATGAAAATTATTTTCATTTAAATAGTTGATTTGCTCAAGAAAATTTATAAGACTTCAATTAATCAGAATAGACAAAAATTTAGATATTTTGCAGTAAAAGAGGGAAACTCATTTTGAAACTCAATCCATCAATTAAACCCTACAAAACCCAACATAATATTTTGAAGTGCAATCCTCCATGTCTATTTGGCAAGTTGAAGAAGAAATAATGGCAAATCGAATCAATTCTGGTTGTTGAAAAGGTTTAGTTCACTTTTAATGGAAGGAAAGAATTTTTGTCTAATTCACCCACTTAAATTTGTATAAAATGAATTTTGATGTTTCCTATGCAAAGAGGAGTTTGAGCCCTTTCCAAAAAGTCCTCATTTTCACAAATTTGAGCTTCCAATCGAAAGTTATGGCCTTATGATATTTTTACTTCACTTTGTTTCTTTAGAAAAAGGAATTTTTTTCTAAATCGGACCTGTGGGCCTAAAAATTTCTTAGGGCACTTTTTGCAAAAATGCAAAAAGTCAAAAATTACTCCATGGCCCCACAGCCTTGGCAATTTTCATTTGGTAAAAAGCTTCTGTGGGTTCGCGGGCCCGTACTTTCAACTTTACCTTTTGAAAAAAAAAGGCACAAAATCTTAAGTCTTCCCGCTACTCCGCTTCCCCACCTATCACTGTAGGTCAGACACGTGGCTTCCTAAGGCATTTACGGAGGACCGGATGGTTTTAGACCCTTATCACTTTTGAAACAAAAAATTGGAAAAATTCCTAAGTTTCCCCACTGGCCCACCTTCCCATAGATCACTGTTGGACTGACACGTGGCTTCGTTAGGTGTTGGCAGAGGTGCAGGTTGTTTTTAACCTTCGCGATTTTTAATGCAAATGCCAATATTTCTAATTTTTCCCCGATGGTTCTCTCCCCCTCTTGAAACTTTGGGCATGACACGTGGCGTCCCTAAGCATCGGCAGAGGCGCAGCTCGTTTTAAACCTTTTTGCCTTCTTAACAAATAGAGTTAAAATCCAAATTACTTTTAACGACCTACCTTCCCACGTGGGGCTTAAAAACATGCCACGTGTCCATTACGCCTTTGGAAAAAATTTCTTCCACAGGACCGCAAGCCTGCCTTTGGGAAAAATTTCCTCTGCAGGGCCACCGCCCTGTAACTTAAGAAATATGAGAGGTTAGGAGGACTTCTTTATATCATTGGAAAGGGGAAGAAATTTCGTATCTAATGCAAATTTTTTCAAGAAACCTTAAGTGTGTTAAATATCTAAAAAATTAGGTTGAAGGGAAAAGATGAGTCTGAGAGTGGGTAAGTGGGAAATTACCCCTGTTTAACTTTAATGTTTAACTCTAGAGCATGGGTTGGCCTTTTTGAAGGGTCACGTTAAGGGATAAGTGAATGTATTCCTAACCCATGTAAATAAGGACCTTGGTTATTGTTTACACTTTGTAAAATTAAATACCTTGGGCATTTAATTTTTTTGGCCCTGTTGACCCTCTAAAATTAATTAAGGAACATTTAAATATTGTTTTAATTTAATTTTTTATTAAATTAACACCTAAGAGAAATTTAGCTATAATTGGATTAATTATACTCATTAATTTTATAATGTGGATCTAATATTTGTTACAACAGGAAAATTTCATTTATTAAATTATAATTGACTTTGAATCCTTGTTGTGACAACACTTGAAGCCTGGTAGTAGAGACGATTTTCAAAAAAAAATTCCATAATTTTTCTATATAAACCTAGGTTATTCTTGGGTCTCAAGTGGTCATTTTAGTGAGCGTTACATTTTATATGTTGACCATTGAGATTTCAGTTTCAATTACAAGTTTTGATAAATTTATGTAAACCTATTTTGTGTATGTGTATATACATGTGTGGGTGTGTGTGTATTTGAACTTATGATATATGTATATTTATATATGTGATTTTCTTTGATATATAAATGAGGTTCCAACCTAAGATTATGAAGTTTATGTGTATGTGTGCATGCATGTGTATGGTTTTGTGTGTGTGTGTGTGTGTGTGTGTGATAATTTTAGTAATGTGCATATAAGGTCATACTTTACATTTATGAATTCTATTCATACATATATGTACGTTAATGACACAATTAGCATATAAATGTACATATTTGTGGAAACAAATATTGCACATTAGATAATATTAGCTCGGTCTCATACTACTATTTAGAAGGTTCTCAAGTGTACAAAGTAATAATTAATCCCACCTTTTGGCCATCTTTTTATTATCTTTTATTTTGTCTTTCTTGCATATTTCCCAATACCTTTAATCCCATTTCATGACATTTCCAACATTCTATCCTAAAACCAGGGTGCCCTAGCCTATATTGGGATGCCCTAACGTTTCTTGGTCCCATTCTGAGCACCCTCATCCATGCATAACGTCTTTCACTTCTGTTTTGGTCACTTCTAGTTGTTGCTCATCCTTATCCTCTTCTTAGTCAGTCTTGTCAGGATTAATTATTAAATTAAGCTTGAAAAAAATATAAATATAAAGTTATAATACCATAATAAGGGTCCTAGGTCATTACATCTAATCACTACTATCATTACATCTAGAGTTGCAGCCAATACATCACTTGCATCCACATACTGCAATGCATTCAAGCTAGGAGATCTGCATCACACACATTTCATATGGGGGATTCCATTTTATTCCATGCACACATGCTACTTACATTTCTATAGCTACTATTTCTCATTACTTCACAAAGTGTGCCTGGCATGAGTGCACCTAGGGCATACCATGCACGTACACACACACACACACACACACACACACACACACACACACACACACACACACACACACACACACACACACACAAGAACTACATTTGGGTCTGAAATGTAGTGTAATGCTTAGTGATAAGTCCACTAGCTTGGCGGTTGAGGTCATTCTGACCCATTCATATCCATATTTAATTTTTCTATGGTTGGATACTTCTCCCTACATTACAGGTCATTCTCATGTTCATCTGAGGAATCCAATGTGGTAGACAAGAAGTAATCATAGACATTTAGCGACCATATCAGATTGAGGTTTTAAGCATTTATATTGTTACAAGTGTCTAGATTACAGACCATGGAACCCTGGGGCACCCTAATACACTCCCAGGTGCTTCTATCACCTTAGACAGTCCAGATCTTGTTAGAGTAGGTATTTAGCTTAGCTCATGTTCACCTAGGTACTTTATTTACCTTTATTGTATTATCCTCACCCACTTATGTGTGTGGATATTTCTTTTATCTTATTTAGATATTAGGAGATATTATCTAGTTGTTAGGTATAGTTCTTTCCTTGATCTATGGTATTGAATAGATCCTTGATGTCTAGGTCTCTCCTAAATCTATGGTCTTGACTAGTTCTTTGACGACTAGTTATTTCCTTGATTTATGGCTTGATCTACGACCTTGACTAGTTCTTAGATTGTTATTCCTTACCTATTTAAGAAAGGCCCATTCTCAATGTATTGCATTGAGTTCCATTATAATATATGATATTGCTCCTCATTTGTTAGCAAAGGTTTTATGTAAAGCTATTCTGGTGAATTGCTTTCATCTTATTGATCGTGGTGTTTGATTAGGATATATATTCTTGGCTTGGTATGATCTTGTTATCGTTCCTTTCATGGTATTAGAGCTGGAGATTGTTGTTGACATCCGTTTGTAAGTTTTATTTTGAAAATAAATTCATTGTATATTCATATATTTGGAATTTGGTCGTTTTTGTGTCTACGTGTATTTTTATGCAAAACATAGGCTTACATTAGATCCAGAAGGCCAAAAAACCCTAAGATCCATTGTAACCTCGACCATTTCTGGATGCAGTCATTTTTCTGAGTTTTTGTATTATAACATGAAAGCACACTAGTTTGCCTCGGGATTTGTGCCAGGAAGAAAATAAAACACGAGATTCTTTGTTGGGTCTATCAAGGATTTCTCAAGATCTACATAGGCCAATTTTCTGTTGCGGCGTATCTATCTTGTTTTACACGTAGGAATTTTTTCAGATCTTTCCTTTTTTGGCAGGGGCACATGGATGATGTGCACATTTTTTACTATTTCAGGAAAATCCACAGGTTGCTAGTTTTGGCAAATGAAGGTCACTATCTACACAGTCCAGAAATAGTATTTTTTTGCCAAAAGAGGTAGTTGGATGTGACTTCCTCGAAAACACATGACACTCCCCAGAATAGTAAGTTCTGCAAACACCCATTAAAATCCTTAGCCCTTGGTCATATGGTATTGTCATATGAGGGCTTAAAGCTTGTCATTCCAAATAGTAGGTGCTTAGGTTCAAACCCCTTTAATTTTATTTGTGTGGTGAAGGCAACAACAATTTATTTTGTTTTAGTGGCAACTGAAATAAATAACATAGCAAAATAGTAAAAAGATTTTAACTTTTGATCGGTAACTCAGTTTTGAGTGTCGTTATATGCAAAAGTGTTTTTTTTCATGCTCTTTTTATTGGAGTTATTTATTTTGAGACTTTCACTATAATTATAAAGTGCTAAATATGGAGGAGTGTTTTAATCAATTGTGAACGCATTTTCCGCTGAGCCCAACGTCCTAAACTTTTAGGAGTTACAGTTTGTACCTATCATGGATTCTAAGAATGATATGCTTTTCTCTGAAGTATGTGGACTTTAAGAGGATATTGTAAAATTTTTGGAAGAAAATAGATCACTCAAGAAGCAAAATTTTCTTCTACAATCACTCATTCACGATAAGGATACAATAATACACTCCCTGCAGAACAAACTTGCTAGCCTACAACATCACCATCATATTTTGGACAACCATATCCATGCTCCTAGTCCACTTGCAGTTGTTGCTCTTGTACCCACTGACATTAATCTGCTAGTATTTGAACATGAACCTGCTTTTGATGCTTCTGAACCTGTGAGGCTTGTTACTGCATGCTCTTCCACATCTGTGCCTATTACAGTACCACATGTTATGTATCTTACTTCTGCTCAGTTACATGGAGTTTTTGGGAAGCATACCACTACATTCAGTTCTCGCATGCTCTGTTTTATGGGTCTCACCAGCAGAGTCATTGGCATACATTCACAGGGTATTGTTTCCTCTATTCCACATGTTAAGTGGAATTCTCGTCATGACATTGGTTTTCAAGCAGATACTTCATTGGGATCACACATTGAAAAAGCTCATTTTTTTTGTTCACTCGACTCTTTTTGAGGATCATGAGAAACACGTGAGTTCTACATATTCACTTAGGCTTGACAAACCTGAGATTTCAGCTATCAGACATGATCAACCTAACACACATTCTGATTTTCTTTTGCATGCAATCATTGTGCATTTTGTACCAAGTCATATGCATGCATCTTCTTCATCCATCTGTGTTGATTTGGGGTGGATATATAATCACTCATGGAGGCGACATAGGCATTCATTGAGAGGACTCTACAGGTGTGGCTCCTCCACCATTCGGCCTCTTGCTCCACTTTCTATACCTTCTGTATTGTGATGCTTCTTTCTTTGAGCATTTTTTATTTAGCAGGTGTAGTGTATCTCATTTGTTTGTTGAGAGATTTTGTATCTGTATTTTCAACGCTTTTGGCATGTTGATAGTATCTCTTGTGAGGGATCTATTCTAGTGAATTCCAGTGTTATTTTATCAGTGTTTGAGTAGTTAATTTTGGGCAACTCATACAGATTTGTAACATCACTCCACCCATTCAGCAATGTGGGAGGGTGTGGTGTTGATCCTACTTCTTCGGGTTTCTTGTCCTTGCCTTGTTACCTTGGTTTTTCTTGGATCATCACACTCTGGAGTTTGTCTCCTTGCCTTGTTGCTTTGGTTATTGTTCTTGGATTGTGGCACACCTATTTGCAGCAGTTGATCGAATTATGTTTGGTGTTTTTTTACTAATTATGTAGCTATTCTGGTGAAGCCCAGTGTTAGTTGTTTTTGAGTTCTATGATCAAGCAGTAGATTCAGACCACAGTGCACACCAAAATTCTTTAGCATTGTATGATTTTTTTGATTCGGGCTTCTTGGGATGCCTTGGAGCGGGTTTTTACTATCTTTACTTTGTTGTTACTAGTTTTGGGTACCTTGCAGTGTCCCTTTTTTCCCAGTTATTATACATGAGTACCTTATCAGGCCTAGTTTTCGGGACTCATATTGTAGACATGCCACTTCTATTTTGGCCCCTAGCTTCACTTGAGGGGGGGTGTTAGAGTAGGAATTTACCTTAGCTCATGTTCACCTAGGTACTTTATTTACCTTTATTGTATTTATCCTCACCCACTTATATGTGTGGCTATTTCGTTTATGTTATTTGGATATTAGGAGACATTATCTAGTTGTTAGGTATATTTCTTTCATTGATCTATTTTATTGACTAGTTCTTTTCTTTATCTTTGGAATTGACTAGATCCTTGACGTCTAGTTCTCTCCTGAATCTATGGTCTTGACTAGTTCTTTGATGACTAGTTATTTCCTTGATTTATGGCATGATCTATGACCTTGAATGGTTCTTATATTGTTATTCCTTACCTATTTAAGAAAGGCCCATTCTCAATGTATTGCATTGAGTTTGATTATAATATATGATATTGTTGCTCATTTGTTTGTAAAAGTTTTATGTAAAGCTATTTTGGCAAATTACTTTCATCTTATTGATCATGGTGTTTGATTAGCATCTATGTTCTTGGCTTGGTATGATTTGGTTATCGTTCCTTTTAGATCTGACCTTTGTGGATTCCCTTATTATCCATCTCCACTACCATATTCCATTTCCTGATATACGAAAACTTGCGAAAATCACATTTAATCAACTTATTATTTTTCCTACTCTTCTCTTGCACATTAGGGTTTTATTTCACTTATAATTATTTTCTTACATTTATTTCATATTGTTTTAGTTCATTCACATCATTTAGTCCTTGTAACTAGATTAACATTAATACCCTAGATATCCCTTTAGGCCATCTAGGAACCTTTATTTTTGTTCATCAGTATTTATGTATTATATATAGACACAAATATACAAACCAAAATAATAAAGGGTGAGTTGTAAAAGTGAGTAGTTCATTTATTATAGAAGTTTCAATAATTTAGAGAAGATCATCTGAAATTTTAATTTCTTACAATATTCATTTAAAATGATAAGGGTTGGATAGAACATGATTACAAAATATGTACTATGAAGGGTTTCCTTTTAGGTTTAGAGATTTCTTTTCTCTTATCCATTTAGCTTTAGAATGTCAATTAGTGAGGAAACATGTCAAAGGAAGAAGCTCATGGTGGAATAATTTTAATCCTATATATCTAGTTGTGAATGATCCATCTGATTGTGATTCAAATTCTAAATCTAAGACCCAGGATGATCTAGAAAAGGAGGTAGTGCATGATTTTATAAATAATGAAGGAGATGCCTTATTGGGATCCCTAAATCTTAAAGAAAAGTTTGAAGTTGTGATTCACTTCCATAATAACGAAAAATGTAAATCCAAATACAGAAAAGGATTGGATTGTTTCGAGTAGGAAAAAGAAAGGGACTATCTCTCCTCTTAATATGAAATTAAGATCCAAAGGAAAGGGGATATAAATGTTCAAATAGTTTTTCATTTTTTATTTTGGTTATTCGTTTCTTGTTTTTATTTTTTTTGTCTCCTTGTGTAGTTAGAAGAGGTAGCTTCGTATGTTCCTCATTTTCTTATCTTTTTCTCCAACCATTGTATGGGGTAGGGTCCCCTTAACCCTATTTTACCATTAATAAAAAAAAGATAAGGGTTAGGACATTTTCACCGCAGTAAAATTCCTAATAAAGTCTTTTGTTTAAAAATTTAGAGGCCTAATAATAATGGCGGGATAACATGGGAAAATTGATTCTATCCACTTTCTATAGATTGACAATATGTTGTGGTGATATTAGTCTCCATGGAAAAAAGAACTTTGAAGTGGATTACATTGACTATTGGAAAATTGAGCAAGGTATAGATATTACCGAAAGAGAGGAATAGAGTTATACGTTATGATTCATCCTATTTTACAATTGTTATAATCTATTTACTACAATTCTAGTATTGATTATAGTGAAACCATTATAATCAATGTTTTATGTTCACATTGATTTGTCTAGATATATTTAGCATCATTGCCAAGACGTCTTCTACACTATGTATTTCTTACAACTATCTATTGAATTATGATATAATTTGTAGCACTTTAAACCTCTACTTCTTCTAAATATATATAAATGATAAATAATGTAAACCTCTATTTGTTCAAAATATATAAATTTTTATTTCAAATATAAGACCTAAATTATTCATGTACCCAATTAATTTTTTATCAAATTATATCTATTTTAATATGATCACCATATATTGCGATAAGAATTAATACATTATTAATGTAAAAATACTTACAATTTTAATTTTGACTTAGATTAGATGTATTACGATTAGATGTATGGTGTATATGACATCTTATATGAAAATTGTGTACTTCAACATTTATTAATTTGACTCAAATTTAAAATGAAATAAATATTTTCCTAATATTATCTAGCAATAATTTTTGAAAAAAATTAAAATATATATTGATGTATTTTTTTAAAAATAATTGACAATAAAAACATATCAAGCTTTTGAAGTAGCCAACACAAATTAGGTTTATGCTTAGTTAACTAGATTTCTTTGAATGTGTAGAGGAATAATTCAATTAGTAAATACAATTAGTCTTCCACACTAAACATAAATTTTGAAGAAGATTATATTAAATTCAAGCATATTCATGGGATCACAAATTCGAGCTAAGGTTGGTAAGGTCGCTATGAAATTTGTACACCTTCAAGAGCTACTAGATCACTGGAGGAGTGTGCCATGCAATATGAGCTACATGCCACCTGATCTACCATTGCCACCACCTCGGATTTCACCTCCCCAATGGACACCTCTTGTTAACACATGTCGGATGAGCCGCTCATGTAGCCATCGCTCTACCTCCCCTCGGAACCACGCCACCATGTATTCCTCTAGACTAGCCTGGATTCTACCCTTGAGGGGGAAAGGCATTGCCTACACTCATCGATGCGGCTCTCCACCACCGCTGATGAAAACACTTGTAGGATCTACACCACCTGGGTGGGCTATTATGGTGCCTCTTCAGATGCATTTTCCTAAGCAGGAAGGCCAAGAAGTGGAGCCACCGTCGGCTGAGCCTTCTAGCAGAGCCTTCATCCCTCCCCAGGATGATCCTCCCCCTCTTCTTGGTACAGTGGCGGCGTGTGCCTAATGTTCTATGTTTGATTAGTTATTTCTGATTTCCCCTTGGGTGTGCTCTTATAAATCTCTTGTGGAATTTTGTGTTTTCCCATGTAGCGTACTATGGTTTCCTTTATGGAATTTTGTGAGACCATGAGTTTTCCAGTCACCCCCTACTATATAAATTTCCTTTAAATTAATATAAAGGTCTCTTCCAATAATAAAATGGTAGTTGTAGTTCATTTTCAAGGTTTTGTAATTCAAGACCCCACACAACTAAGAATCACTAAATTTTTTAGCACCAATAGTGTAACAACGAATTACTTAAAGTCACATTCCATTACATGTACTATGAAACTCATTGGCCATTATTATGCAGGTTCATAAAGATGACATGTGAAAATGGAAGAGAATGAAAACAACCCCAAAAATCATTTTCTACTAATCTACCCCAAAAAATATAATTAGTGACGAAAATTACAATGAAGATTTAAACTAATTATAAATTTACAAAGTACAACCAAATAATGACAAAAATATGCTAGTTGTAATTCTGGTCCCCACAGAATTGATAACCACTAAAGTGTAAGGAGGAAGAATTATTTTGATTTCAATTGCAAGTTCTTAAAAATTTAAGTAGACCTGTATGTGATAAATATGATGTCCATATTCTTGGAACAGAAATACTACTCACTTAATACCAATACCACTTAATACAACTTCTGAAGATCTTGTTCTATGCCTTACTAAGAATTCCCAATTCTCTGATGTAGTGAATGAGTCTAAGCATGCCTTTATAGAGGAATGTGAGAGGATTTTCACCGGATAGATGGGCAACCTAGAAACCAAGAACCAGTAACCTAGGTAAACAAGAAGATTCCCACTTTCAAAAAAGTGAAAAACAATAATTGAGTACATGCCACTCAATAAGACACCTTTAGAAAGTGGAGAGATCCACCATGCTTTCGAAATGACTAGAGGGAAGTCATCTCAAAACTTTATTAGACAAACGAAAAACAGATGACAACAAGCCTATCATCATATCTTTAAGGACTAAAATGGACTCTAGGGTTGTTGTCACTATCGAACGAGATGGATGATTCCTCCCAATCTCTTCTTTCAGAAAATTAGTGGTCACGAGTGTTCCTTTTGTACCGAGGTATAGATATAGAAGACATTCCATCATTATCTGGAGCTAGATGCCTTCGTGATGGATAGAGATAGTGGTCCAGAATCTGAAGGAAATGACCAGGTGCAAGAGTATGGATATTCATCGTATGATGAAGGTGGATATTTCGCCATAATTTTCCATTTGCATTAGAATGGTGTCCGTTAACCAGAGGAATGTTAGAAATCTTGGAAAGGAAATACTTGAAATGATAAGCAATATATTGTCTATCTCCTGGAGTTCTTGGTCTATTCCATGCACAATTCTCAAGAGGATGTCCTTCGGGCCATAGCTTAGAAAATTCAAACTTCCATAATGAATTTGGTCTTGGGACCAATTGTCTTAGCCTGATTCCTTCTACTGGAATATCATCTGGAGGAGGTTCCACATACCTTGAATTCCTCCATTGCCATTGTAATGTGTAGAAACCATAGGTTCTTGTTTGGTATGAAATATGAAGTAGGAATTTCAGGATCAATAAATCTTGATGTTACTTCTGTCATGTTGTAAGGTGATACTGAAATAATTCCTCTTGAAAGCAAAAAATGTTGTGCCGCATATGACATTTCATTATCATTTCTTTTTAAAGACCCAAGATAATTTTGGAAATTAGAAGATTGCTAGATAGTTTCAAAAAATATTAATGGATGACCTGTATAACATTTATGTTCTTTAAATGATTCAATTCTCTACTTGAAAAGGTAGCTAGATAACTTAATGTACTCAATTTCAAAACTGAAATTATCAAACCACATTCCCCATCTTTGGAGTCTATTGAATGTAGTCTTATTAGCAGGATCTCCATTATTGAGTCTATCCTTGAAATCTTTTAAATCAGAGCGCAGAATGAAGTGTTCATTCTGTATGAAGAAAAAGAAGGCTTTGATAGCTTTCTTAGTAGCTAAAATTTCTTTGTGAGTAGAATGATATTTTAGTTCTGAGGATTGAAAAGAACCAAATGAATATCTACATATCTTTTCTTTTCCATTTTTTTATTTTATTTTTAGTACATCTCCCCAATAATTCTCACTTGCACCTGTTTCTATGATTTTTAGTCCTTTTCTAGGTAGGGACATAGTAGGAAGCTTTTGAACTTGTGCTTTGATTCTTTTTACAACTTGGGTCATTTCTTCTTACCAGCTGGGAGCATTTTTCTTCAATATTTTATTGAGAAGTATTTTATATGTAGCAATATCTTCATAGAATCCAGCAACATAGTTGATACAACCAAGAAATCTCTGTACTTGAATTTTTTCTGAGATATGATCTGGAAATTCTTGAATCTTTGAAACAATATGAGATTGCATTTCAATAGATCCATCTTTGAGTGTAATTCCTAGGAAATTCATTTCATCTTTGAAAATCTCCATTTTTGTTGGAGATAAGCATAAACCATTATGATAAATAGCTTTATAGAATTTCTCTAGGTGTTCATTATGTTCTTTGGGAGATTTAGAAAATATTAATATATCATCAATATAAACTATCAGGAAATCAACTAACTCACCAAAGATAATGTCCATCATTTTCTGAAAGATTGATGGATCAGTTTTCAATCTGAATGGAAGAATTTTCCATTCATATTGTCCTCCTGGTATTACAAAAGCCGTTTTATAGGTATCTTTTGGTTTAAGGAATATTTTCCAAAAACCACTCTTTAAATCAAACTTGTTGTATACCTTTGATGCTTTGATTCTGCATAATAGATCATCTTTAGTAGGAATAGGATGTTGGACAACTTTTACAAACTTATTCAAAGGCTTGTAATCAACAACAAGTCTTTTCTTCTGGTGAACCTGTTCACTCCTTTTATTTACATATAAATATGCACATACCCAAGGGGAGTTAGATTCCTTGATAAAACCTCCTTGGATTAACTTTTTAATCTCTTCATGACATTATTTTCTCTAAAAAGGAATGATGCCTTTACGATGAGCTTTGAATTTCGGAATGACATCATTCCCTTTCTCATCTTTCTAGAACTGTAAATCTAATGAACAATAATGTTTTTTTCTTTCAAGAAAAGCATAAGGATCATCTGAACATATATTCTTTTTTATCTTTCCAACTATATCATCTATATTACCTTTGCATAGGGCTATAAATTTATGAATCCATTCATGATTGGATTCTTTTCTTTGTTCTGGTAAAGCTATTATAGTTCTGAAAGAATAATTTCGGGGAATTTGAACATCAAGATTAAATAAAGATATAAAATCTTTATTTAGGCTAAAAGAACCACATTCTTGGAAAGTATCTACTCCTATCAAACAATCATATGAAAGCATATCATGTTGATAAAATTGAAGTGTTCTTTCATATCCTTCTATCTTGACAGGCACATATGTTGTATAAATGGATATCGCTTCTTTCTTATCAAAATTTATTTTTAAATATGTTTCACCCCAACAATCTAGAGGTATAGCTCTAGTTCTAAGCAAACTTATTTCTGCTCCTATATCTATCATTGCATCTATAGAGTAGGGCTTGATATTTGTAATGCAGATATTGATAGTAATGAAAGGATTTTGGGCTCTTTTCATTGTACATACCTTAGTATTAATCTCTTCTATCGGAACTGATTCATCTACATCTTGGTGTAGTATTTGTTAATAGGCTTCTTCTAGAAACTTTTCATCATCTTCAACTTTTTTTTTCCTTGTTTTCTTCTTCTACTAATCTTTTATATTCATTAGTAGATTTAACAATCTCCTTCTATAAGAATTATATTCTATTTATTCTCCATGTTCTCATTGTTTCCGGTGCTAGAATTATAATTTTTGTGCTAGGAGTTATTACCTGAAATTCATTGTTCTGATCTTCTTCTGGAAAAAGGAATGGAAAACTTCTCGTAGGTGGAGAGTATCTTCCTCTGTAGGGAGATTTTCTTTTATGTATATGTCCTTGTACAGGAGGCCTTGAAGTGGGTAATGACCTCTATTAAAGAGACCATTTCTATTTTTCTTCCTCTTCTTCTTTTCTCTCTCGGGCTTCATTTTCAGCTTTTACCTGGATTAAGTATTTTATTTCTAGCTCTCTGAATTTCTGCAAGAGATAGGTCTTTTTAGCAATATCCCATGGGGGAAAATCTTCAAAATTACTTTGTCTTAGTTCTAGCTATTTATATAGAACTTCAGAAGACACAGGAATGAGAGGGTGAGGAAAAATAACAATCATATTTATGAAAGAAGGAAATGAATCAAACTAGATTATGTGCTGTCTAAATCTGACTCTGTGTGCTCTATTATATTTACTTGAAAATCTTCTTCTGAAGATATATATGATATATCAGAAGAATAACAATCAAAATCAGAGATTAAATAGTAATCTTGATCCTTTATACCTTTTCCTACAAGCATATTTAATTTTGCGTTACTTTTCTCTGTATCTTTCTTTGGACACTCATTTGCATAATGCTTTCCTTTACAGATAAAACAAGTTGGTATGAATTTTCTTTTCTTTACCATATATTTATTTTTCGTGAAATATTGCTTTTTATATGGGACATCTTTTGAACATCTATTTCTTGAAAACTTATGTCTTTTCTTATACTTATACAGACCCTTCCCCCTTGAAACAGATGAACAATCGTTACAAGGTTTCTTGATTTTGAGCTTGTGTTGGGGTCAAAAACCAAATGAGTCATTATATAATAATTGACAGAATTTGGTTCCTAAGGATTTTTGGGCCTTAGCAGCTTCCTTGCAGTCTTGTTTTTATTGGTAGAGACAAGCATTCATCTCATCTATAATCTAATTTAGAGCTCCAAGACTTAATTTTTTTGTACTCTTTCCATGTAGGGCTTTTTTATACTCTGTTACAAAAAATGCGGGGAAAGATTCTATATATCGGAGTCTCATAGTAGGATCATTTATATTACCAGTATTATAATTAATATTTTGTATATAACATTGGTACTCTTTTATCCTACTCATATCACATAATCTGGATCTCAAGAATAAAGAAGAATTTATAAGCTTGTCATTATCAATAGTGCCTAGAAATTCATGAATTAAGGCTGTAGTTAAGGAAGCATATCCACCATTCAAAATTTCTTCTTGGTGTGGATGAGCATCCCACCATTCTTTAACTATGCCAACAAATCCATTTGTAATAACTTCAAAAATAGTTCTAGGATCCTTCTTATATAACAAAAGCTGAGAATTTACCCACCCTATAATTCCATGTATTAACTCTTTCACTTGTTCAAGAGTAGATCAATCTAGCTTATACCAATTAGGTTACAAGGTCTGTGTTCTTCTAGTATGATGTAGAGGCTCAGATGTTGAAGCTCTAGAAGTTTCTTCCATCAAAACCATACTTTATGCTTCTTCTGGAAGAAGCTTGGCCATACTGACTGATCCTTTGTCTGGAGTCTTTTTATCAAAAATAAACAAAGGATTGTGTTCTAGCAGAATAGTCTTATGACGTGTTGAAGATCTGGAAGAATTAGCAACTTCCATCCAGGACACTTTGTGAGACCAATCTGGTTCAATTTCTTCTGGCTTTTTTTTATCATCCAAATTTTTCTCTATCTATGGGACTATCTCAGGTATAGGGATTACATACTCTTGAACTTGTTCAACTTTGTGGTTTAACTCAATAGACAACTCATGCAACTGGTGAAGGCTATTTTGTACAATTTTTTGGGTAGTACCTATTTTTGAAGCAATGTTCTTTTTAGTATCTTCAGACTGACTAATAAGGGGTTGAACAACATCAATTACTTCTTTAGATCCAATCTTACAAATATCAGGACAAGTAGATACATATCTAGAAGTATTTTCAATACTTTTATCAACCTTCTTCATTTTGGTAGTAACATCATCAACTTTAGAATTTAGTAATCTAAGAGAAGAAGCTATATCTCCTTTCTGATGAAGTTCTGTGGCTTTCAATATTTTTTCCATTTTTGGAAGAATAGACTCTTGGGATTGTAGATGATCTTGGAAAGACTTGATAGCTTTATTTGTGCATTTTAGCATTTTAGAAGACTCAGAAGGATCTACATGTCTATCTAAAGTTCTTTGGTACCAAAAGATGGCCTTTTAGGTTTCATCAGACAATAGGACTTCACTACTATCTAGAGATGGAAAAGATGCAGAAATATTTGTTTCTCTAGAAGCCATACTAATGGTCAGACCATTAGAAAGGACATACTCTATCTTTAAAATCTATTCATAGTCGTTACACCAAAGGTAATTAGTGTTGGGATCATGAATCATGCTATTATGACTACAAATATAAGTCTTTTCTTTCATGGATTTTCTCAAGGGTTCAGATGTAGAGAAAAAGGAAGAATTTTATTTAAAAGAACTAGACCGGGATATTTCAGACGTAGAATTTTTAGATCTGAAAGACAAAGTTACATTTGACTTGGATTCATTCATAGTTGTAGCATTTTCTAATCTAGGCTGATTTTTCTCAATAAATTTTTTGGATAGGGTCCATTCTTTTGGGACTTTAATTTGAGACCACAAAATGAGTTCAGACTCAATTTTTTGACTTTCTATACTAGTGTGACTCACTACGCTGCTACCTTTAGAGATACCATGCTTAACGGCAGGATACATCGTGTTAACAAGGCAATAAATGAATTTGTAGTGAATAGCCAAGGGACAAGCGCCAAGCTTCATGTGAAGACATGTGGTGGCAAGATGTAGACGCAGAACTTGCTTTAACAAATCTTCTTTTTGCAGGCTTACTAGGTAATTTGGATAAACCTCAAAGGATATGGGGCCATTATGAAGACCAGTTTGAATAGCAGCCAATAGGGAATCTTTAAAACTTTCAAAACGCAAATTCATTAAACAACATAAAATAAAAGCATTTAGACCACGACGGAAAAGTGGAGTAATACCTATTTGAACACAACCTATAGGAGCAAATTTAAATGTTTTTTATTTTTTGAGAGACTTTATATCAGCGAGATCTACTAAAGGTATATCATACTCATGACTAGAGGTTTGAGAAACCTGAATAACAAACTCATGGGTTTTTAAGGTAGTAGCAAAAATCAAATGAAAAGCAGTTAATTTATCATAGACTTGGTTATATGGGATCTTAGACATTTTCCATGTAGGTAAAGGATCTAATTCTTGTTGTATATCTACTGAAGAATTAATAGGAAAGACATCAGATAGACTTACAAGATCTTGATCTTTCTGTTCTCCTTGAATACTGGCACGATCTTCAAACTCCATGATTGTTACTAATAAGCAACTCTTCAGCAGGGCTTATGGTATTGACATTCAACCTAAAACTGTGCACATCCACGACGACTTACAAAGCGGGAGGCTCGCCTCTTTGCCTGTGTTACGAGGTATAAAATTACTTCACAGATAATGAGAAACATATCATACACTAAGTATCAAGATAGAAAACCAGCAAATAAGAATCTTGCAATTTTATTGATTTCCAAGCTCTATTACATAGAGACCAAGCTCTGATACCACTTTATATCAAGATTATAATACAACTCACTTAATACCAATACCACTCTCAATACCAATATCACTTATAATACTACTCACTTAATACCAACTTTATACCAAGATTATAATACTACTAACTTAATACCAATATCACTCTTAATACCAAAACCACTTATAATACTACTCACTTAATACCAATACCACTTAATACAACCTCTAAAGATCTTGTTATATGCCTTACTAAGCATTCCCAATTCTCTAATGTAGTGAATGAGTCTCAGCATGCCTTTATATAGGAATGTGAGAGGCTTTTCACTGGATAGATGGCCAAACTAGAATTCAAGAACTGGTAACCTAGGTAAACAAGAAGATTCCCACTTTGAGAAAAGTGGAAAACAATAATTGATTACATTCCACTCAATAAGACACATTTAGAAAGTGGAGAGGTCCACCATGCTTTCGAAATGACTAGAGGGAAGTCATCTCAAAACTTTATTAGACAAAAGACAAACAAATGACAACAAGCCTATCATCATAGTTTTAAGGACTAAAATGGACTCTAGGGTTGTTGTCACTATCAGATGAGATGGATGATTCCTTTCAATCTCTTCTTTTAGAAAAGTAGTGGTCACGAGTGTTCCTTTCGTACCAAATTCTAGATACAGAAGTCGTTCCATCATTATCCAGAGCTAGATGCCTTCGTGATGGATAGAGATAGTGGTTCGGGATCTGAAGGAAATGACCAGGTGCAGGAGGATGTATATTCATTGTCTGATGAAGACAAATCTTTTGCCATAATTTTCCATTTGGATTAGAATAGTGTCTATTAAGCAGAGCACTATCAAAAATCTTTGAAAGGAAATACTTGAAATGATTAGCAATAAACTACCTATCTCCTGGAGTGCATGGTTTGTTCCATGCATCATTCTTAAGAGGATGTCCTTCGGACCATAGCTTAGAAAATTCAAACCTTCATAATGTATTTGGTCTTGGGACCAATTGTCTTAGCCTAATTTTTCTACTGGAATATCATCTGGAGGAGGTTCCACATACCTTGAATGCGTCCATTGCCACTATAATGTGTACAAAACCATACGTTCTTGTTTGGTATGAAATACTGAAGTAGGAATTTCAAGATCAACAAATCTTGATGCTACTTCTGTCATGTTGTAAGGTGATACTGAAATAATTCCTCTTGAAAGCAACAAATGTTGTGCCTCATATGACATTTCAATATCATTTATTTTTAAAGACCTAAGATAATTTTGGCAATTAGAAGATTGCTAGATAATTTCAACAAATTCATGGATGACTTGTATAACATTTACGTTCTTTAAGATTGCTAGAGAATTATCTTTTCCTTTCATGTGCTCAATTTCAAAACTGAAATTATCAAACCACATTCCCCATTTTTTGAGTTTGTTGAGTATTATTAGCAGGATCTCCATCATTGAGTCTGGCCTTGAAATATTTTAAATCAGAGCACAGAATGAAATGTTCATTCTGTATGAAGAACAAGAAGGCTTTGATAGCTTTCTTAGCAACTAAAATTTCTTTGTGAGAAGACTGATATTTTAGTTCTGAGCCTTGAAAATATCTAAATGTATATCTACATATCTTTTCTTTTCCATTTTCTGATTTTTCTTTAAGTACAGCTCCCCAATAATTCTCACTTGCATCTGTTTCTATGATTTTTAGTCCTTTTCTAGGCAGGGACATATCAGGAAGCTTTTGAACTTGTGCTTTGATTATTTTTACAGCTTGGGTCATTTCTTTTGACCAGCTGGGGGCATTTTTCTTCAATATTTTATTGAGAAGAATTTTATATGCAGCAATATCTTTATAGAATCCAGCAACATAGTTGATACAACCAAAACATATCTGTACTTGAATCTTTTCTGAAATCTAAACTGGAAATTCTTAAATCTTTGAAACAATATGAGATTGCATTTCAATAGATCCATATTTGACTGTAATTCCTAGGAAATCCATTTCATCTTTGAAAATCTCCATTATTGTCGGAGATAAGCATAAACCATTATGATAAATAGCTTCATAGAATTTCTCTAGGTGTTCAATATGTTCTTTGGGAGATTTAGAAAATATTAATATATCATCAATATAAAATATCAGGAAATCAGTTAACTAACCAAAGATAATGTCCATCATTTTCTAAAAGATTGATGGAGCAATTTTAAATCCAAATGAAATAAATTTCCACTCATATTGTCCTCCTGGTATTACAAAAGCCGTTTTATAGGTATCTTCTGGTTTAAGAAATATTTCCAAAAAACCACTCTTTAAATCAAACTTGTTGTATACATTTTATCCTTTGATTTTGGATAATAGATCATCTTTAGCAAGAATATGATGTTGGACAGCTTTTACAAACTTATTCAAAGGCTTGTAATAAACAAGTCTTTTCTTCTGGTGAACCTGTTCACTCCTTTTATTTACATAAAATGTTGCACATGCCCAAGAGGAGTTAGATTCATTGATAAAACCTCTTTGGATTAGCTTTTTAATCTCTTCATGACATTCTTTTCTCTCATAAGGGATCTTGCCTTTATGATGAGCTTTGAATTTCAGAATGATATCATTCCCTTTCTCATCTTTCTGGAAATGTAATTCTAATGAACAGTAATGATTTTTTCTTTCAACAAAAGCATGAGCATCATCTGAAAATAGATTATTTTTTATATTTCCAACTATATCATCTATCTTACCTTTGCATAGGGCTATAGATTTATGAATCCATTCATGATTGGATGATTTTCTTTGTTCTGGTAAAGGTATTATAGTTCTAAATGACTACTTCCTGGGAATCTAAACATCAAGATTAAATAAAGATATTAAATCTTTATTTAGGCTAAAAGTACCATATTCTTGCAAAGTATCTACTCCTATCAAACAATCATATGAAAGCATATCAGGTTGAGAAAATTGGAGTGTTCTTTCATATCCTTATATCTTGATAGGCACATATGATGTATATCTAGATATCACTTCTTTGTTACCAAAATTTATCTTTAAATATGTTTCAGTCCAACAATCTGGAGGTATAGCTCTGGTTCTAAGCAAACTTATATATTCTCATGTATCTATCATTTCATCTATACAGTAGGGCTTGATATTTGGAATGCGGATATTGATAGTAATAAAAGGATTTTTGGCTCCTTTTACTATACATACCTTTGTATTAATCTCTTATGTCGGAACTGATTCCTCTGCATCTTGGTGTAGTATTTATCGATAGGATTCTTCTAGAAACTGTTCATCATCTTCAAGTTTTCTATTTTCTTGGTTTTCTTCTTTTACTAATATTTTATATTAATTAGTAGCTTTAGAAATCACATTTTGTAAGAATTCTATTCTATTTCTTCTCAATGTTCTCATTATTTCAGGTGCTAGAATTATAATATCTGTGCTAGGAGTTATTACTTTAAATTCATTGTTCTGATCTTCTTTTGGAAAAAGGAATGGAAAAATTCTCCTAGGTGGAGAGTATCTTCCTCCTCTGTCATGACCTCTTCCTTTGTGGGGAGTTTTTCTTTGATGTATATGTCCTTATACAGGAGGCCTTCAAGTGGGTAATGACCTCTGTTGAAGAGACCATTTCTCTTTTTCTTCCTCTTCTTCCTTTCTCTCTCGGGCTTCATTTTCAGCTCTAACCTTGATTGATTATTTTCTTTCTAGGTCTCTGAATTTCTATGAGAGATAGGTCCTTTTCACAGTATCCCATGGGGGACAATCTTCAAAATCATGTTGTCTTAGTTCTAGCTCTTTATATAGAACTTCAGAAGATACATGCATGAGAGGGTGAGGAAAACTAGCAATCACATTTATGAAAGAAGGAAATGAATCATAACCAAATTCTAATATGACTCTCTGTTTTCTATTCTATTTACTTGAAAACCTTCTTCTAAAGATATATATGATACATCTAAAGAATAGTAATCAGAATCAGAGATTAAACAGTAATACTGATCCATTATACCTTTTGCTGTAAGCATATTTATTTTTCCTTTACTTTTCTCTATATCTTTCTTTCGGAACTCATTAGTATAATGCTTGCCTTATAGATAAAACAAGTTGGTATGAATTTTCTTTTATTTTCCAAATATTTCTTTTTCCTGAAATATTTCTTTTTGTATGGGACATCTTTTGAATATCTTTTTCTGGAAAACTTATGTCTTTTCTTATACCAAGATTATAATACTACTCACTTTATACCAATACCACTTATAATACTACTCACTTAATACCAATACAACTTAATACAACTTTTGAAGATCTTGTTATATGCCTTACTAAACATTCTAAATTCTCTGATGTAGCGAATGAGTCTCAGCATGCCTTTATATAAGAATGTGAGATGCTTTTCAATGGATAGATGGGCAACCTATAAACTAAGAACCGGTAACCTATGTAAACAAAAAGATTCCCACTATGAGAAAAGTGGAAAACAATAATTGAGTACATGCCACTCAATAAGAAACTTTCAGAAAGTTGAGAGGTCCACCATTCTTTCGAAATGACTAGAGGGAAGTCATCTAAAAACTTTATTAGAAAAAAGACAAACAAATGACAACAAGCCTTTCATCATAGCTTTAAGGACTAAAATGGACTCTAGGGTTGTTGTCACTATCAGACCAGATGGATAATTCCTCCCAATATATTCTTTCGGTAAAGTATTGGTCACGAGTGTTCCTTTCATACCAAAGTCTAGATACAGAAGACGTTCCATCATTATCTGGAACTAGATGCCTTCGTGATGGATAGAGATAGTGATTCGGAATCCAAAGGAAATGACCAAGTGCAGAAGGATGAATATTCATGGTATGATGAAGATATATCTTATGCTATATTTGTCAATTTGGATTAGAATGTTGTCCGTTAACCAGAGGACTATCAGAAATCTTGGAAAGGAAATACTTGAAATGATTAGAAATATACTTCCTATCCCCTGGAGTGCTTGGTTTGTTCCATGCATCATTCTCAAGAGGATGTCCTTTTGGCCATAGCTTAGAAAATTAAAACCTCCATAACATATTTGGTCTTGGGACCAATTGTCTTAGCCTGATTACTTCTACTAGAATATCATCTGGAGGAGGTTTCACATACCTTAAATTCCTCCATTGCCACTGTAATGTGCAGAAAACCATAGGTTCCTATTTGGTATGAAATACTGAAGTAGGAATTTTAGGATCAACAACTCTTGATGCTACTTCTGTCATGTTGTAAGGTGATAGTGAAATAATTCCTCTTGAAAGTAACAAATGTTATGCCTCATATGACATTTCATTAGCATTTCTTTTTAAAGACCCAAGATAATTTTGGCAATTAGAATATTGCCACATAGCTTCAAAAAATTCATGGATGACCTATATAACATTTATGTTATTTAAATGATTCAATTCTCTAATGACAAAGTCAGCTAGAAAATTATATTTTCCTTTAATGTGCTTAATTTCAAAACTGAAATTATCAAACCACATTCCCCATCTTTGGAGTTTGTTGAATGTAGTCTTATTAGCAGGATCTCCATTATTGAGTCTATCCTTGAAATCTTCATATCTTTTCTTTTCCATTATTGAGTTCTGAACCTTGAAAAGATCCAGATGCATATCTTCATATCTTTTCTTTTCCATTTTCTTATTTTTCTTTTAGAACATCTCCCCAATAATTCTCACTTTTATTTGTTTCTATGATTTTTAGTCCTAGTCCAGGCAGGGACAAAGTTGGAAGCTTTTGAACTTGTGCTTTGATTCTTTTTATAGCTTGGGTCATTTCCTCTGACCAGCTGGGAGCATTTTTCTTGAATCTTTTATTGAGAAGTATTCTATCTGCAGCAATATCTTTATAGAATCCAACAACATAGTTGATACAACCAAGAAATATCTGTAGTTGAATCTTTTCTAAAATATGATCTAGAAATTCTTGAATCTTTGAAACAATATGAGATTACATTTCAATAGATCCATCTTTGACTGTAATTCCTAGGAAATCCATTTCATCTTTGAAAATCTCCATTTTTTTGGGAGATAAGCATAAACAATTATGATAAACAGCTTCATATAATTTCTCTAGGTGTTCAATATATTCTTTGGGAGATTTAGAAAATATTAATATATCATTAATAAAAATTATCAAGAAATAAGCTAACTCACCAAAGATAATGTCCATCATTTTTTGAAAGATTGATGGAGCAGTTTTCAATCTGAATGGTATAAATTTCCATTCAAACTATCCTCTTGGTATTACAAAAGCCGTTTTATAGGTATCTTCTAGTTTAAGAAATATTTTCAAAAAACCACTCTTTAAATCAAACTTGTTATATACCTTTGGTCCTTTGATTTTGGATAATAGATCATCTTTAGCAGGAAAAGGATGCTGGACAAATTTTACAAAGTTATTCAAAGGCTTGTAATCAACAAGAAGTCTTTTCTTCTAACAAACCTGTTCACACCTTTTATTTACATAAAACGCTAGACATGCCCAAGGGGAGTTAGATTCTTTGATAAAACTTCCTTGAATTAGCTTTTTAATGTCTTCATGACATTATTTTCTCTTAGAAGGGATCATGCCTTTATGATGAGCTTTGAATTTATGAATGATATCGTTCCCTTTCTCATCTTTCTGGAACTGTAAATCTAATGAACAATAATGATTTTTTCTTTCAACAAAATCATGAGGATTATCTAAACATTGATTCTTTTTTATCTTTCCAAGTATATCATCTATATTACCTTTGCATAGGGTTATAGATTTATGAATCCATTCATGATTGGATTATTTTCTTTGTTCTAGTAAAGATATTATAGTTCTGAATGAGTACCTCCTGGGAATCTGAACAACAAGATTAAATAAAGATAGAAAATCTTTATTTGGGCTAAAAGTACCACATTCTTGCAAAGTATCTACTTCTATCAAACAATCATATGAAAGCATATCATGTTGATAAAATTGCAGTGTTCTTTCATATTCTTCTATCTTGATATTACTTCTTTGTTATCAAAATTTATCTTTAAATATGTTTCAGTCCAACAATCTGGAGGTATAGCTCTTGTTCTAAGAAAACTTATATCTGCTCCGGTATCTATGATTGCATCTATAGAGTAGGGCTTGATATTTAGAATGCAGATATTGATAATAATAAAAGGATTCTAGGCTCCTTTTATTGTACATACCTGTGTATTAATCTCTTCTGTCGAAAATAATTCCTCTGCATCTTGGTGCAGTATTTGTTGATAGGATTCTTCTAGAAATTGTTCATCATCTTCAGCTTCTTTCTTTTCCCTGTTTTCTTCTTCTACTAATCTTTTATATTCATCAGTAGCTTTAGCAATTACCTTCTGTAAGAATTCTATTCTATTTCTTCTCCATGTTCTCATTATTTTAGGTGCTGGAATTATAATATTTGTGCTAGGAGTTATTGCCTGAAATTCATTGTTCTGATCTTCTTTTGGAAAAAGGAATGGAAAAATTCTCCTAGGTTGAGAGTATCTTCCTTCTCTGCCACGACCTCTTCCTCTATAGGGAGTTTATCTTTGACGTATACGTCCTTGTACAGGAGGCCTTGAAGTGGGTAATGACCTCTGTTGAAGAGACCATTTCTATTTTTCTTCCTCTTCTTCCTTTCTCTCTCGGGATTCATTTTCAGCTCTGACCTGGATTAAGTATTTTCTTTCTAGTTATCTGACTTTCTACGAGAGATAGATTTTTTTAGCATTATCCCATGGAGGACAATATTCAAACTCACTTTGTCTTATTTCTAGATGTTTATATAGAAATTCAGAAGACACAGCCATGAGAGGGTGAGGAAAACTAGCAATCATATTTATGAAAGAAGGAAATGAATCATAACCAGATTCTGTGTTGTCTGAATCTAACTCTGTGTGCTCTATTATATTTACTTGAAAATATTCTTCTGAAGATATATATGATACATCAGAATAATAGCAATCAGAATAAGAGAATAAACAGTAATCCTAATCCATTATACCTTTTGCTACAAGCATATTTATTTTTGCTTTACTTTTCTTTGTATCTTTCTTTGGGAAATCATTTGCATAATGCTTGCCTTTATAGATAAAACAAGTTGGTATGAATTCCCTTTTCTTTCCCAAATATTTCTTTTTCCTGAAATATTGCTTTTTGTATGGGACATCATTTTAATATCTATTTCTGGAAAACTTATGTCTTTTTTAACACCAAGATTATAATACTACTCACTGTATACCAATACCACTCTTAATACCAATACCACTTATAATACTACTCACTTAATACCAATACCACTTAATAAAAGTTCAAAAGATCTTGTTATATGCCTTACTAAGCATTACCAATTCTCTGATGTATTGAATGAGTCTCAGTATGAAATTATATAGGAATGTGGGAGGCTTTTCACCTTATAGATGGGTAACTTAGAAACCAGGAAACGGTAACCTAGAGGTAAACAAAAAGATTCCCACTTTGAGAAAAGTGGAAAACAATAATTGAATACATGCCACTCAATAAGACACCTTAAGAAAGTGGAGAGGTCCATCATGCTTTCGAAACGACTAGAGGGAAGTCATCTCAAAACTTTATTAGACAAAAGACAAACATATGACAACAAACCTGTCCTCATAGCTTTACGGACTAAAATGGACTCTAGGGTTGTTGTCACTATTAGACGAGCTGGATGATTCCTCCCAATCTATTCTTTCGGTAAATTAGTGGTCACAAGTGTTCCTTTCGTACCAAAGTCTAGATACAGAAGATGTTCCATCATTATCTAGAGCTAGATGCCTTTGTGATGCATAGAGATAGCAGTCTGAAATCCAAAGGAAATGACCAGGTGCAAGAGGATAGATATTCATGATATGATTAAGATAGATCTTTCACCATAATTCTCCATTAAGCAGAGGACTGTTAGAAATCTTAGGAAGGAAATACTTGAAATGATTAGCAATATACTACCTATCTCCTAGAGTGCTTGGTCTGTTCCATGCATCATTCTCAAGAGGATGTCCTTTGAGCCATAGCTTAGAAAATTCAAACCTCATAATGTATTTAGTCTTGGCACCAATTGTCTTAACCTGATTCCTTCTACTGGAATATCATTTGAAGGAGGTTCCACATACCTTGAACTCCTCCATTACCACTGTAATGTGCAGAAAACCATAGGTTCCTGTTTGGTAAGAAATACTGAAGTAGGAATTTTAGGATCAACAAATCTTGATGCTACTTATGTCATGTTTTAAGGTGATACTGAAATAATTCCTCTTAAAAGCAACAAATTTTGTGCCTCATATGAAATTTCATTATCATTTCTTTTTAAAGACCTAAGATAATTTTGGCAATTAGAAGATTTCCAGATAGTTTCAACAAATTCATGGATGACCTGTATAACATTTATTTTCTTTAAATGATTCAATTCTCTACTGGCAAAGTCAACAAGGGAATTATCTTTCTCTTTAATTTTCTCAATTTCAAAACTAAAATTATCAAACCACATTCCTCATCTTTGGAGTCTGTTGGATACATTCTTATTAGCAGGATCTCCATTATTAACTCTGGCCTTGAAATTTTTTAAATCAAAGTGCAAAATGAAGTGTTCATTCTGTATGAAGAACAAGAAGGCTTTGATAGCTTTCTTAGTAGCTAAAATTTCTTTGTGAGCAGAATGATATTTTAGTTCTAAGCCTTGAAAAGATCCAGATGCATATCTGCATATATTTTCTTTTACATTTTATGATTTTTCTTTTTGTACAACTCCCCAATAATTCTCACTTGCATCTATTTTTATTATTTTTTGTCTGTTTCCAGGCAGGGACATAGCAGGAAGCTTATGAACTTGTGGTTTGATTCTTTTTACAGCATGGGTCATTTCTTCTGACCAGCTGGGATCATTTTTCTTCAATATTTTATTGAGAAGTATTATATCTACAGCAATATCTTTATAGAATCCAACAACATAGTTGATACAACCAAGAAATGTCTATAATTGAATCTTTTCTGAAAACTGATCTGGAAATTCTTGAATCTTTGAAACAAAACGAGATTGCATTTCAATAGCACCATTTGGACTGTAATTCCTAGGTAATCCATTTCATCTTTTAAAATCTCTATTTTTGTCAGACATAAGCATAAATTATTCTAATAAAAAGCTTCATAGAATTTCTCTAGGTGTTCATTATGTTCTTTGGGAGATTTAGAAAATATTAATATATCATCAATATAAACTATCAGGAAATCAGCTAACTCACCAAAGATAATGTCCATCATTTTCTGAAAGATGTATGGAGCAGTTTTCAATCCAAATGGAAGAACTTTCCATTCATACTGTCCTCCTGGTATTACAAAATCTATTTTATAGGTATCTTCTAGTTTAATGAATATTTGCCAAAATCCACTCTTTAAATCAAACTTGTTGTATACCTTTGATCATTTGATTTTGAATAATAGATCATCTTTAGCAGGAATAGGATGTTGGACAGCTTTTACAAACTTATTCAAAGGCTTGTAATCAACAACAAGTCTTTTCTTCTGACAAACCTGTTCACACCTTTTATTTACATAAAACGTTGGACATGCCCAAGGGGAGTTAGATTCTTTAATAAAACTTCCTTGGATTAGCTTTTTAATCTCTTAATGACATTATTTTCTCTCATAAGGGATCATGCCTTTATGATGATCTTTGAATTTCGGAATGATATTATTCCCTTTCTCATCTTTTTCGAACTATAAATCTAGTGAACAGTAATATTTTTTTCTTTCAACAAAATCATGAGGATCATCTGAACATAGATTCTTTTTTATCTTTCCAACTATATCATCTATATTATTTTTGAATAGGGCTATATATTTATGAGTCCATTCATGATTGGATTCTTTTCTTTGTTCTGGTAAAGGTATTATAGTTTTAAATGAGTACTTCCTAGGAATTTGAACATCGAGATTAAATAAACATATAAAATCTTTATTTAGGCTAAAAGTACCACATTCTTGCAAAGCATGTACTCCTATCAAACAATCATATAAAAGCATATCATGTTGATAAAATTGCAGTGTTCTTTCATATCCTTCTATCTTGATAGGCACATATGTTGTATATCTAGATATCACTTCTTTCTTATCAAAATTTATCTTTAAATATGTTTCAGCCCAACATTATGGAGGTATAACTCTAGCTCTAAGAAAACATATATCTGCTCTTGTATTTATCATTGCATCTATAAAGTAGGGCTTGATATTTGGAATGCAAATATTGATAGTAATAAAAGGATTTTGGGATCCTTTTACTGTACATACCTCTATATTAATCTCTTCTATCAGAACTGATTCCACTGCATCTTGGTGCAGTATTTGTTGATAGGCTTCTTCTAGAAATTGTTCTTCATCTTCAACTTCTTTCTTTTCAGTGTTTTCTTCTTCTAATAATATTTTATATTCATTAGTAGCTTTAGCAATCACCTTCTGTAAGAATTCTATTCTATTTCTTCTCCATGTTCTCATTATTTCAGGTGCTGGAATTATAATATCTGTGCTAGGAGTTATTACTTGAAGAGACCATTTCTGTTTTTCTTCCTCTTCTTCCTTTCTCTCTCAGGCTTCATTTTTAGCTTTGACCTAAATTGAGTATTTTATTTATAGCTCTCTAACTTTCTATGAGAGATAGGTCTTTTTAACATTATCCCATGGGGGAAAATATTCAAACTCACTTTGTCTTAGTTCTAGCTGTTTATATAGAACTTCAGAAGACACAGGCATGAGAGGGTGAGGAAAACTAGAAATCATATTTATGAAAGAAGGAAATGAATCATAACCAAATTTTGTGCTACTTGAATATGAATGTGTGTGCTCTATTATATTTACTTGAAAATCTTCTTCTGAATATATATATATATATATATATATGATACATTAGAAGAATAGCCATCAGAATCATAAATTAAACAGTAATCCTGATCCGTTATACCTTTTCTGGTAAGCATATTTATTTTTTTCATACTTTTCTCTGTATCTTTCTTTGTGCACTCATTTACATAATGCTTTCCTTTACAGATAGAACAAGTTGGTATTAATTTTCTTTTCTTTCCCATATATTTCTTTTTCCTGAAATATTGCTTTTTGTATGGAACATCTTTTGAATATCTAAATCTAGAAAACTTATGTCTTTTCTTATAATTATACTGACCCTCCCCCCTTGAAAAATATGAACAATATTTAAAAGTTTTCTTGATTCTGATTTTGTGTTAGGGTCGACAACCAAATGAGATTATCTAGTAATTGATAGAATTTGGTTCCTAAGGATTTTTGGGCCTTAGCAACTTCCTTGTGGTCTTGTTTTTTTTGGCAGAGACAAGCATTTGTCTCATCTATAATCTAATTTAGAGCTCCATTACTTAATTCTTCTGTACTCTTTCCATTCAGGGCTTTTTCATATTTTGTTGTAAAAAATACAGGGAAATATTCTATATATCAGAGTCTCATAGTAGGATCATTTACATTGCCAGAATTATAATACAACTTTTACATATAACACTGGTACTTTTTTATCCTACTCATACCACATAATCTAGCTCTTAAGAATAAAGAAGTATTTCTAAGCTTGTCATTATCAATTGTGCCTAGAAATTCATGAATTAAGGTTGCAGTTAAGGAAGCATATCCACCATTCAAAATTTCTTCTTGGTGTGGATGAGCATCCCACCATTCTTTGACTATGCCAACAAATACATTTGAAATCACTTTAGCAATAGTTGTGGGATCCTTCTTATATAACAAAAGCTAAAAATTTTCCAACCCTATAATTCCATGTATTAACTATTTTACTTGTTCAGGAGTAGAGCAATCTAGCTTATACCAATTAGGCTATAAGGTCTGTTTTCTTGTTGTATGATGTAGAGGCTCGGATGTTGAAGCTCTAGAAGTTTCTTCCATCAAAACCATACTTTTTGCTTCTTCTAGAAGAAGCTTGGCCATACTAACTGATCCTTTGTATGAAGTATTTTTATCATAAATAAACAAAGGACTATGTTCTACCAGAACAATCTTATGATGTGTTGAAGATCTGGAAGAATTAGCAGCTTCCATCCAGAACACTTTGTGAGACCAATCCGGTTCAATTTCTTCTGGCTTTTTTGTATTATCTAGAATTTTCTCTATTTGTGGGACTATCTTAGGAATAGGGCTTACATGCTCTTGAACTTGTTCAAATTTGTGGATTAACTCAATAGAGGACTGATGCAACTGGTGTAGGCTATTTTTTATAATTTTATGGGTAGTACCTATTTTTGTAGCAATGTCCTTTTTAGTATCTTCAGACTGACTGATAAGGGGTTGAACAACATCAATTACTTCTTTAGACACAATTTTAGGAATATCAGGATAAGTAGATACATATCTAGAAGTATTTTCAAGACTTTTATCAACCTTCTTTATCTGGTTAGTAACATCATCAACTTTAGAATTTAGTAATCTAAGAGCAGGAGTTATATCTCCTTTCTGATGAAGTTCTATGGATTTCAATGTTTTTTCCATTTCTGCAAGAATAGACTCTTGGGATTGTAGACGATCAGGAACAGACTTGATAGCTTTATTTGTTCATTTTAGCATTTTAGAAGACTCATAAGGGTCACATGTCTATCTACAATTCTTTAGTACCAAAAGATGGCCTTTTAAGTTTCGTCAGACAATAGGACTTCACTACTGTCTAGAGATGGAAAAGATGTAGAAATATTTGTTTCTCTAGAAGCCATACTAATAGTCAAACCATTAGAAGGTACATACTTTTGCTTTATAATCTCCACACAATCCTTACACCAAAGGTAATCAGTGTTGGGATCATGAATCAGGCTATTATGACTACAAATATAAGTCCTTTCTTTCATGGATTTTCTCGAGGGTTCAGTTGTAGAGAGAAAGGAAGTATTTGATCTAAAATAACTAGACCAGGATATTTCAAACATAGACTTTTTAGATCTGAAAGACAGAGTTGCATTTGACTTGGATTCATTCACAGCTGTAGCATTTTCTAATCTAGGCTGATTTTTCTTAGTAAACTTTTTAGATAGAGTCCATTCTTTTACGAATTTAATTTGAGACCACGAAATGAGTTTGGGCTTGATTTTCTAACTTTCTATATTGGTGTGACTCACCACGCTACTGCCTTTGGAGATACCATGCTTGACGGTAGGATACATTGTGTTGACAAGGTGATAAATGAATTTTTAATGAATATCCAAAGGACGAGCATCATGCTTCATGTGAAGATCTGTGGTTGCAAGATGTAGATGCAAAACTTGCTTTAACAGATCTTCTTTTTGTAGGCTTACTAGGTAATTTGGATAAAACTCAAAAGATATGGGGCCATTATGAATACCAGTTTGAAGAGCAGCCAATAGGGAATCTTTAAAACTTTCAAAATGTAAATCCTTTAAACAACATAAAACAGAAGCATTTAGACCATGACGAAAAAGTAGAGTAATACCTATTTGAACACAACCTCTATGAGCAAATTTAAATGTTTTTTTTTTTGAGAGACTGTATATCAGTGGAATCTACTAAAGGTTTATCATACTCATGACTAGAGGTTTGAGAAACCTAAATAACAGACTCATGGGTTTTTAAGGTAGTAGTAGCAATCAAATGAAAAGTAGTTAATTTATCATAGACTTGGTTATATGGGATCTTAGGCAATGTCCATGCAGGTAAGGGATCTGATTCTTTTTGTATATCTACTACATAATTAATAGGAAAGACATCAGATAGACCTACAAGATCTTGATCTTCCTGTTCCCATTGAATATTTGCATGATCTTCAAACTCCATGATTATTATTGATAAGCAACTCTTTAGTATGGCTTACAGTATCGGCCTTTAACCCAAAACTGCGCACATCCACGGTGACTTACAAGGCAAGAGGCTCACCTCTTTGCCTATCTTACGAGGTATAAACTTACTTCGCAGATGAAGAAAAATAGATCATACACCAAGTATCAAGATAGAAAACCAGCAAATAAGAATCTTGCAATTTTATTGATTTCCAAGCTCTATTACATAGAGACCAAGCTCTGATACCACTTTATACCAAGATTATAATACTACTCCCTTAATAAAAATACCACTCTTACTACCAATACCACATATAATATTACTCACTTAATACCAATACCACTTATATATGCAAGAACTTCAGCAATAGTTCTGGAATCCTTCTTATATATGCAAAATTTGTATTATAATTCTTGAAATATAAATGATCCTACTATGAGACTCCTATATATAGAATATTTCCTATAATTTTTGTAATAGAATATAAAAAATCCTTGCATGGAAAGAGTACATAAGAATTAAGTCTTGGAGCTCTAAATCAGATTATAGATGAGACGAATGCTCATCTCAGCCAAGAAAAAAAAGACCGCAAGGAAGTTGCTAAGGCCCAAAAAGCCTTAGGAACCAAATTATGTCAATTACTAGATAATGACTCATTTGGTTGTTAACCCCAACACAAGTTCAGAATCAAGAAACCTTGTAAAGATTGTTCATCTTTTTCAAGGGGGAAGGGTCAGTATAAGTATAAGAAAAGACATAAGTTTTCCACAAATAGATATTCAAAAGATGTCCCATAGAAAAAGCAATATTTCAAGAAAAAGAAATATATGGGAAAGAAAAGAAAATTCATACCAACTTGTTTTATCTATAAAGGAGAGCATTATGCAAATGAATGTCCAAAGAAAGATACAGAGAAAATTAAAGCAAAAATAAATATTCTTGAAACAAAAGGTATAACGGATCAGGATTACTGTTATTCTTCTGATGTATCATATATATCTTCAGAAGAAGATTTTCAAGAAAATATAATAGAGCACACAGAGTCAGATTTAGACAGTAAAGAATCTGGTTATGATTCATTTCCTTCTTTCATAAATATGATTGCTAGTTTTCCTCACCCTCTCATGCTTGTGTTTTCTGAAGTTCTATATAAACAACTAGAACTAAGACAAAGTGAGTTTGAAGATTGTCCCCCATAGGATACTGCTAAAAAGACCTATCTCTCGCAGAAAGTCAGAGACCTAGAAAGAAAATACTCAATCCAAGTCAAAGCTAAAAATGAAGCCCGAAAGAGAGAGGAAGAAAAACATAAATGGTCTCTTCAACAAAGGTCATTACCCACTTCAAGGCCACTTGCACAAGGACGTATACGTCAAAGAAAAACTCCCTATAGAGGAAGAGGTCATGGCAGAGGAGGAAGATACTCTCCAACTAGGAGAAGTTTTCCATTCATTTTTACAGAAGAAGATCATAACAATGAATTTCAGGTAATAACTCCTAGCACAGATATTATAATTCCAGCACCTGAAACAATGAGAACATGGAGAAGAAATAGAATAGAATTCTTATAAAAGGTGATTGCTAAAGCTACTAATGAATATAAAAGATTAGTAGAAGAAGAAAACAGGGAAAAGAAAGAAGCTGGAGATGATGAACAGTTTCTAGAAGAATCCTATCAACAAATACTGCACCAAGATGCAGAGGAATCAGTTCCGACAGAAGAGATTAATACAGAGGTATGTACAGTAAAAGGATCCCAAAATCCTTTTATTACTATCAGTATCTGCATTCCAAATGTCAAGCCCTACTCTATAGATGCAATGATAGATATAGGAGCAGATATAAGTTTTCTTATAACAAGAGCTATACCTCTAAATTGTTGGACTGAAACATATTTAAAGATAAATTTGTATAAGAAAGAAGTAATATCAAGATATACATCATATGTGCCTATCAAGATAGAAGAATATGAAAGAACACTGCAATTTTATCAACATGATATGTTTCATATGATTGTTTGATAGGAGTATATGCTTTGCAAGAATGTGGTACTTTTAGCCTAAATAAAGAATTTATGTATTTATTTAATCCTGATGTTCAGATTCCTAGGAAGTACTCATTTAGAACTATAATACCTTTACCAGAACAAAGAAAAGAATCAGATCATCAATGGATTCATAAATCTATAGCCCTATGCAAAGGTAATATAGATTAGTTGGAAAGATAGAAAAGAATCTATGTTCAGATGATCCCCATGCTTTTCTTGAAAGAAAAAAACATTACTGTTCATTAGATTTATATTTCTAGAAAGATGAGAAGAGAATGATATCATTCTGAAATTCAAAGCTCATCATAAAGGCATGATCCCTTCTGAGAAAAAATAATGTCATGAAAAGATTAAAAAGCTAATCCAAGGAGGTTTTATAAAGGAATCTAACTCCCCTTGGGCATGTGCAGCTTTATATGTAAATAAAAGGAGTGAATAGGTTTGCTGGAAGAAAAGACTTGTTGTTGATTACAAGCCTGTGAATAAGTTTGCAAAAGTTGTCCAGCATCCTATTCTTGCTAAAGATGGTCTATTATCCAGAATCAAAGGATCAAAGGTATATAGCAAGTTTGATTTAAAGAGTGGTTTTTCGCAAATACTCCTTAAACTAGAAGATACCTATAAAATAGATTTTGTAATACCAGGAGGACAGTATGAATGGAAAGTTCTTCCATTCGGATTGAAAACTGCTCCATCAATCTTTTAGAAAATGATGGACATTATCTTTGGTGAGTTAGTTGATTTCCTGATAGTTTATATTGATGATATATTAATATTTTCTAAATCTCCCAAAGAACATATTGAACACCTAGAGAAATTCTATGAAGTTGTTTATCATAATGGTTTATGCTTATCTGCAACAAAAATGGATATTTTTAAAGATGAAATGGATTTCTTAGGAATTATAGTCAAAGATGGATCTATTGAAATGCAATCTCATATTTTGTTTCAAGGATTCAAGAATTTCCATATCAGATTTCAGAAAAGATTCAACTACAGAGATTTCTTGGTTGTATCAACAATGTTACTGGATTCTATAAAGATATTGCTTCAGATACCACTTTATACCAATATTATAATACTACTCACTTAATACCAATACCACTTATAATACTACTCACTTAATACCAATACCACTCTTAATACCAATACCACTTATAATACTACTTATGAAGATCTTGTTATATGCCTTACTAAGCATTCCCAATTCTCTGATGTAGTGAATGAGTCTCAGCATGCCTTTATATAGGAATGTGAGAGGCTTTTCACTGGATAGATGGGCAACCTAGAAACTAGGAACTGGTAACCTAGGTAAACAAGAAGATTCCCACTTTGAGAAAAGTGGAAAACAATAATTGAGTGCACGCCACTCAATAAGATACCTTTAGAAAGTGGAGAGGTCCCCCATGCTTTCGAAATGACTAAAGGGAATTCATTTCAAAACTTTATTAGACAAAAGACAAACAGATGACAAAAACCCTGTCATCATAGCTTTAAGGACTAAAATAGACTCTAGGGTTGTTGTCACTATAATGATGTCGAAATCTTTAATAAAGGAAGAGCCTATCTATCTATTAGAGAAATTTAACCGCTAGTGAATGAAAAATTTAAACCCACCGACATTTAATGGAAGAAAACGATGCGAGAATTTGAAACAACCCACAGATTCATTTTCTTGGTGTTTTCCTGGAAGTTTCCGGAATTTAACTTGGGCTTTCTTATGTTTAATAGAAGAAAATGATTATATTGTGAGTTGAAGGCAATGGCGTCTAGCCCAAGTATGGAAAATCAAGAAGGGTTTTTTAATGCCAGCCGCCATAAACATAATCTTTTACTGGTTACTGATGGACTTCCACGTTACAAATGCAGTGGATGCAAAGAATACGGAGCCAACGTTGGATACCAGTGCAAATCATGCCCAAAAATCACTTTACACAGAACCTGTGCCGAGCTTCCCAATGTGTACGACAAACATCCGTTTTACGACAAACGGCCATTTAATTTTCGGAAAAAGACGCGTCTTCCACATGACTGCAGCGCCTGCGGGGAGCCGCTGGAAGGGTTTTTGTTCTCGTCTCCTACTGACGGTGTCAGGCTTCACCCGCTCTGCATAAACCTCCCCAGGACTCTTACTTATGGTGGACACAGAGACCATCCCCTTCAGCTTCTCATGACGGGGGGAAAGTTTAATTGCAGCCGTTGCAATGAGGATAAACATTTCTGGAGTTACCGCTGTGAAGAGATCGTGTGTAAGCTCAGAGTGGACTTAAACTGTGTCAAAGTAGATCTTCATGGTATTTCCGAACATGGTTTTTTGAGAGCCGCTCCCCGCAGTCGCAGAAAAGAATGTATGGGAGCCCTCGGAAACGTTGCGGTGTTTACTTTCAGAACATCTGGAAAATTGGCATTCAGAATTGTCAGATGCTTTTGTTTTTAAGTTGCATGAAGATATATATATATGGAGGCGTTTTAGACTTGTACTAAGTTTTTCATCTTTAGTCTTGGAAGCTTTATTATGCCCTACACTGGCTTTTGTTGTTATGAATTTCAGGGAAATTTAAAAAGCAACTTGATTTTAGTATGGTAGTATTCTCTTTTTCCCTTAGCTAAGTTAAATATTTCTACTATATGTAATTGCAGAAATGTAATGAAAACAATTCTAATATAAAAACTGATTGAAATTATTTTCCTCGCTCGTTATTAATTTCCGCACTTTAAATGGACGGTTTTACAAAATAATAAAATATTATTTAATTTTCATATTCCTGTTTTCCATGGATGAGCTGCTAAATATTTTTAGCTTCGCACATGAATATACTTTTTATTGCAACTCATCACCATATCTATTGATCACTTTCAGAACATCTAGAAAATTGCCTCTCAGATTTGTCAGGGGCTTATTATTTTATGTTATTAATTTGGATGAAGATGACAGGCCAAACACAAACATTTCCCGGAGCCAACCGTAATAATTAGATTAAGCATTTTACAACAATTTTATTATGTTTTACATCTTTGGAATCTCGTTTTTTAGTTTGGCAGAAGGGTTGCTCGGATTTTATTATGACCCAAAGGTGTAAGAATCTATTCTCTATTTCCCTTAGCTATGTTAAATATTTCTATTCTATGTAATTGCAGAAATGTAATGAAACAATTCTGATATAAACAATATTGAAATTCTACATTTCTAATGGAGGGTTTTAAAATAGAATTTAATTTTCATATTCGTTTACATAACGAATGGGATAATAAATGGTATTTCCCATGCGTATGGTAAATCTTCGTTCATTATCCACATGAATATACTTTTTATTGATCGAACAATAACAAAATGAAAAACCGGGATACTTTTGGGGTTATTCCAATCTCGACGATAAAAGTCTCAAGATTTTGTAATCTGCTTAAAAACATTACCTCCGGATATTTCGTACCTAAAACATCAAAGGGGTTAAGGTTATCTACTTAAGCATTTGATTACAAAGGGGATATTGTAATTCTTGTTGTTATTACGATGATATAGTCATCATTTGATTACTCACAGTTGATTTAAGATGATTTATGCAATGAAAAAATATATTAACATATTATTTGACATGACAACTCTGAAATTATTGAACTGTTATCTTGCACTTGATTCTTATTAAAAAATTTAAATACAATAATGTGCTTAAATTTTATTTATTTATTTCATGGAGAAAAATTATCAACTTAAATTTTAAGAAGGGTATTCATTTCAATTATTGCATAGGGAACTCCTAACCTTTAAGTTAACTATGTGAAGACTGTAATTAATCTACCTACAGAAAAACCTTTCGATAGGTGTCTTATCTCTCATAGATGATCCATCACCTGCCTCTAATGTTAATGGGGAGTGTGCTTGATTTCGCCTGTCCTATTTTACATAGTCTGAACTTTTCTGTTTTACCATTTTTTGCATTTGTATGATGATTGGGTCCCTCTGGCTGATTTTTTATGCTTGCCGCTTAAGGCATTCATTTGGTAGCCATGTAGTTTTTCTACGTGTCTTTGGGCAGTGATTTTAGCCTTTTTCATTGTAACTATTTTGTATTGAGTTGTTACCACGTTGATGCGTTCCACTAAAACGACAACAGCCCAGTGTAGCATTAATAACTTTCCAACGACTTTAAAGACCTGGAATACAAATTATGCACTTTATCGAAAATATTTGTGGACCTGAAAGAGACAATTTGTATGTCGTGTCAAATACTAAGATTGAAATCTGTAATGCTTAGATTGGGTGGCATCCCTCCCTTGATGTTGCTGTATTACCGAGTCGCTGAGATTGATGTGCAAGACAATGAAACGTTTGAGGAAAGTCCGTTGTACTTAGAAACTAATTTTCCTGGTACTCGGGATTATGAAACATGAAACTCAGTCCACCTTACTCTATCATCGCCAAGTCTACTGAATTCTTTTATAACAAGAAAACAACTAAAGAAGAAACTGGGATGAAATTGCCTTCCAGGTTGAAGTGATATTATCATCGTAACAATTTCCTTGTTTCAAAAATTATTAGTACATAATTGTATGTACTATTTAAAATATTGAATTCAACATCTTATTTTATGAATTCAACATTTCATTGTATATAATAAATTATTATTAATTTAATGTAAATTATAATAAATTTCAGATAAATAATTATAATTATATTTTTCTAAAAAAAGTGTACATTAATTTAAAATTTTGTTTTGATCATTATTTTTAATATAAAAAATCATGTTTTTAAAAACAAAGTATAATTGTGTAGTGGTGGCTCAATATTAAACCAGTGATAGTTAATAAAAGAAATATGCACTCATTTTTTCACTTTTTTTTTTCTTAATAAAATTGTGGGAAGAATTGAAAATTGAAGGATACAATACCCATTTTGTTTTAGTCTTGACTCCTAGAAAACACTTAGAAAAATTGTCTCATGCCAATAAAAAAACTTTTCATTTACCAATAAACATGTCCCTAAACAACACCTATCAATGACTCCCCCTTGCACCACCTAAAACTGCAAGTGCTAAAATTTTAATTTGACGTAATATACCTATATTTGAAGTAAAAGAGGTTGTTCTTCAACAATGCCTTGATATTTTTCCCTGTAAGATTTCTCTAACAACATAAATTCAATGTGATGCCCCTCTCTCAACCATGGAGCTTCATGAACCCTTGTAATTCATGGAAAATGAAAAAAAATGGAGATGATGGTTTTCCTTGTGAATTATAAAAAGATAAGCGACAATTAATGGGACCAAATGTTCTATAGGATTCCAAAGAAGATTTCAACAACCATACTCTTGGAGCTTTTATTAACAAGGAAATGATAAAGTTCATAACTAACGGTGGTAACCATAAACACATTTCAAGTTAACACCTAATGACCTTGTTGAGTGTTTCATATAAATTCATCAACTGGCTTTTACCCTTCACATTTGTCACTATCTTCTGGATGATCTCTTGTCAAACAAGAGAAAACTATCTTTATCAAATGTTTTTACATATTGGATAATCTCATTGTTTTTGGGAAGGTGTGGAAAGGGCTCAAGCCTTGTAGTAGTAAACAGTTTCTCACAAATTAGATTTTGGAAAACTGTAAAATCACATCGACTGTTCTTACATTCTTGCTATATTAAAAGCTCTGGGATTCAGTGAGTTCCTTATTGTGGTAGTGCAACCTCTCTTCTCTTATGCCTTGTCTTACCTAAACATCAATGACTACAAATATGATTCTTTTGGCCTATTGTGATCCAAATGGATGGAATATGTTCTTTCTCCTTCTAATTGTTTATGCTTGTAGTAGATTTTTTTTCTTCTGACACAAAAATCAAATCAAGTTCACATTAGAGGAATTTATTTCCTGAACTGGTATACCTTAATAATGACTTCAACTCCCATAAATATTGAAGGATCCTTTACTTTTCGGATTTTTTGGAAATCCTTTGAGCATGTCAAGCCCTTTCTTGGATTGGTTTTCAATGGATTAATATTTGAGTTTTCATTTAATGAAAACAACATATGGTGGGCACCCATTGTGATAAGGAATGATGTACATGTTACTGATATGGCAGGTATCAAATCTCTCATATTCTATTGCAAATGGATTTCAACAATTTGGGATTTGTTCTCATTCATAAATTAGGGTCCTTGGTTGGAGCTGAACAACAATTCAAATTGAGTGATTCATATTTCCCATGTTTGTTTAAAATTTATGAACTTATGCCAGATGTCATGCTTGATAAACAATGTCTACAACCCTGAGTTACATGGCTGCAAGAATGGGAGGGAACCTTCGGACAACATTTAAATAGTAAAATTTGGGTTTCTTTATGATGTGATGAGTCCATTTTCTACTTCTCTTTGAAACTTAGTGCATGTTGGGATTTGAATTTGTCTCCCAAAATGTGGCTTTTTCATCTCAATAGGGTTTAAAATTCCATATTTGAATCTAAAAATTGTCACTTTCTATGGTGTTTTTTATACCTTGGCCTTTGTGTACAGGAGATAGGTGTCTCTGACACCATTTGTCCTGTGTGTTCTTGACCTAATATTCTCAAGCATTTTTTTTTGTCATGTGTCCATGCATAATCTTGATGGTCTTGGATCCATTATTTGTTTCAACCATTTCATCTTGAACTATTCACTAGGAAGCTATTGTCAGTGTAAAAGCACATCACCCCTGAATGGCCTCAGATCTGAGTGGGGAATTTGGTGTGATATGCATAACATTGGACCATCTCTCAAGCTATGGGACTTGCGGACTTGAGATGTACCTCCGGAGAAGGTTGTTTCCTAATCCTAAACTACCTACCATAAGTTGTTCTAATGTAGGAAAACTATCTAATCCTAATATAACCCTCCAAGGGACCAGGGAGAGAAAGTACATGAAAAAAAATCCTACACTAAAATGGTAATACACCAGAGAAAGAGGTGGTGGTCACAATCTCAGCTTCCTGAAGTGGAGAGAGGTAAGTAAAGGAGAGGGTGGAAAAGATGCACCATAGACTAGATATAAAATTCACATGGAACACCACTTCAACACATTCAACACAGATCCCAAAACCTGCAATAGACATCAGAAGTATGCATAGTATACCCTACAACGATGAGAGACAAGAAGAGAAAATAAAATAAGGAAGGATGGAAAAAATGAATCACAAAATACATTTTATTTCTCCATGAGTCAACACAGAAATCATCAGTGGGCAAGAGGCAAGAAAATGCCATTACAGAGCCATGAGAGGAGGATTAAGCTCCGCATTTGACCCTAGGGAAGAAAGAGAGAGGGGGACAGGAGAGAAAAATTGACCAGCTTTTAGAAAAATGCCCCTTCTTTATAATATATAGAAGAAAGAGAGAAGGAGAGAGGGAAGAATTTGAATCCTACTTCAAACACCCCAAGATATGCATTGAATTCAACTACTCCAACCACCCCATAAGCATTGAAATTCACCTGCAATAATGAAGGGTTCCCTAATAGAGTCCATTCCTTCACGTGTTGTTCCTTGCTGGGCAAGAAGGAGGTATTTCCTTCATTGTGGTGGTAGGTGAGAGACTTGATAGCCTTGAAATGATGGATTGAAACATGATGGTGGTGGGTGAGAAGCCGGCAGCAAAAGCTTTCCAAAACATCCCTTCTCCCCTGAATCTAAGATTCCAGTCGAAATATATGGCCGTCTGAAGGCACTTTGGGTTTGGAGTCTATAGCACTGAGATCTACATGGAGCCCCGCGCATTACTAAGATTTTGCTACCTGCTTTCACTCTTGAAGTGGCGTCGAACTGACATGTCGCATCATTTGTGGGCCTGCCCAATTTCCTTTGTATTCTACCTAAGCCCCTTTTGTTGGCAGAGACACTATGCTTGACCCAAGAAACGTGGAGGGCTGGCGAACTTTTTGGATTCCCCCCCTGAAAGATCGTCAAGCTCATGCGTAGCTCCTTCTGCCAATCCTAGACTCTTCAATAGCTGACTTTGTCTTATTTTTTAATCTAACCACGTGGCGATTCCATGCTCATTTGGGAGCTTTTCTTTGGTTCGCACCTTTGAAATTGTGTCGATGAGGCACGTGAAGGCTTCTGATGACCCTCTTATATGTAGTCGATTAAATGGCTAGCTCTGTCCCTTTTTCAGACCTTGGACACGTGGAGGGTTAGTGCTAGTTTAGGGTCTTTCTTTGGGTTGTGCCTTTTGAATTTTCACCAATGAGGCACGTGGCACCTTCTATAGGCCTGTTTTGTATTTTTGTGTTTTGACTAAGTCCCTCTATTTGGCAAAGGGTTTATGTCTAACCCAGGACACATGGAGACTTCCCGCTCACTTGGAGACTTTTTTTGGACCACACATTTGGAGATGCACCGATTGGACACGTGGAGAGCTGGCACATGTTTGGGACCTACCTCTAGATTTTGACCTTGAAGATGTGCCGAGATGATGTGTGGAGGCTTCCGTCAGCCCTTCTTTACTTAGTTGATTCAATGGCTGGTTCTGCCCCCCTTTTTCAACTCTAGCCACGTGGCGAGCCTACGCTTGTTTGGAGACTGCCCCTTGCGTCCTTCCCCTGAAGTTGTGTCATTGAGGCACGTGGCACGTTCCGAGGGTCTGTGAATATTCAACTACTGATGAGACCCTTTCTAGACGCTGGACATGTGGAGGGTTTATGCACATTTGGAAATTACCTCTGGATTTTTCCTTTGAAGTTGTATGAATGAGACATGTGGAGGCTTCCACTAACTCTATGATATTTAGTTGATTCAAGTTTTCTTCCTTTCTCGGACCCTAGACACGTGGAGGCTCTGCGCTCGGTTGGAGACCCGATTTTTGATTTACCTTTGAAGTTACGCCGAAGAGACATGTGGCATCCTCCGCTGGCTCTCTTATACTTAGCCGATTCAGTGCCTCAAGTGAACACTGCCTTTCTCTATTTTTCTCTTGTGCACTGTGATCTCCTTTGATGCCATTAGCCTCCTTCACTGACCCTACCCCTTTATTTTTGGATTTGGAATGTGGGCTCGCATGACTGAACCAGCCCTTCCGACTTTCTTCTGTGTCGGGTTGTGTTTGATAAATTTTTCAAGGGGGAAAAATTGGGATAACAATTTAGTGACTCACGAGGGCATCTACTTGCTAGATGAAGAGACCAATATCCTTGGAAGTATCCATTGGGCATGGAGTCAGGAATGAGATCCCGGTACTGATCTTGTCCCAAAAATCATGAGCCCGAGTGCTTGTGTTTGGTGACCCTGAGCTTGACCCGTTGTCTGCACTCTCAATTTTCATAAGAAAATATTGAAGATGAGGTTTCTGAGAGTAGAAAATTGTAATGACCTGCGGCTTTCACCTATCTGGAAATGGACTATCTCAAAACTTGGTTTTAGTTTCTTTGTATTTGTTTCATTTGAAATTAGCAACTGTTACAGGCAACTATGGGTCTCTCTGTCCTAAATACTGAAGGTCTTGGTGCGCTGACCTCCAGAGCAATACAAACAAAACTTATATACGAATATTAAATCATACATGCCTCAAATAAGACATACAAAGTGTGCAAAAGCACTTATTCTACTGAAAAAAAAACCTACTCCTACACTAACCTTATCAAAGAAAAGCTAAACAAATCCTACTACAAGAAGGGAGAAATAACTTCCCTTCTTTAAAAAATGCAGCCATGTATATGATTTGGAATTGAACATGGCTCTTATTATGAGTGAGAAACCAACAAGAGGCCGATCCTCCACCCATATCATCAAGGTATCAATGTCAATCACAAATACCTCCTCAAGTTGATTGACATTGGACTCCTAGAGGTGCTGATGGTGACCCTTGGTGCTTTTAAACTCATCCTCATGCCCATAAATGGATATGACTTGTTTTGGCTTCTCCCTTGGCTTAAATGAAGCCAAGTACCTAATTGGGCATGGTCTAGTCCTTTGAATGTGCCCATAGTTCTGAGTTTCAAATCCACGGATTGAGTCTTCCTATGGACCTTCCTCGATGAAAGGCATAGAAGAGATGGTATTTTCGTCCTCTTTTCCTTCTTCCTCCTGAGAAGAACATGGAAGATTTTGATCCTCCAACCTTGGTTCTAGAGGGCCGTTGTGAGATGCAAGTTGTTGTCCTTGGATTTTCTCCTCCATGGCAATGCAATCATGTCTTTGGAAGGTGGATGATGGAGGAGAAAATGATGTGATCTCCAAGGGCTCCTCGCCATCAAATTAATTCTCCAAGTCTGACAGAAAGTCTGCCTCCTCGTTGTCCTACTACATGTGCTTAACCTCCTCCATGATGTCCTTCGGATATTTGATTTTATCACCATGGTTTCCCTCGTCTTCAAACTTGAAGTTTTAAAGCTTAAACTCTTCTTCGACATTAGAGCTTGAAGGGGATGAAGTGGTAGGAAGAACTGAAGGTTCTTCTGTGGCTTTCTCTACACTTGGGGCCTTTGAAACTACATGGTTCTCCTCCATAGCCGGAATGTACTCCTCATCTTTTGGATTTGGAGTAGCTCCTTCTTCCCGCACTTGCATTGTAGCTAAATATTCCACCACTTGTGGCTTGACCCCGGCCTCCTCCATGGGCTTAACCAACAATAGAATCTTTGTAATTCCAATTCTAAGAGCCAAGCTTACCAATTTTTTGGTGATTTCTTCTTTTCTTGGCTCTTCTTCTTGTTACTCTCCTTGATTGGTTTTAGGATTCTCTCCCTAGCATGGACTTGGGAGAGTAGGAGGAGTGGTGGGTGGGGTCTTCACTAGTTGTTTGCTTATCTATGGTGGAGGGGAAGGTATTGTATTTGTCTCTTGTGAAGGGGACATGGATTTGGAAGGGAAAAGGGTAGAAGAATTGAGGTGAGATGGAAGACTAGGGGATGGAGAAGAGAAACCAAAACTTGGGGCGGTAGATGGGAAGCTTGCAAACTGAAGCTCGAGTTGAGATGGTGTTGCTTGGGTAATGGAGAGGAAATAACTAGATGATGGTGCAGGACTTACCCATTAACAAGGCTCCCTAACACAAAGTTTGTAGGCCTCTATCTCCTCGGTCCACTGCGTAAGCTAAGGTAGTATCTCAACCATGAAATCAAGCTTCTCTTGAGGGCTAAAATGTCTTGGCATAGGGCAGACCCATGGAGAAGGTGCCTGATAGCCAATTCTGAATGCATTCATCTGAGTTGTGGCCCTTGATTGTACCTTGTGTGCCTCCATTTTTTGAATCTTCTCTAGTAAATCATCATTCTACATGTAGTTGATTTCACTTCATGCATATCCCTCTTGGAAGGTTCCATAGTCGAACTGATCCTGGTACTACACATAGGGGTAGCCATAGTGAATTCTAATTTTCTCATAACACTGATCTGGAGGAGTTGATAAATACATTATAGGAGGACTACATTGTTGTTGCTGCAAGTGTGGATTGTAAGATGGGAATGAAGTCACGATTGCAAAACTTCATGGGATGGAAGAATATGAAAGATGTGGAAATAATAGTGGGTGGAAATGGATGGGAAGAAGGTCTGTAACTTAGAGAATGGGTTATTGACCAGATGGAGTCCTCAGATGTGCTTTACATGTGCCTCAAAAGGATGAATCTCACAAAAAACACATCAACTTGATGAAATGATGTGGTAAGGTGCTTCAAACCAGTCCCACCAGACATGCAAAAATTGTTAGTGCAAAATCAAAGCACCCATGAATGGCCTTAGATCTGAATGGGGCATTCAGTGTGATCTGCATAACATTGGAACATCTCTCAAGCTGTGGGACTTGTGGACTTGAGATGGAAATCCAGTGAAGTCTAGTTTCTGCTCCTAAACTACCTACCACAAGATATTCTAATGTAGGAAAAATATTTAATCCTAATCTAACCATCCAAGGGACCAAGGAGATAAAGTGCATGAAAACAAATCCTACACTAAAACGGTGATACACAAGAGAAGGAGGTGGATGGTCACAATGTAGTCATTTTTGCACCCACTAAGAATAGGGGAACCTCATGCGTGTCAGCCTATCATCTAGTGGGCGTTGGGCACTCACCCAAGGCACGCGAGAGGGAGCCGAGTCTCTTTTATGTGAGTTTAGTGGAAGGCATCATTCATGATCTTGAATTAGTGATTTAAAGGACATGAAAAAGCTATAGAGCTCATAGCTGCTTCTATACCCTTTTAGTCATATCAAAAGTAAAAGCGCTTAACAGAATTAATAGAACTAGGAAGTTGTAAATCCACAAATAGACTTAACATTCAAATAAGGTTCATGATTATACAGGATCAAAAGCATAATAGAAATATGCAGATAATACAAAGGGAAGATCTTAATACAATTATCAGGGTAACCTTATCATATTCATTCGTAGCATTACTATAGAATATTATAGAAGGGGAGACCGTAGTCATGCACCATATCTGATTCCATACATGAAGACTTTTGAAACAAAATTTACATTCCCCATTCCCTTATTACATCCTTCCTATAATCATCTACCCCTTTTATCCCATAGTTCTCGCAGTAATTCTGCAGAGCTCCACTTCCTTCCTCGGGTTCTCTCCTTTTTATTTTCTAAGGGCACGCATATATATAGGCATATGATCTCCAACAAACTCCTCTGCAACCTCAGATCTGGCCCCAAGTGTCAAGGTGTGGGTTTCCCTAGGTGCATGCCTCTCCATGTCATGATTAGCTTTTTGGATATTCTTATCGCAAGGTATATTCCTTCCAGGACACCCTATTGCCAGGGTGCAACCTTATCCAAATGGAACACGTTCTTCATGTGTTCTGTCCAAAACGCCTAAAATGGCTGAGTCCCGAATTGTGCTTTGTGGGCACACGTCCTTGGTTCTCCAAGAACCCTTTTTGAATCCTACTTTGCTCGCCTTAACTTGCGCGCTTCCTCTAGCCATGCACGCATACACGCCTTTAAGATTTGTAAGCTACAATAGGGTCCCAACATTACCCACACTTCACCTATTCTATTCCCTCAAGAACCTCTTCAAATAATGCAGTACAAAAAGCCGAGGCCTTGCCTTGGAAAAGAATGGAGGGAAAGAATAATCAAATGGGCGAGAGAAAGAATAGAAGGAGAACTTCCTAAAGAAGAAGAAGGGGGAAATTCTACCGCAGGTTAGCCTCCAACATATTCCATGCGCTGACTTCATCCTGTGCCCTCTTGCAAATGTCACCAACCAATGTGCTCACCTCGTCGAAGGTAATCCTTCCCCCTTTGTATTTATGGTATCTACCGCCATTTCTAGTTCCTTATCTTGATCTTCCAAGGCATCCATCTTCCTCGTAATGACCTTGTAGAGCTATTTAAGATGGGTTTTGATTGAGACCCGAAGGATCGCAATAGCTTCATATTTTCTTTCTACTTTGGCTAGAATCTTTTCTCGCTCTGCTCTATTTCCTTTATTCTTTTCCCTAACGTCCTTCATCTCGGCCTCATCGCTGGCAAGCAGCATGCTTGTCACCGGGTCCTGATCCACGCAATGGTCGTATATGACCCCAATAGTTTGTGTAGATTTTTACATTGGCAAGAACCTTATTTTATTCAGCTACGAGCGCAATGACTTTTAACTTGTCCTCTTGCTCCAAGTGCGCAACTACATCCTCTTCCGACTCCAAGGCCAAAGGCTACCTTTCTATGGTGAGGATTTGAGTTAAGTCCTCAAGACACTCCAAGGAGGAACCATATTTTTACGCAGGAGGGTTAAGGTCTGGGTGCTTCATGATAATAGCCTGGGAGATGAGCTCCACCTTCTTAACAACTTTGCGAACTTTAGCATTCTCCTCTTGTAATTCTCGCTGTAGTTGAGCATTGGTCAACTTTTCAAGGTTGAGTTCCTTTGTTAGCTTAACTATTTCTTCCTTCCTCTTCTCCATCAGGTCCTCCAAGACTTTAACCCTGTAATTTTTATAGAAGAGCCTAGCCTCAACTTCCACGGAGACTTTGTTGAGCACGTTACACACTTGCTCATCTAATAGGTGTTATATATATAATGGGGTTGTCCCCCTTTCCTTCAGATAGTGCTAGTATCGCTCCTTGGTTAACCTCAAACTCGGGCTCATCAAGATGGGAGTCGAATGCCCACGATAGCATTTTTATTGTGCACGGGTATCCACCCTCAGGATCAAAGGATTACATGGCCATTAGCTCCTTGGTGGGCATGGTACTCTGGAAACACGCACATAAAACTTTTTTGGGGTCATCAACATATCCCATCATTATTCTTCCCCCTCCTGCACGTTTACTTCCTGTGCGCATTCCCTTGGGAATAGTTACTGAAAGAGTTGGGCCTTTTGTGCTACTTACACTCTTCTCCCTTTCCTCTTTCTTGAATTCACTGAGCATGAGCTCTGCGCTGCACTCCAATTCCTCATCGACCAAGGCATTAATCATCCTCTTCGCTTCCCTTGTTTCCTTCTCATCCACCTCCTCCTAAGTGAGCTTGGGCATATCTGGCCCCCTAGTACTTACCCCCTCACTCCTTTCTTCCCTCCACGCGCCTTCCTCCCCTTGGGTGCCCTTCCTCCTTGCAAAGGTGAAGGAATCATTTGCATCTTGTGCTTCCTCTTCCTCCAAGTTGTGGACATCAATCAGCTCCTGATCTACCTCCAGCTCTTCCTCTTCATCATCATCCTTTTTGCCTACGTAGGTGTTTGTGTCATCCATATCCTCAGACTCTGGTTCTTCCATCCCCTCTTCTTCTTCCTTTGCTGAAAACTCTAGAGTTAGAGATGTGGTCTTCTCTTCATCTGAGGGTTCCTCAAGGGATGGTGGCTTCGCAGGTTCTTGGGTCTTCTCCTTGACTGCCATTCTCTTCTTCTTTTGGACATAGGTACTTGTCCCCATGGTACCTACATCCAGCTTCCCCACTGCCCTCTATTCCTCTTTCTCTTCCCTCTTCTTACGCTTTGGCATGGGATTCTTTCTTCCAATAGGGTTGTCTGGGATGGATATCTCATTTTCCACATACGCCCCATTTTCAAATTTTGGCCTTATGCGTAGGTAAATCCTTGCGGCATTGCTCCCAGCAATAGGTAAGGTCAAGGGCCTTACAATATGCACATCTTGTGACATGTACCTTTCAACGTACGCGTGCTTCTCTAGGTAGACCAGCTTTTTCCTCATTTCCCTGTGCTCTTTGTCAAGGGTGGACAAGTCAAGGTCTAATTTCTTCGACTCCTTGTATTTGTTTACTCCTGCTTGGAAAAATTGGGTAGTAAATGAGAATGGGAGTTTGGACCATGGACTCCAGCTTCCATTGACCAAAATGAACTTACCAATATAGAAGTGCTGGTAGACTGCGAACTCTACTTCTCCTTCGGTCACCATGGGGAGTTGTTCAAGGATCCACCATTCAGCCTTGAATGCGTTCCTAAGGCATGTATACCATTTTTCTAAGCGCGCCTTGTGTACCCATGTTATTGATTCACATGTGTATTTCTAAAAGCTCTCCACAGGTGAGGGATCTTTAGTAAGCTACTCCCAAATGAACTTTTCAGATGCATCCGACACCCTGATTTCTGAGAACACAATTGTCAACAAAAATTTTCCAAATAGGATCTTTCCTCCCTTCTCCATGCTACTTATGATTCCAGCTATAATATATTGGGAGAGGTTGTATATGGTGCCCTCTGACTTTCCTACAGACATTTAGCTAGGGATTTCTCACCTGGGTCCACCTTTCTTGTCCATTCAGCTTGAAGACTAGGTGAGCAGCCATCTTCATCACCAAATTGCTGATATCTGAGATGTCTTAGTACCTTGATCCCTTCTTCAATCCCTGGGATGCTATGGTTTCTTTGATTTCCTCCTCATTCAGGAGGTCATCTTCAAGTGCATCCCCTTCACAGTTTAGGCCTGTGAAGTGTGAAATTAGCTGGGGAGTTATGCGCATTTTACGCCTTGTGAAGTAGAAGAAGTCTTCGTGTATGTGGGTCATCAACCATTGGTATAAGCTCTCAGGCTTTCTGAAATATGGTAACTTGAAAAGTTGGAGAAGCCCTACCTCCTCCATTTTCATCTTGACCATGTCGTTGTAGATCAGCAACCTGTTAGGTGTTCGTTTATTTGTGGGTCGCACCATCTCCAACGCCATTTCCTTCGTGATTGTACTTGACTGGTGATTGTAGTAGATCACGGTCATCTGTCTTATGTGGGACTCCCACTCTTACCCTAGCAAAACCCCATCTGGGTATTTCATCTCTGAGTACCATTCCTCATTTGTATCCAAGGGTATTTCTTCTTGTTTCTTCTTTCTTTTTCCTTTACCCTTCCCCTTCTTGGATTATTCTGCAGGTTTACCGACTGGTTTTGTGACCATCATTGCACCCTTTGATTTCATTCCCAGGTTAACTTGTGAGTTTTTTTAACATTTTACTTGTGTGCCATGTTCCCTAAAACACAAACCCTAATCTCTTATTTTTCTACTTTGATCACAACGCTTCTTCACAACGTTCCTCACACCCATGAATCACTTCTTCTCTAGTTTGTAGATCGAATGGACCGATTGCACTTAAGTTCTTGGGATTTTCCTTTGTACAAGTCAGCTCTCAAAACCCTAGCTCTTGAAAGAAAATCACTCTTCTTGTGTTCGCAAAGTGAAATAATGAAATTCCCACTCTTGTATTTATAGTTTTTCCTGCTTTTACGCATTTAAGGCTAGGCTACCTACCACCGTAAAACAATGTTTAATGTGGTGTTTTCAAACAAAACCTAACTTCAGCGCTTCACCTTACGCGAAAAATTTTCCACCCACGCCCAATCCTTGTGCAAAAAATTTTCCAACCTTCCAGTGTGCAAATAATCCATCTTGACAGAAGACTCTTGCATGCGTGTTACCAGTGCCAAAGGAACTTCTTCCATCCTCGTGATTCTTTCTTTCGCTTACCTCGTTTTTTTGCACTTTTTCTCCTTTGTACGTGGATTTCCAATGTAACCTTATTTTACCACTGACCCAAATCCTCCTAGCAGAATAACTCCAAGTTTTTCTTCATCATCTCATCCTACACTACAATGATGTGTATTCCTTAGCACATTCATAAGTAAAAAAGTAATAAGGTTACCAATGCCCAAGGCGTAAAACAAAACAACAATGTGAAAGGGAAATACAAGAAAGAAAAAGCATAAAAGGAAATTCTAAACTAACTGGAAAAACTACCTTATTTACAAACACAAGAAGCATTATTTATAGTAGGGCTTCAGCTTACTCCCATTGAAGTGTCTAGGTAATTTTGTTCGATCCATCGCTTGTAACTGGCTCGCACCCGAATCAAGGATGTATGAAATTACATAACGACCCAACCAATGTCCCTTCAACTTTCCAGGATGGTGTAGAAATTTTGAATCATATAGCAATACCATCTGGCCAACCTCAAACTGATTGTTCTTAATATAGCGGTCATGCCATGTCTTTTACTTTTCCTTCTTAGTTGTTTTGCTCCATCTTTCTAGTGAGCACCTTTCATCCAACTTTATCAATTCATCTATTCTTTCTTCCAGTGCTTGGTCATCGTCTAACCCTCCTGTGCATTCTATATGTAGAGATGGTAGCATGAATTCAACCAAAAAAATTGCTTCCACACCGAGCACCAATTGAAATTGTGTGGCCTTGTTCAATCTTTCATACATTTTTCTGTATGCCCAAAGAACTGCTGACACCTTATCATCCCAATCCTGCCTACCCACATCACATATCTTAGTCAGTGTGTGACTAAAGATTTTGTTGAATGCCTCTGTAGTCCCATTTTCCTGAGGGTGATAAGGGGTAGTCTTGTGATCGGCTACCATGAATTCTACCAATAGAATCCTCATGGTTTCATTTAAGAAGTGAGTGCCCCTATCACTTTTTAAACTTAATGGGCACCCATACCTACTGATAATGTTCTCCCACAAAAATCTAGCAGCTGTGGTTGTGGTGCAATGCTTAATGGACGCGACTTCTGCCCACCTTGTCAGATAATTAGTACAGGTAATGATAGAGTTAGTCCTTCACGCAGCTAGTGAGATTGGTCCAACAAAATCTATTTCCCATTTCTCAAAAGGTTTGGCACTGGTGATGGGGTGCAAGGGCATCTCATCCCTTCTTCTAGGTTTTTCAAGTCACTGGCAGTGGTCACAGGCCTTACAAAACTCAATGCAATCTTGGTGAATCGTCTCCCACCGTAGTCTGGTGCCTAGGATCTTACGCGTGGTTGCATTCCTCACATAGTGTCCTCTAGCAATCCCACCATGGGCTTCTTCTATTATGGCCATGCATTAATTAAATTACATAAGGAACCAACCAATGCACCTTCAACTTTCCAGGATGGCATAGAAATTTTGAATCATATAGTAGTACACGCTGGCCAACCTCAAAATGATTGTTCTTAATATGGCGGTCATGCCATGCCTTTTGCTTTGCCTTCTCAGTTGTTTGTCTCCATCTTGCTAGTGACCACCTTTCATCCAACTTTATCAATTCATCTATTCTTTCTTCCAACACTTGCTTATTGTCCAACCCTCTTGTGCATGTTATACGTAGAGATGGTAGCATGAATTCTTCCGTAAAAACTACTGCCACGCTGAACACCAATTGAAATTGTGTGGCCTTGTTCAATCTTTTATATGTTATTCTGTATGCCCAAAGAACTATTGACACCTTGTCATCCCAATCCTTCCTACCCACATAACATATCTTAGTCAATGTGTGACTAAGGATTTTTTTGAATGCCTCTACAGTCCCATTTTCCTAAGGGTGATAAGGGGTAGTCTTGTGATGGGCTACCATGAATTTTGCCAATAGAATCCTCATGGTTTCATTCAATAAGTGAGTGCCCCTATCACTTTTTAAACTTAATGGGCACCCATACCTGCTAATAATGTTCTCCCATAAAAATCTAGCAGTCGTGGCTACGATGTAATCCTTAGTGGGCGCGGCCTCTACCCACCTTGTCAGATAATTAGTACAGGTAATGATATACCACGAGCTAGTCCTTCGCTTAGCTAGTGAGATTAGTCCGACAAAATCTATTTCCCATTTCTCAAAAGGTTCCGTGCTATCGATGGGGTGCAAGGGCGTCTCATACCTTCTTCTAGGTTTGCTAAGGCACTGGTAGTGGTCACAGGCCTTGCAAAACTCAATGAAATCCTGGTGAATCATCTCCCACCATAGTCAGACGACTAGGATCTTACACGCGGTTGCATTCCCCGCATAGTGTCCTCCATCAATCCCACCATGGGATTCTTCTGTTATGGCCATGCATTCATTAAATTACATAAGCACTCAACCAATGAACCTTCAACTTTCTAGGATGGTGTAGAAAATTTGAATCATATAGCAGCACCATCTGGCCAACCTCAAACTGATTTTTCTTAATATGGCGGTCATGTCATGCCTTTTTCTTTTCCTTTTCAATTGTTTGGCTCCATCTTGCTAGTGACCACCTTTCATCCAACTTTATCAATTCATCTATTCTTTCTTCCAGTGCTTGCTCATCATCCAACCCTCATGTGCGCGTTATACGTAGAGATGGTAGCATGAATTCGACATGAAAAACTACTTCCGTGCCGAACACCAATTGAAATGGTGTATCCTTGTTAAATCTATTATACGTTGTTCTGTATGCCCAAAGAACTGCTGAAACTTTTTCATCCCAATCTTGCCTACCCACATCACATATCTTAGTCAATGTGTGACTAAGGATTTTGTTGAATGCCTCTGTAGTCCCATTTACCTGAGGGTGATAAGGGGTAGTCTTGTGATGGGCTACCATGAATTCTGCTAATAGAATCCTCATGGTTTCATTTAGGAAGTGAGTGCCCCTATCACTTTTTAACCTTAATGGGCACCCATACCTGCTGATAATGTTCTCCCATAAAAATCTAGTAACCGTGGTTGTGGTGCAATCCTTAGTGGGCACGGCCTCTTCCCACCTTGTCAAATAATCAGTACAAGTAATGATATATCGCGATTTAGTCCTTCACACAGCTAGTGAGATTGGTCCAACAAAATCTATTGCCCATTTCTCAAATGGTTCTGTGTTGGAAATGGGGCGCAAGGGCATCTCATCCCTTCTTCCAGGTTTGTTAAGGCACTGAAAATGGTCACAGGCCTTGCAAAACTCAATGCAATCTTGGTGAATCATCTCCCACCTCAGTGCGACAACTAGGATCTTACGCGCGGTTGCATTCCCCGCATAGTGCCCTCCATCAATCCAACCATGGGCTTTTTATATTATGGCCATGCGTTCATGTTCTAATACACACCAGTGTAAAACCTCATCGTGGCCCATTTTATACAAATCCCCATTGATCAACATGAAGGGCATAGAACATATGGCTAACCTTTTCCTTTCCAGTGCATTCATCCCTTTGGGTGCCACACCTTCCTTGAGAAAAACAACAATGTCTTCTATCTTTCAGGGCGCGCACCACAACCTGAATAGTTGGGCATCTGGCATGGTTTCCTCGATACTTTATGCGTCCTCTCCCAAATCAATCCTTGATAAATGATCCGACCCACAATTGTTCCTTCCCAGTGTTACGACCACTCTAAATTCAAATTCCTGAAATAAAATTACCCAACAACATATGTGCCCTTGCAACACTGCTTTGTTTACTAGATAATTCAAGGACATATGGTCAATGTAGAATATGAAGGGAGTCACAGCAGATATTGTCTAAATTTGTGGAGCATGTAGATCATTGACAATGCCTCGCGCTCGGTCGGTGTATAATTATGTTTTGATGGTATCAACTTTCTAGTTACAAAACACAAGGGATGATAAAAAATACCCTCTCCTAGTTGAGCAAGAATGGCTCCCATTGATGTACCAGAAGCATCCACATGGACACGGAAAGGTTTATCCCATGATGGGAATCATAGAATAGGTGCGGTGATAAGCCTTTCTTTTAGAGTGTCAAATGCCCTTTGCTCCACCTCTCTCCACTGAAAGGCACTCTTATGTCTGAGAAATATTTCTAAAGGTGTGGTGATCTTGGCGTATCCCTTATTGAACTTTCTGTAGTACCTAATGTGTCCAAGGAATCAAGGTACGGCGCTTTGGCTGGTGGGCTCCCCTAATCCCACAATAACTACAACTTTCACGGGATCCACCATTAAGCCCTCTTTACATATGAAATGCCCCAACAACGTTCTAAAAGGAGATGCAAAGACACATTTCTTGATGTTGAGTGAAATCCTCAACTGCTGAAATCTTTCAAACATCAATCTCAAGTTATCACAATGGTCCCTGACCAATCCATACACTGTCTAATCATCCAAATATACTTAAAGGAACTTGTGGATGAAGTCCTTAAAATGCTTGTACCACTATGCGTGAAAATACAACGAGCACATTCCTTAATCCAAAGGGCATGACCGTGTATGCAAAGCTTCCCCACTCGGTGGAAAAAATTTTCTTTTCTTGGTCTTCCTTGGCAATTCTTACTTGGTGATATCCTGAGAATCCATCCGTAAAGGAATAGACCTCGCACCCAGTAACTCTTCTAAAATATCTTTAGTGAAGGGCATGGGAAAAGGATCTATGATACAAACAACGCTCAACTCCCTATAATCCACACATATCCTAATTAGTCCATCCTTCTTTATGCTGATCACCATTGGAATTTTCCATTCTGATTCCTCCACAGCCTCAATGATACCAAATGTTATCATTTCATCTAGCTCTTCTTTAACCCTTACGCGCATGTTGGGATTCATCCTGTAAGGCCTCTTCCTGACCAGGCGCACACCATCTTTCAACTTTATCCTCATTTCCACCAATGAATGGTGGACGCCTTTCAACTCATGATATCCGCACGGGAATAAATCCTCAAATTCATGCAAGAGATCGATGATCTATGATACTTCTTTGTCTAACTAGTAGTCCCTAATGATATCTTCCTTGGGTGCCTTCTCCGATCTGATGTTAACTTTCTTGGTTTTGAGTGGTTCATGATACATGCATGCACATACATCTGCACTGTCAATTACCTCACGCGTCCCAACCAAATGGTTGACATTCAGGCTCTTCCATCTCCTCTTCATTAATAGCATATACCATCTTTCCTTTCTCATTTTCAGCACATGTGCGCTTGAATTATATGTCTTCTGATTCTTCCTCTTCAAACTGTGCTTCCAAGCTAGGTCCACCAAGTAACTCTACTAATCTATCTTCGACTATGGCGCAATCCATCAGAGTGAGGTGATTGACATCCTACAACGCCTCATCAACCGGTTGCTTGTTACTTCGGTACTCAAATGTGTGAACCAGGTCAGTCACTAATTCCTACAAATTTCCTGTCTAGCGGTGAGTTTCAGAATGGATGTACCAAGCGCACGCATAACCTTGTAGTGTTGAATATAGCTTGTGCACCCAAAGGGAGGGTGGTAAAACTTCTGCACCTTCTCCCTAGATCCTCTCACATGCCTGGATATGGGAATAGATGGGTTCATTGCCATTGTAATCCTTGATAGCGGTGGTTGTATTGCTCTTCGAGAATCAAACAGTGAGCACAATTCTAACTTCACGCCACTCCAACAAGTTTTTGCTATGCATGGCTCACCACCTCACTACTGTTCCTATCAAGACATAACCCAGCATACCTCATCGCTCTTCCTCCCTCCATTGAGCTTCCATTTCTCTCAAAAAGACCTCAGGGTATATATCCCCATAATACTTGCTTATTTCCTTTCCTCCTAAATGCCAAACTATATTCGTCGTGGTTACCCTGGTCACCACTCCTTTCAAATGTTGTCCAATCAATTCATAAGTCCCATGTGCCCAATTATCGCATGCTATACTGGTAGTATCACTGACAGTTTTAGCATCATCAAATTAGATGACTCCTTCTGTAGGGTGGATGGTCTCTGGATCTCTTATGGAGTGCACATATATTTTGTCCAGGACCTCCTCTCTAAGGGGTTCAATATAGGTTGTGGAATTTCTATCAGCAAGCAACATAATCACCCTCTCTTCCTTGTTTTCAAAACTTATGTACCCCTTTTTAAACCGTAGATTTGCATTATTCTTATAGCACCATGGGTGCCCAAGTAATGCTGGGAAATTATCTACCTCAGCAAGTGCCAAGACTTCAAAATCCCCAGTGAACTTAGTCCCCTGAATGGTAATGGTCACATATTTCAAGACACCTATGGGCATTGCCATTGTCTTATTTTCCACATACATCACATATGAAGATGGCTGTAATGTAGGTCTTCCCATTTGATGCCAAGCATCCAAAGTAAGAACATTAACCTTCGCACCTATGTTAATGAGGATGTTGCTAAGTAGCCATCCATCCACTACTATGTTCAAGGTGATCTCTTTATTATAATCAAGGTTTTGGGGGGGGGGGGGGGAGGTTTGCATGTAGGATCTACCTTTCATGTTCTTCCCTGGCACGTGGTACCTGTTGTCAAAATTTCACCCCCTGGGTAATTTTGATAACATGCATCAGAATATTCAAGTCCCAGGAAAATTGATTGATTCGGGGCCAAAAATCATGTTGCTAGAGTCCCCTCAAATATTTTATAAGTTCCCTGTCTGAGAGGAAAAGAGCAAGTTCTAAAAAAATGTGAAAAAAATTGCAAAAACAAGCTCGGGCCAAGAAAAATCACGAAAAATGGCTAAGTCCTAGTCCTAGAAGCATTTGGGACAAGTGGGACAAAAAGGCGCGGATCGGCCGAAATGAGCACAGGCGGCCCTGGAAGCAATTGGGACATCTGAGACAAAGGGACGTGTGGGACGCGGAAATCCGAACTGGCCAAAAAGAGAAAATTGGCTAACTGCTGAGAGGGTCGCCTTTGGGACAAGCAGGACAAAAAGACGCGAACCGGCCGAACCGGGCGAAATGAGTCAAGGCAGCCCGAAACAGTCTGGGACGCGCGGGCCAAAAGTACGCGAACCGGCTGAACCGGCCGAAATGAGAACTTTTGTCCCGGAACAGTTGGGACAAAAGGGCGCGAACCGGCCGAACCGGGCGAATTTGTCCCAGACGGTCCGAAACCAAACGGGACATATGGGCCAAAAGTACGCGAACGGGCCGGTTCGCCCGAAATCAGCACAAGGAGCACTGTGCTAAATGGGACAAAGGGATGCGCAGGATGTGAAAAGCCGAAATCGCTGAAGGCAGGGAAGAAAAGTCAACGTTTGGTCCGGAAACTTCAAACGGCCATAACTTTTGACTCCGAGCTCCGATTTTCATAAAATTGCACTTTCTGGAACGAGCACGACGTCCTCTACGCCACAGAAACTGGATTTATTAATTTTAATGAGGGTAGATATATTTAAATAAAATAAACATATTCGGCTCCAATCAGTCAATGCTCATTCCCGTCAAATGACAGAAAACGCCTGCCAGACCCAAAATAGCTGCCCGCACTCAGAAGGCCATAACTTTTGCATTTCTCAACGAAATTGCACAAAATTGGTACCGTTGGAATCATGGTTCCAAGCCCGATGCACAGAAATCAATAAATTCCAGATTTGATTAGAAATCGATTGATATTTTTAAGGAAACGTGGCCGGGTTCAGAACAGTGTTCTATTTGGTAGCTGAGAGTGCAATTAAGAGGCATGGTCATCATTCTTTCTCTGCTGCAACACATGGGACAGTATGGGGAGCCTTTTGCAAGTAATGTATACCCATTCCACTCAATTTAATGCCTCTTATAGGTGGTTGAAGGACAGATTTCGGGATTTCCATTTTCCCTTCTCTTTTCCTTCTCTTTTTCTATAAATTGGAGTGTTGGGCTCATTGTAAGGGAGATTTTTTGGGTAACAAAGCTCTGTCAAAATTACTTTGTGAAGCCAGTGTGTTGCAGGCCCTTGTAGTGGACTCCTTGCATGGTGATCCAGGCCCTTATCTTGTAATAGATTGAACTGTGCATATCATGAAGCAATAAAATACCAGTTTGTGGATATATCTTCCCCTACTGTGCTTTCTTGCATTCTTCTTGCCCCTTTGATCTATCTATTATGTTCTTGCAGGAATTCATTATCATTGTGTGTGCTTGAAATATTACTGTGAATGCATTTTGCTAGATTATGGAGAACTGTCATCACCTCTTCTAGTGTGCACTTTGCCTCTGTATTCCACACATTTGGAGACTACTCTCCCATCCCTCTTTTTCTGGTGTATCACCGCTTTAGTGTAGGCTTTCATTTTATGCATTCTCTCTCTCTGATCCCTTGGAATTTTAGGTTAGAATAGCTAGTTTCTCCTGCATTAGAGTAGATTGTGGCAGGTAGTTTAGGAGCAAGAACCAGCTTTCTCTAGAGGTCTATCTCAAGTAGCAAGTCCCACAACTTGGAGATAGTACCCATGTTATCCAATCACTCTGGATGCTCAGAGTGATCAAACTAGAAATTTGATCAACATCCATGGGTGTTGTGATTCGGTGATAACAGTACCTTTTCTCTCAACCATGCTCCTAGGAGGGGAATAACATTCTCTTTCCTCAGCAGTTTACACACCTCCCTAACCTCATCCAAGTCATCCTTTGGTGCTTTTACTAGTCTTCTCTACTCATCTTTTCTAGTTTTCTCTTTTGAACATTGGATCTCCCCTTGTAAACTTTGAATTACATCCATGGTTTCTTGGTATACTTCCTTCTGGTGAGCTGGGTTTACATACTTCCCATGTACTACTTCTTCCCTTGAAACCAGAGGTCTTTGCTTTGGCGCTTCCCTTGCATGTGCCGACTCTGACCTTGTTATTACCATAACACACTCTAGTTTTGATTCACATATTACTCGCAAGAGCCATTGCACGTCAGCCTTCTTAATACTCACCAATGCAACGCCCTTATCCTTCCAGTGCTACTGAATCATATGTTTTTATAACTCTTGGCACTCATCATACTTATGTTTTTTTCCACACCAGGAGCATTGTAAAACATCTGGACATTCATGCTTATAATGGTCTATGGCTCTATAATTAAAGCATGTTTCATGCGGGAACTCACTTCTTCCTCCGTGGTTACCATGGCCATGAAATCCCCTCCTCCATGCACCTCCATCTCTACATTCTTCATACAGACACTCATCTCCTTTGGAATTGCTAGCAATGCTAGTCTGGTGCACACCAAGATCAATTTCCTCATGAATCTGGTCAATCAATCTACAATCCTTGGTGTCATGTGTGGTTGACATACATATCTTGCAATAACAAGATAAATTTTTATAGATCGCATGCTGTAAAAGGGGGCACCTACTTGCATCATGATCCATGTGACATATTTCACAATTTACTGCTACGGCGCGTACCACCTTCCGAGTACATATCCCACCATTATCGTGTTCCCTTCTACGTTATAATCTATGCACCAAATCCCACCACGAGTCTCTAGAACTGTGTTGGCAAATAATTTCTCCAACTTCTTAGCCGTGGCAGTGATCTGAGCCTCCAAAAATGGGCTAACACCAGTGTCAACACAACCAACTACCTCAGCGTACAAAGCAGCTTCCAACGCTTCGCGCTGGTCCGTGAATGTTTTATGAGACAAATCCCTCCTAAAGGGTGTGATCAACCCTCCGAAAAACCACTGAGCATGTTGTGAATGGTGGATATCATAAGACAGTTTAGACAATAGAGTTTTAAAGTGTGCATCATATTCCCGCACGCTCTCTGCCATTCCCTGCTGGATTTCCATGAGAGAGATGATGCTCTTCTGTTCAAACTCAGGTATGTGGAATTCTACCAAGAATGCATTTTTCAGCATGGTATAATCCACAACAATCTGATTAGGGTCATACTTTCTATACCAACTATGTGTGCATCCTTGCAAGGTTATTAAAAATTGAATGGCCTTTCGATCCTGGGTCGTGATCCCCTTTGCGTGCCATAGCAGCTCGCACTTATGCACATGCTCTGTGGCATCTTCTATCCCACTGTAATCTGGTAAGTGTACAGACATCTCGAAAAATACTTGAGGAGGTGGCTGAGGCCCTTGTACTCCTGACTCAGTCCCTTGATTTCATACAGTGTTTCCTCCTCCGCCGGATCCACTAGATCCTGAGTTGTTAGCTCCACCACTTCCACCTCCAGATCCTCCTGTGTTAGGTACAGGGCCTGTGTTTGTCATGCTAAACGTCCTCTTTGTCCCACTAAATTGCACACCGACAGTTTGTGAACTAGTGCCACTCCTTGTCGTATTTCCTCCACCACTTCCTGACGTGCTCCCAAAACCACCTATATATATGCCTTCTCTAAACATTCCACCAAATACTGGAATAGTGTGTGAAGCCATAGAATTCCCAAACAAGAAGTTGTATCTTCTTGGCGCCGATCGGTTTCTTCCACTGATATCAAATGGATCAACTATACTTTTCCCTCATTTGAACAAACCAAGCACCAAGGTTCGGTCGCTAGGTGAACTCTTCTTTCTCCACACGACGGGCTCTCATCAGAAGCTGAGGGGTTCTCTCTTCCGCACTTACCAAGATGGGGTAGCACAGACTGTTCAGGCTCCACATCCTCCATGTGAACATCTTCTCCCAAAAATGTTTGCCTCCATGAATCCATCATAAACGTAACCTCACGCCATCTCACAATCTCCCTCTCACGCACTTCACCATACTTGAGCTGTCTCTCCTCCCTTTCCTCTTCATTCATTATATCAGCCATCTTTCCCCAACCTGGCTTCCTTACCAAGCGCTTAGAGTGGTTTATCCAACCATTAGGAATGCCTCTAAACTCACGGTTACCATCAATATTTTGATTGCCAGGGGGATAGCCTACAAAAATGATCCTCTGGGCTCCCGCAAAAATTCAAACTCAGTAACTTCCAGACAAGAATACATGGAAATTGCATATTCCAGAGTGTGGCTAGCCAATACTCCCTTCCACCAATGATCTATAGAATGGGTCCATGTTAGATCAACATCTTGCAAGTTCAGGTATGTTCTTGGGTCCAAGGGTGTGATTTATAATTCCACCCCAACCTAGATGCATATGCTGAGAGCCACTCAAATAACTCTACTGGGAAACATCAGAAGAAGGTTTCATACAACTCATGATAGAGAGTGTCTTCCACCCATCTTCACGTATCAAACTTTGGTCTAGTACTGAATATCTGAGAAAACTCATCCTTTGTGCTTTAAAACCAATTTTCAACATCTTCAAGTGTTAAGCGCTCCATCATCACTTTTTGCATGGACCACGATGTATTCCATGTTCCACTACAACTTCTAAAATAGGTACCAGAAATAGAACCAAGATGTAGTCATATTTACACCCACTAAGAATAGGGGAACCTCATGCGTGCTGGCCTATCACCCAGTGGGTGCTGGGCACTCACTTGGGGCACGCGAGAGGAAGTCGAGTCTCTCTTTTATGCGAGTTTAGTGGAAGGCATCATTCATGATCTTGAATTAGTGATTTAAAGGACATGAAAAAGCTATAGAGCTCAGAACGAATTCTATACTCTTTCATTCATATCAAAAGTAAAAGTGCTTGATAGAATTAATAGAACTAGGAAGTTGTAAATCCACAAATAGACTTAACATTCAAATAAGGTTCATGATTATACAGGATCAAAAGCATAATAGAAATATGGAGATACGACAGAGAGAATCTCTTAATACAATTATCATGGTAACCTTACCATATTCATTCAAAGCATTACTATAGACTATTACAGAAGGGGAGACCGTAGTCATGTTGCATATCTGGATCCATACATGAATACTTTCGAAACAAAATTTACATTCCTCATTCCCTTATTACATCCTTCATATAATCATCTACCCCTTTTATCCCATAGTTCTTGCAGTAATTCTGCAGATATCCACTTCCTTCCTCGGGTTCTCTCCTTTTTCTTTGCTAAGGGCGTGCATATATATAGGTGTCTGATCTCCAGCAAACTCCTCTGCAACCTCAGATCTGGCCCCAAGTGTCAAGGTGTGGGTCACTCCAGGTGAATGCCTCTCCATGTCATGATTAGCTTTTTAGATCTTCTTATCACAAGGTATATTCCTTCTAGGACACCCTGTTGCCAGGTTGAAACCTTATCCAAATGGAACACATTCTTCATATGTTCTGTCCAAAAGGTCAAAAATAGCTAAGTCCCAAATTGTTCTTTGTGGGCGCGAGTCCTTGGTTCTTGAAGAACCATTTTTGAATCCTGCCTTGGGCACCTTAACTTGAGCCCTTCCTCCGGTCGTGCATGCCTACATGCCTTTAATATTTGGACAAGGTTCCCTATGCATTCATCTGAGCTGTGGCCCTTGATTGTACCATACGTGCCTCCATTTTTTGAATCTTCTCCAATAAATCAGCATTCTCCATGTAGTTGATTTTACTACATGTATATCCCTCTTGGAAGTTTCCATAGCTGAACTGAACCTGGTACTACACATAGGGGTAGCCATAGTGAATTCATATTTTCTCATAACACTGATATGGAGGAGTTGAGAAATACATTGGAGGAGGACTACATTGTTGTTGCTGCAAGTATGGATTCCAAGATGGGAATGAAGTCATGATTGTAAAACTTCATGGGATGGAAGAAGATGAAAAATGTGGAAATAATAGTGGGTGGAAATGGATGGGAAGAAGGTCTGTAACTTAGATAATGGGTTGTTGACCAGATGGAGTCATCAGATGTGCTTTGCATGTGCCTCAAAAGGCTGAATCTCACAAAGAACACATCAACTTGATGAAATGATGTGGTAAGGTGCTTCAGACCTGTCCCACCGGGTGTGCCAAAATTGTTAGTGTAAAATCACAGCACCCTTGAAGGGCCTTAGATCTGAGTGGGGCATTCAGTGTGATTTGCATAACATTGGAACATCTCTCAAGCTGTGGGACTTGCAGACTTGAGATGGACCTCCAGTGAAGTTTGGTTCTTGCTCCTAAACTACCTACCACAAGATATTCTATTGTAGGAAAAATATCTAATCCTAATCTAATCTTCTATGCGAACAGGGAGAGAAAGTGCATGAAAAAAAATCCTACACTAAAACGGTGATACACCAGAGAGAGAGGTGAGAAAAGGAGAGGGTAGATAAGATGCACCACAAATTGGAGATAAAATTCACATGGAACAATGCTTCAACCCATTAAACATGGGTCCCAAAACCTATAATAGACATCAAAATTATGCACAGTATACCCTGCAATGATGAGAGACAAGAAGAGAAAATAAAATAAGGAGGGACAAAATGCATCATAAAACATATTTTATTAATCTATGAGTTCACACAGTACATCATCAGTGGGAAATAGGCAATAAAATTACATTACAGAGCCATGAGAGGAGGCTTAAGCTCCACATTCGACCCTAGGGAATAAAGAGAGAGGGGACAGGAGATAAAATATGACCAACTTTTATAAAAATGTCCCTCCTTCACAATATATAGAAGAAAGAGAGAAGGAGAGAGGGAATAATTTGAATCCTACTTCAACCACCCCAAGATATGCATTTAATTCACCTACTCCAACCACCCCATTAGCATTGAAAATCACCTGCAATAATGATGGGTTACCTGATAGAGTCCATTCCTTCATGTGTTGTTCCTTGCTGAGAAAGAAGGAGGTTTTTCCTTCATTATGGCGGTAGGTGAGAGACTTGACAGTCTCGAAATGGTGTATTGAAACATGATGGTGGTGGGTGAGAAGCTGGCACCGAGAGCTTTCCAAAACGTCACTTCTCACCTGAATCCAAGCTTCTAGTCGAAAGATATGGTTGTCTAAAGGTGCTTTGGGTTTGGGGTCTATCCTTGTGAGATAAACATGGAGCCCCATGCATTATTAATATTTTGCTACCTCCTTTCACTCTTGAACTAGTGTTAAACTGATATGTGGCATCATCTGTGGGCCTGCTTTATCTTCTTTGTATTCTACCTAAGCCCCTTTTGTTGGCGGAGACACTATGCCTGACCCGAGACACGTGGAGGGCTAGCCCATGTTTGGAACCTTCTTTTTGGATTTGCCCCTTGAAAGAGCACTGATATGATGTGTGGCTCCTTCCTCTAGTCCTAGACTCTTCAACGTCTGAATCTATCTTCTTTTTGACTCTGACCACGAGGCGAGCCCGCGCTCATTTGGGAGTTTTTCTTTGGGTTGTGCCTTTGAAATTTCATCGGTGAGGCACTTGGAGGCTTCTATCAACCCTCTTATACTTAGTAGATTACATGGTCAGCTCTGCCCCTTTTTCATACCTTTGACACGTGGAGGGTTGGCGCTAGTTTAGGCACAACCATGAGGCACATGGCACCTTCCACGAGGCTGATATTTATTTTTGTGTTTTGAATAAGTACCTCTATTTGGAAAAGGCTTTATGTCTGACCTAGGACACATGGAGGCTTCCCTCTCACTTATAGACTCTATTTGGACCTAACCTTCGAAGTTGGACCGATTGGACATGTGGAGAGTTAGCGCACCTTTGGTACTTGCCTCTAGATTTTAACCTTGAAGATGTGTCGAGATAACGCGTGGAGGCTTTTGGCAGCCCTTCTTTACTTATCTTATTCAATGGCTAGTTATGGCCCCCTTTTTCGAATATGACCACGTGGTGAGCCTGTGCTTGTTTGGAGATTGTCCCCTGGGTCCTGCCCCTAACGTTGCACTGTTGAGGCATGTGGCACCTTCTGAGGGTCTGAGAATTTTCAACTGCTGATGAGACGCTTTCTAGACCCTAGACACATGGAGGGTTGGTGTACATTTGGAGACTACCTTTGGATTTTTCCTTTGAAGTTGTGCGGACGAGGCATGTTGAGGCTTCTGTTGACCCTATGATAATTATCCGATTTGGGCCTGCTGCCTTTTTCTAACACTAGACATGTGGAGGCTCCATGTTCACTTGGAGACCCACTTTTAGATTTACCTTTAAAGTTACAATAAAGAGACACATGGCATCTTCCTTTGGCTCTCTTATACTTAGTCGATTTAGGGCCTCGAGTGAGCACTACCTTTCTCCATTTTTCTCATATTCTCTTTGATCTCCTTTGATGCAATTGGCCTCCTTCGCCGACCCTGCCCCTTCATTTTTGGATTTCGAATGTGGGCTCGCATGACTGAACCGGCCCTTCCAATTTTCTTCTGTGTAGGGTCGTGTTTGATCAATTTTATCAGAGGGGGGGAGGGGGAATTGGGATAATAGTTATATTTTTTTATGATAGATCCAGTTGGTCTACATACATATAAGCTTCCCTTTGGAATTGTTTTGGAGCTATTGTTATATTTAAGTTGTAGAAAGATAGAAATGTTGTAAATTTAAAAATGAAGATAATTTTTCCAATTTTCCACTAATATTAAAGTGGTTGTGATTTGTTCTATGCATTTTAATATCCAAGCCTAGGTGCAAAAATAGGCACTTAAATTCAAATATGTACAATAGTTGCTTGACCACCACAGGAGTCAACCACATGCCATGGGTCAGGTGCCTCCAAATCTTTTGAGTATGAGTTTGTTACCAACTTATGCTAGGAGTAGATGGTTTGATTCACATAGTCCTCGTTCTTCCTCAATCTTAGTAGGTGGGTTAGAGTCTTCCATCTCCTTGGGGAAAGAAAATAGTGTGTATGTCATGTTGGAAACCTCCTATTGAAGGTAGGGTCATTAATGTTGGCTCTCTACCAGCACCAAGTTGGAGGTATCCAAGTTATTATGCAAAACCCTGATGGGTAGACCACGATTGATCCACATGTAGAGGAGCCTTTTGGTGGAGGTAGTATCCCCATGGATGATCCATCACCTCCCCTAGTATTGTTGGAGAGTGTGCTAGATCTCCTATTTTATTTTATCATGATATTTTTTGTTTGTCCCTTTTAGCATTATTATGATATTGTGGATCCCTCCGGCTTGTTTTTTAACTTGCCAATTGTGTCATTATTTTGGTAGCCATGATGTATTAACTATTATATTGAGTAGTTAATACGTTCTAATAAAAAAACAACAGCCTAGTGCAGCATTAATAAGTTTCCAACTATTTTAAATACCTGGAGTAAAAAGTCTGAATATTAACGACGATATTTGTAGACCTCGAGGAGACACTATTTGCATAATTCAAAGGATGCTACAAATTACATACACTGTCGAATAGTAATATTGAAATATTTATGGCCGAGATTGCATGGCATCCATTCCTTGATTATCTACTCATTGAGATTCATGTGCAAGACAATGAAACATCAGAGGAAATTCCATTGTATTTAACAAATAATTTTAGTGGGGTTCACGATTATGAAACATGTAATTCATAGTGCACCTTATTTTATCATGGCCAAGTCTATCCCATAATTTTCTAAGAGGAAAACAAATAAAATGGATAACAACATTTTATAATATATGAAGAAATTGGGACAACATTCTATGATATTATCTTGGTTCTTGTGGAAAGACTTTTTGTTAGTGTGTTGACTGGCATAGACAATTAATATTATTATCATTATTATAATATTCGATTTAGCTTCCCAAAACCTGAACGATCTTCATCTTTAAATAGATATGTTCTCTTTGATATGATTCGGTAAATGGTTTTTTATTTGTTCTATTTTGGGTATTTTGTGTAAAAGTCTCATTGATGAATTCTTCTGTGGAAAGTAGAATGACCAGTATTGTAGAAATTAGGCACATAAAATAACAACTAACAAAAATAAAATAAATAATTACAAATAAAATAGATTATTGTAAACTCAGATCATCACTTTTGTGCATATATTTCTTCTTCCTTGTAATAGCTTCAGCTCAATACAATTTTTGAATGTGTTATATAAAAACACTTACAATTGTCTCTAATAAATAGAAGGTTTTCATCTAACAATAAAACACTCAAATCATTGTACGTGTTGTTTGACGCTTACTATATGGCAATTTCTAAGATTCTCATATATGGCGGTCATAAAAATTATCGTCTTTAAATTTTTATCGAGGAGAGGGAAAAGTATAGTTGTACAAAGTGTAATAAGACCAATTCTTGTTGTAAATATCCATGGGAAGAGACAGCTTGCAGACTGAGTGTGGAATTGAACTATGCCTAAAAGGATTTCCATTAGCTTTACGAGCCTGGTATCTCGAGCATTTCATGAAAAAATCAAAGCAGACATATTATGGAAAAGCTTTCAATGTCGGGAAAGTTTTTAGCGGGCAAGGTATTGGAAGGCGTGATATCTGGTCTTGTAGGATCAACAATATATTGATTAAGCTCAAATGCCTCCATTGGTCCTATGGTTGTTCTATTCTTTTCTATGTTTTATATTTTACACTATTTTATTTATTTCAGAGTTGGTGAATAAAGGGTGGGCTCAGGCTGTATACACTTTTGCATGCCTTGTGTGTTAAAACATGATGGCAAATGCTGACACTCTGATGAATTCCAATGACTTGATTCTTAATTTCTTATAATTCCAAACTCCTTAAACATGACTTCAATGCGACCTTCTATTTTTAATAAAGTTAATTAGAGGATTGCTTATGACATAATACATTATTACATAGAGGTTTGTGTGTGTGTTGGAATCCTTCTAATTATCTTATTAGTTAGTTTGTGGCAACTTGGAAGGTACATATCTAAATCTTAGTGGATGCCTTTTAATATTTTCAATATTTATAATCATTTTTGTGATATGTTTATTAGTTCCTATCAAGGCAAGGTAGCTATAGTTATTATTTTCTTATTACTTAATATTTTTTTGCAACAAATCACAATTAACTATTTTTATTTCATATATTATATGCAATAGTTTTAAAATATATCAAAAAAAAATTCATTTACAAATACTAATTTTCAGATTGGTTGATAGATTTTTCTTCTTATTCACCTTATTCTCATACAGACAAATGATGTCATAATTCATTCTATTTGCATGGAACACTTCTCTATTTTCATGGATCACTTCCCTATTTTCATGAAACACTTCCCAAGATAATTTTTTTAATTAGAGGAAATATAATTTTTTTGTGGAATTAAACTAACAACTCAAAGTAAAAAATAGCCCTAAATGTTAACCCATTTTCTATGGCCTCGTTTCTTTTAAAAAAAGAATACTATGTCATAATTCATTCTATTTTCATGGAACAATTCCGCAGATTTTTTTTTAATTGGAGAGCAATATACTCCCTATTTTCATGGCCTCGTGTCTCACTTTTGAAGCTATTTGATGCTAAATTTTTTTTTAAAAACAATACTATGTCATGATTAATTCTATTTTCATGGAACACTTCCCTATTTTCATGCAACAATTTCCAAGGAATTCATTTTAATTGGAGAGCAATATAGTTTTTTTGTAGATTTAAATTAACAAATCAAAATACAAAATATCCCTAAATGTTGACCTATTTCTATGGTTGTATTTCTAAGTTTGGAATCTATTTGATGCTAAAGATTTTTAAAACAACAATACTAAAACATTTAAAACAATTTAACAATTTAACTATGAGGCAAGGAGTAGTCGCATTGTGACACTTGTTAAAAAAATATCGAGAGACATGTTAACATGTCTGTAGTTATTATTTTAATTTATCTTAAAATGGTGTATATATGTGTGTGTGTGTGTGTGTGTGTGTGTGTGTGTGTATGGGTCTCACACGCACACACACTTGATATTATTGAAGATTATTTGTGTCCCACACAAAATTAATATTATACTTGAATTTTACCACCACATCCATATATTAATGGATGCTCCATAGTTTCATATAAATTCCCTATCAAGATAGAAACTTATTCACAACACATTTAATACAAAAAATGTAGAATAATTAAAACAACCCTTCCATATATTTCATTCTTAAGTGTGGTTGAATGAAAATGTGAATTTCATTTAAGGTATTTTAAAAATTTAACTTTAGAGAATTTGAGTCTATATTTTTAATATAAGATGGGTAACCCATGGACTGAGTTTGTTACCTTGGGATAGATTTGACCCCAATTTGACATTTATTATGAATCTAGCAGTAAAATTTCCAATGGTCAACTTTGCATAGTCATCATTTGTATTATTACAAGGTGAGTTGAGTGGAAAATTAATCTAAAGTAATATATATATAAGTGCATCATCCTTGGATAATGAGATCATCTAGGAGTCACTTTAATCCTTTAATTATTGAGTATGGAGCTAAATTATTCATGTTTAAGCATGTAATTGGAACTTGGTGGAAAATACAGTAACTGGCACTGGTCAACACAGACCGACATCGGTTAGAGTGTGACCGGCATCGGTCAGGGCAAGTTGGAACCGGCGACAGTTGGGAAGAACCGGCATCGGTTACCTGTGTGATGAGCTTTTAATTAACTCTCGGGATTTATTTCTATTTTTAGCATTGGAATAGATTTAATGACTATAATTACATGGCTAAGTGCCCTAAAGTCTTAAACGACTATTTAAAGCATAAAGCTAGGGTTTAGAATTAGAGGATTGATCATAATTACAAGATAATTATGTGAGAGAGAATTCTTGGTGAAGAATCAAAAATTTTGAAGGAAGAAAATACTGAACATCTGAGAGGCGTGGAAGATTGTAAATATTCATTGTATATCTTGTCAAAGCTTTGGATAATAGATTGGCTTGTTTCTTGGTGGACGTAGCCCACACTGGGTGAACCACGTTAAATCTGGTGTTGATTTATGTCTCTTATTTTGTATAATTCTTCTGGTAGAATATCCGCTTTTATTTGCATGTATGCTTAGATATGATATATTGTCTGTAAAATCGGTGTGATAACCCCAACAACTGGTATCAGAGCTTTGTTTGAGGGTTTTGTGTGTTGACAGATTTACTCATAGAGGGTTTTCTGATTGAGTGGGAGCTACAGCAATGACAGAAGATAATAAATACAAGGTAGAGAAGTTTGATGACTGAAATTATCAATTATGGAAGATACAGATTAAGGATTGTCTGTATCAGAGAGATTTGTATTTCCGTTGGATGAGAAGTCTAGACCTACGGAGATGACTGATAAAGAATGGAAGATTCTTGACAGAAAGGCTTTGGGATCTATAAGATTGAGCCTGGCAGCATCCGTGGCTTCCAATATTATAGAAGTGCCTGTGCTTCTCTTACTAAAATAAATTTTATTTGATGAAGAAACTTTTTAGTTCTAAGATGCATGAGTGTGAATCTGCCTCTAGTCATTTGAATGATTTCTGATCTATTGTAAATCAGTTAAAATTGGTTTCAATATAATTTGATGATGAAGTAAAAACACTTTTATTCTTATGTTCGTTCCCCTGATAGTTGGGAAAACTTGGTAATGACTGTTAGTAATACAACATATGCTAATAATATTTTGAAGTTTAATGATGTAGTTAGTATAATCTTGAATGTAGAAATTCACAGGAAAAGTACAGAGGAAACATCATCTAGAAATGCTTTGAATGTAGAAAGCAAAGGGAGATAGAAGGAGAGATCCAAGAGTAATAGTAATGGAAAATCAAAGTCAAGGGATAGCAGATCTAAATCCAGAAGTAAGTGAATTACTTGTTGGAAATGTGGAAAGAAAGGACATGCAAAAAAAGATTGTTGGTCAAAGATAAAGAGAACCAACAACTAGACAAAGGTAAAGAGGTGAATCTTGCTGCATCAAAGGTAATGCAAGATGCTCTTATTCTTTCCTTAGATAGTAGAATTGAATCATGGGTTTTAGATTCATGAGCTTTTTTCCATTCAATCCCTAATAAGGGTTATTTCATAAATTATGTCTAGGGCAATTTTGGGCATGTTTATTTGGGTGATGATGAACCTTGCAGTATTATTGGTAAAGGGGAAGTTCATCTAAAATTGCATAATGGAAATACATGGGTATTGAAAGATGTGAGGCATGTGCCAAGCCTCAGGAGGAATCTTATTTCTACAAGGTAACTAGATGAATCTAGTTGTATGGTTACTTTTACAAGAGACTCTAAAAAAGTCACCAAGGGTGCTTTTGTTGTGGCAAGAGGTAAGAAGGTAGGACAATTATATTTATCTACTTGTATTACTAATTCCTTTTCTACATTATCTACTTCATATTCAGATGCATGCATGTGGCATAATCTGTTGGGTCATATGAGTCAAAAAGGAATGCAAATTTTAAAGGCTAAGGGTAAGTTATCAAATTTAAAAGATTTAGATATTGCTTTCTGTGAGCATTATATCTTTGGAAAGCAAAAGAGAGTGAGATTTCTCAAAGTTGGGGCAACTAAGAAGGAGCACAAATTGGAGCTTGTACACTCAAATGTGTGGGGACCAGCTCAGGTAGCTTCTCATGGAGGATCCTAGTATTATGTTACTTTCATTGATGATGCTACAAGAAAGGTATGGGTTTATTGTATTAAACGTAAATCTGATGTTTTTGAGACTTTTAAAATATGGAAAGCCCTTATTAAGAATGAATCAAATTCTAAGTTAAAGTGCCTTAGATCTGAAAATGGTAGTGAATATTGTAGTAAGGCTTTCAATTATTATTGTTCAGTGAATGGGATGCGTAGAGAAAGAATGGTTCCAATAACACCACAGGCTAATGGTGTTATAGAAAGAATGAATGGGACAATCATGGAATGTTCTAGAAGTATAAGGATACATTCTAGATTTCCCTTGTAGTTTTGGGTAGAAGCAGTTGATACAGTGGTTTATTTGATTAACTATGGCCCTTCAAGTTCACTAGATGGAGGAATACCAGAGGAAGCATGGACCGGAAAAGAGGTAGATCTTTCTTTTCTTAAAGTTTTTAGTTCAGAAGCTTTTATGCATGTTGATAGAGAAAATAGAAAAAAGTTGGATGCAAAATCCAAGAGGATGCACTTTCATTGGTTATGGATCTAGTGATTTCGGTTTCCATTTTTGGGATTTAGAGATTTCTAAAATTATTAGGAGGCATGATGTTAAATGGAATGGAAAGAGAATGTACAGGGATAAAATTTTGGTACCCAAGGATGAGAAAATTGAGAAGTTTATTGATGAAAATGAACTCTCGACATTTAAAGAAACACCTTTAGAAATACACAGTAAACGTGGTTAGTTAGACCCTGACCAACATCGGTTAGATGAACCGCCAACAATTACAGAGTATCAGAACTGGTGTCAGTTATCCAAACTGACGTCGGTTAGAGGTGACCGGTATCGGTCACTGTCGGAAGTTGATACTAATGTCTAGGAGGTCCAGATTGAGCCACCAGTACCCAAAACTCCTGTGAGAAGGTCACAAAGGGTAAGTAAACTTCCAGAAAGATTTACACCTTCTCTATTTTATCTATTATTGACTGATAATGGTGAACCAGAAAGATTTGAAGAATCAATGTAGGATAAGACTCACGTTCATTAGGAGCATGGCATGGATGAGGAGATGAACTCCTTGGAACAAGAACCAAACTTGGGATTTGGTTAAATTGCCGGGAGGAAAGAGAACATTGCAGAACAAGTGGGTTTACAGAATTAAGGAAGAAGAGGGTGGATATAAAAGGTACACAGGCAAGGCTTGTAGTAAATGGATTTACAGAAAAGGAAGGTATTGACTTTGGTGAAATATTTTCTTCTGTTGTTAAGATGACTTCTCTTCGTATTATATTTAGTTTAGTTGTAGTAGAAGATTTACATTAAGAGAAACTAGATGTGAAGACAGATTTCCTTCATGGTGATTTGGATGAAGAGATTTATATGCAGCAGCCGCTTGGGTATGAAGTCAAGGGTAAGGAGAAATTAGTGTGCATGTTGAAAAAGAGCTTATATGGGCTCAAGCAAGCTCCAAGGCAATGGTACATGAAGTTTGATAGTTTTATGCATGAGCATGGTTACTTTATTTCAAGAAGTAAAGTAGCCATTGTGAATCTGACCATTGTGTTTATTTCAAGAAACTTGAAAATGGGAGCTATATTATTTTGTTACTGTATGTGGATGATATGCTTATTGTAGGATCAAGTATGCAGGACATTGGTGAGCTTAAGAGAAAGCTAGCTCACACGTTTGCAATGAAGGATTTAGGAGTTGCAAAAAGAATCCTTGGACATGTAAATACATAGAGACAAGAAAAAAAAGAAATTGTATTTGTCTCAGGAGGATTATATCTACAAGGTGTTAGAAAGGTTCAACATGTAGAATGTAAAACCTGTTAGCACACCTATGGCTGGACACTTCAAATTGAGTAAAGATCAGTGTCATTCATCACATGAGGAGGTCAAATACATGACACGAGTGCCATATGCTTTAGCAGTTGGAAGTCTCATGTATGCTATGGTTTGTACAAGACCAAACATTTCACAGGCAGTGGGAGTTGTGAGTAGATATATGGCTAATCCAGGTAAAGAGCATTGGAAAGTAGTCCAATGGATACTCAGGTATTTGAAAGGAACATCTAGCATGCAATTATGCTATATAAGTTCAGATATCTCATTATGTGGCTATGTTGATTTGGATATGGCTGGAGATATGGATGGTAGGAGGAGCACTACTGGATATATTTTCACAGTAGGTGGAATGGCAATTAGTTGGATTTAGAGATTGCAGAAGGTTGTGGCTTTGTCTACTACAGAGGCATAGTATGTTGCAAAGCTATGTTGCAGCTACAGAAGCTAGAAAGGAGATGATATGGATGAGTAGGTTCATGGAAGAGTCGGGAAAGGAGCAAAGTAATTTTAAACTATTCAGCAACAGTCAGAGTGCAATTCATTTAGAAAATAGCTCAGCATTTCATTCAAGAATGAAACACATTCAGTTAAGATATCACTTCATATGATAGGTATTGGAGGATGGACAGTTGAATCTGTAAAATATTCATACGAAGCAAGAACCCTACGGATATGCTAATGAAGCCATTAGCAAAAGAGAAATTGGAGCTACACTCCACTTCTGTTGGTCTTCAAGTTTGAGACTTGAAGAGGAAGAAACAAAGCTTAGGAGGATCCAAGAATGGCATTGTATAGGTATAGTGTTTAGTAATTAATATCTAAGTGGGATATTGTTGAGTATGGAGCTAAATTACTTCATGTTTTAGCATGCAAATAGAACTTACTGGAAGTTGATAGTAACCGGCATCAGTTAGAGTGTGACCGGCATCGGTCAGGGGCAAGTTGGAACCAGTGGCATCTGTTAAGAAAGTCAGGAACATCGATTAGGGCTAACCGGCATCATGTCGGTTACCTGTGAGATGAGCTTTTAATCAACTCTCAAGAATTATTTCTATTTTTAGCATTAAAATAGATTTAATGAATTGTAATTGCATGGCTAAGTTCCCTAAAGTTTATAAATGGCTATATAAAGCATAAAGCTAGGGTTTAGAATTAGAGGTATTGATCATAATTACAAGATATTAATGTGAGAGTGAATTCTTGGTGAAGAATCAAAAAGCTTGAAGGAAGAAAGTACTGAACATTTGAGAGGCGTGGAAGATTGTAAATATTTATTGTATATCTTGTCAAAGCTTTGGATAATAGATTGGCTTGTTTCTTGGTGGACGAAGCCCACATTGGGTCAACCACGTTAAATTTGGTGTTGATTTATGTATCTTGTTATGTATAATTATTCTGGTAGAATATTTACTTTTATTTGCATGTATGCTTAGATATGATATATTGTCTATACAACCGGTGTGTTAACCACAACAATTGGTATCAGTGCTTTGTTTGAGGGTTTTGTGTGTTGACAGATTTACTCACAGAGGGTTTTATAATTGAGTGGGAGCTACAGCAATGACAGAAGATAATAAATACAAGGTAGAGAAGTTTGACGGCCGAAATTATCAATTATGGAAGATTCAGATTGAGGATTATCTCTATCAGAGAGATTTGTACTTACCATTGGATGAGAAATCTAGACCTACGAAGATGGCTGATGAAGAATGGAAGATTCTTGACAGAAAGGATTTGGGATCTATAAGATTGAGCCTGGTAGCATCCGTGGCTTCCAACATTACAGAAGCGCCTTCTACGGTAGACTTAATGAAATTTCTTGCTAATTTATATGAAAAACCTAGTGCTTCAAATAAAGTTTATTTGATGAAGAAACTTTTTAGTTCTAAGATGCATGAAGGTGAATATTCCTCTAGTCATTTGAATGATTTCTGATCTATTGTAAATCAATTAAAATCGGTTGCAATACTGTTTGATGATGAAGTAAAAGCACTTTTATTCTTATGTTCTTTGCCTGATAGTTGGGACAACTTGGTAATGGCTGTTAGTAATACAACATCTGCTAATAATATTTTGAATTTTGATGATGTGGTTAGTATAATCTTGAATGAAGAAATTCGTAGGAAGAGTACAGAGGAAACATCATCTGGAAATGCTTTGAATCTAGAAAGTAGAGGCAGACAGAAGGAGAGATCCAAGAGTAATAGTACTGGGAAATCAAAGTTAAGGGATAGCAAATCTAAATCCAGAAGTAAGAGAATTACTTGTTGGAAATGTGGAAAGAAAGGACATGCAAAGAAAGATTGTTGGTCAAAGAATAAAGAGAACCAACAACCAAACAAAGGTAAAGAGGTGAATCTTGCTGCATCAGAGGTAATGCAAGATGCTCTTATTCTTTCTTTAGATAGTAGAATTGAATCATGGGTTTTAGATTCAGGAGCTTCTTTCCATGCAACCCCTAATAAGGGTTATTTCATAAATTATGTCCAGGGCAATTTTGGGCATGTTTATTTTGGTGATGATGAACCTTGCAGTATCATTGGTAAAGGGGAAGTTCATCTAAAATTGTCAGAATGGAAATACATGGGTATTGAAAGATGTGAGGCATGTGCCAAGCCTCAAGAGGAATATTATTTCTGCAAGGCAACTAGGTGAATCTGGTTGCATGGTTACTTTTACAGGAGACTCTAAAAAAGTCACCAAGGGTGCTTTTATTGTGGCAAGAGATAAGAAGGTAGGAAAGTTATATTTATCTACCTGTATTACTAATTCATTTTTTGTATTATCTACTTCAGATTCAGATGCATGCATGTGGCATAATCAGTGGGGTCATATGAGTAAAAAAGGAATGTAGATCTTAAAGGTTTAGGTTAAGTTATCAGATTTAAAAGATTTAGATCTTGACTTTCTGTGAGCATTGTATCTTTGGAAAGAAAAAGAGAGTGATATTTCCCATAGTTGGGGCAACTAAGAAGGAACAGAAATTAGAGCTGGTACACTCAAATGCGTGGGGACCAGCTTAGGTAGCTTCTCATGGAGGATCCTAGTATTATGTTACTTTCATTGATGATGCTATAAGAAAAGGTATGGGTTTATTGTATTAAATGCAAATATGATGTTTTTGAGACTTTTAAAAGATGGAAAGCCCTTTTTGAGAATAAATCAAATTCTAAGTTAAATTTCCTTAGATCTGATAATGGTGGTGAATATTGTAGCAAGGCTTTCAATGATTATTGTTCAGTGAATGTGGATACATAGAGAAAGAATGGTTCCAAGAACACCATATGAGAATGGTGTTACAGAAAGAATGAATAAGACAATCATGGAATATGCTAGAAGTATGAGGATACATTCTAGATTGCCCTTGCAGTTCTGGGTAGAAGCAATTGATACAATGGTTTATTTGATTAACCATTGCCCTTTAAGTTCACTAGATGGAGGAATACCAGAGGAAGCATGGACCGGAAAAGAGGTAGATCTTTGTTTTCTTAAAGTTTTTAGTTCATAAGCTTTTGTGCATGTTGATAGAGAAAATAGAAAAAAGTTGGATGCAAAATCCAAGAGGTGCACTTTCATTAGTTATGGATCTGGTGATTTTGGTTTTCGTTTTTGGGATTTAGAGAATTCTTAAATTGTTAGGAGTCTTGATGTTGAATGGAATGAAAAGATAATGTATAGGGATCAAATTTTTGTACACAAGGATGAGAAAATTGAGAATTTTATTGATGAAAATGAACTCTTGGGTTTTAAAGAAACACCTTTAGAAATACACAGTAACAGTGGTCAGTTAGACCCTGACTGACAATCGGTCAGATGAACTGCCAATGGTTATAGAGGATCAGAACTGGTGTCGGTTAGCTGAAGTGACGTTGGTTAGAGGTGACTGACGTCGGTCACTGTCAAAAGTTGATACTAATGTCTAGGAGATCCAGATTGAGCCTCCGGTACCCCAAAATCCTATGAGAAGGTCACAAAGTGTAAGTAAACTTCCAGAAAGATTTTCACCTTCTCTTTTTTATCTATTATTGACTGATAATGGTGAACTAGAAAGCTTTAAAGAAGTAATTCAGGATAAAACTCACGTTTAATGGGAGCATGTCATAGATGAGGAGATGAACTCTTTTGAACATAACCAGACTTGGGATTTGGTTAAATTGTCAGTAGGAAAGATAACATTGCAGAATAAGTGGGTTTATAGAATTAAGGAAGAAGAGGGTGGACAAAAAAGGTACAAGGCAAGACTTGTAGTAAAGGGATTTGCACAAAAGGCAGGTATTGACTTTGGTGAAATATTTTCTCTTGTTGTTAAGATGACTTCTATTCGTACTGTATTGAGTTTAGTTGCAGTAGAAGATTTACATTTAGAGCAACTAGATGTGAAGACGACTTTCCTTCATGGTGATTTGGATGAAGAGATTTATATACAGCAACCTCTTGGGTATGAAGTCAAGGGTAAGGAGAAATTAGTGTGCAGATTGAAAAAGAGCTTATATGGGCTCAAGCAAGCTCCAAGGCAATGGTACGTGAAGTTTGATAGTTTTATGAATGAGCATGGTTACTTGAGATGTGAATCTGACTAATGTGTTTATTTCAAGAAGCTTGAAAATGGGAGCTATATTATTTTGTTACTGTATGTGGATGATATGTTTATTGCATGATCTAGTATGCAGGACATTGGTGAGCTTAAGAGAAAGCTAGCTCACACATTTGCAATGAAGGATTTGGGAGCTACAAAAAAGAATCCTTGGCATGTAAATACATAGAGACAGGAAAAACAAGAAATTGTATTTGTCTCAGGAGGATTATATCTACAAGGTGTTAGAAAGGTTCAACATGTAGAATGTAAAACATGTTAGCACACCTATGGCTGGACACTTCAAATTGAGTAAAGATCAATGTACTTCATCACAAGAGGAGGTCAAATACATGACACGAGTGTCATATGCTTCAGCAGTTGGAAGTCTCATGTATGCTATGGTTTGTACAAGACCAGACATTACACAGGCAGTGGGAGTTGTGAGTAGATATATGACTAATCTAGGTAAAGAGCATTGGAAAACAGTCCAATGGATACTCAGGTATTTGAAAGGGACATCTAGCATGTAGTTATGCTATGGAGGTTTGGATACCTTATTACGTGGCTATGTTGATTCGGATATGGCTGGAGATATGGATGGTATGAGGAGCACTACTGGATATATTTTCATAGTAGGTGGAATGGCAGTTAGCTAGATTTTGAGATTGTAGAAGGTTGTGGCTTTGTCTACTATAGAGGAAGAGTATGTTGCAGCTATAGAGGCTAGCAAAGAGATGATATAGATGAGTAGGTTCATGGAAGAGTTGGGAAAGGAGCAAAGTAATTGTAAACTTTTCAGTGACAGTAAGAGTGTAATTCATTTGGCAAAGAACTCAGCATTTCATTCGAGAACGAAACACATTCAATTGAGATATCACTTCATACGGCAGGTATTTGAGGATGGACAGTTGAATATGGAAAAGATTCATACAAGAAAGAACCTTGCAGATATGCTAATAAATCCATTAGAAAAGGAGAAGTTAGAGCTACACTCCACTTCTGTTGGTCTTCAAGTTTGAGACTTGAAGAGGAAGAAACAAAGCGTAGGAGGAACTGAGAATGGCGATGTATAGGTATAGTGTACAGCAATTAATCTCCAAGTGGAAGATTGTTGAGTATGGATCTAAATTACTCATGTTTTAGCATGCAAATAGAATTTGTTGGAAGTTGACAGTAACCAACATCGGTTAGAGTGTGACTGGCATTGGTCAAGGCAAGTTGGAACCAGCGACGGTTGGGTAGAGCCGGCATCGGTTACCTGTGTGATGAGCTTTTAAGTAACTCTCGGGAATTACTTCTATTTTTAGCATTAGAATATATTTAATGAATGTAATTGCATGGCTAAGTGCTCTAAAGTCTTAAAAAACTATTTAAATCATAAAGCTAGGGTTTAGAATTAGAGGATTGATCATAATTACAAGATAATTATGTGAGAGAGAATTCTTGGTGAAGAATCAAAAAGCTTGAAGGAAGAAAGTACTGAACATCTGAGAGGCATGGAAGATTGTAAATCTTCATTGTATATCTTGTCAAAGCTTTGGATAATAGATTGGCTTGTTTCTTGGTGGATGTAGCCCACACTGGGTGAACCATGTTAAATCTGACATTGATTTATGTCTCTTGTTTTGTGTAATTCTTCTGGTAGAATATCCACTTTTATTTGCATGTATGCTTAGATATGATATATTGTCTGTAAAACCGGTGTGCTAACCCCAACATTAATATCACTATACACGGAGAGAATGTTCATCTTAAATATTCTAATAGAAGAATTATGAAGCATATAAGGTATTAAGTGCATGTTGTTATGTATCAAGCCCAAATCAAGGGTCTATTATAAATTGTATATTCCACAACTAGTTATACCTCACCATAAGAGTGCAGGTTAACAATATTGATTTGATCCTTATTTATTGTAATCGTATGTCTTATCACCAAATCACCACACCCCTCAAATGGCCAAGATTGTGAGTTTGGCATTCGGTGTGATTGGGTAACATGGGATCACTTCTGAAGCTATGGGACTTGCATGCTCTAGGTGAACCTTTGGAGAAGGCCGACTCCATTTTTTTAAACTATGCACTACATTACTCCTAATGCAAGAATAATAGCTAACTAAACCTATATTAACATTTCTAGGAGATTAGGGAGAGATAATGCATGAATTAAAACCTATAGTAGAAGTGGTTTTTTACCACGAAAGGTATTTTCTAGACAAATTATTGGTCTTCCAATGAAGAAGAATGAAAATGAGAAGAATGGACACACATGACAAACCCAACTACATAAAAAAATTCATATCTAGATAAGCACAATAACAATCAAAACTTGCAATGGAACTCCGAAAACTTTCAATGGAAATCAAAGATGTACAGTATCCCTACGAACATGAGAGAGGAAAAATTAAAGAAACAAAACTGATGCAAGCATGGAAAATTAGCTAAAAACATAATTTGATTATTCCGAGCACATGAAAAATGCATCATTATAACAAGAAGAGGAAGAAGTTTTCATTACAATCTTTCGAATGAAGGCTTGAAAGCATCTAAATTCACAACATCTGAGCTTAAAAAAAGAGGGAAAAACTTGGGAAATTTTTCTAACTCCCTATAAATAATGCACCCCTTTACATCCATTGTGAGTTGTACTATATAAAAAAGGAGAGGGCTAAATTGTAGGAAATATTATAACAAGTATGGTCTCCTTGTAACTACTCGTGTTTGACCCGGAATACTCCATACTTAATTACATCATCAACTGAGCCCGAGAATAAATTCCCCCATTATGATCTCATAAATTAAAAAAATTGAATTTCTCCATTATTTAATTAAAATAATATTTTAATAAATTATTGAAAATCCTCGTGAAGTGCCTAGGGGCTGGGCCCATAAGATTGAGTTTTACATTAGGAGGTTTTTATCATTAATATGATAGCTAGCTCACCAACCAGATCACCTTTACATTTATTTCATCGACCTCACATAGCTTGTTGGGCGAGTTCCATGTTTTTCAATATTGGCTGACCCTTTTACAAATTCATCGCCTTTATTTCCAAACTAATTCCCCCAAGACAAGGTTTACATTAAACAATGGCTGATTCCCTTGTCAACTCGGTGGATCCCTCGTAAATTGCCCACCTCAGATTATGTGAGCTCCATGTGGCATCATCTCCATTTAATGTTAGTTGTCAAGGCTCCCTCCGAAACTATATGGCCTACCCTTTCGAACTAAACCCCAACACCTAGACCATTTAGCCAAGCACCTCGGCGTCATCTTTTTGACATCTCTGACTAACACGAAGTCAACTCGTCACATCACATGAAATTCATGAGCTCTATTAACTTCTCCAACCTCCCAAATAGAGTGATGCCTTACATATTCCTCGGGCTCTGCATGTCCTTTGCATTTATACCAATATCGATCAAAACTGATCTAGGACCTCTGGGATTACATCGCCGGTTCGAAAATTGGAGTTTGAGACCATTTGTAAGATAGAGCCAAAACTATGACCTGAAAATATTCTGTAACCTGAAGTTCTGAACTCTGAAATTCAAAGTTCAAACTTTGGGAATTTCCCTTTCTTTTCACCAACTTTCTCAACCGAATGTTGGAAATCTCAATGTTTTTAAGATCCGAAGTCGATTTCTAAAATAGATCTTGAGCTATTGACTCCGAATTTGGCATTGACTTCGAAGTGAGCTTGCTATTCAGAAACTACAATGCGCTCAACACACTACCCTCCAAGAAAACCTCTCTAAGTTACATCCTTACACTGATTCGATCAAAAATTTCATCATGCCGAGAACCCCCCTGGTGACTTCACTTCCTAACTCGATCTCTGTGTAGCCCGAGACACCTTTCTCAAAGCACCAAGCTCCCACATTGATTCCTAAATACCTTGACTTGGTTTGCTATGATTAAATTCACTGGCTACTCATCTATTATTCTCACCATACATCGATGAATCCACATAGATTGGTATCTTCATAACTTCTTATCATGATCTCATCCATATACAAAAAATGTCGAGTCCACACTACTTGAGTTCACTATAAAATACCTTATCCTTTGCTCACTTTGTCATGCAATGCAAAACATTGGCTCACCATATGGATTTGAGTTGAACTAGTCCATCGATCTTCCAATCTACCTCGTGCAACAAATTTGCATCTCCATTTTGGTAAGTAGTTTTCCCTTGGCATCACTCGAGCTCTTTAAACCTCTTCTTACAATTCATCGACTCAAATTGAGTCGTTTGCATGATCGACCTATATGCTTCATCCACAAGTTTGGTTCACACGTATACCACTCCCAGATTGGATCACTTTCCAACTTCGGTATCATGTTCAAATCTATCATTAACACTGAGGCCTTGCATTAAGTCTCACACCTCATCTCCTCACTCATATAATGAGAAATTCACTAGGCCAATGCTTTGATTTTCCTCCCTCATTTTCCTTGAGCTTCACATTTCATGGCTTTGCGGCTTCACTCTGCCATTGAAAATCCATGGCTCATACATCCATCTTCAACCAATTTCGAGCTGATGTGATGAGCCTAACCAACCTCTGAGCTTGCAAACTCAGAATCTATCCAACGAGTTTCCCTCCTTATTAGTGCTTCTTAAACTCAACCATGACCGAGCTATGATCACATAGTTATCCACACTTTGAAACCATTCATTGAGCTTCCGAACTCCTGTGAATCAACTATTTTCCTAGCTCGACACACCCATTCCAATCTCATTAATCTCCCAAAAACCCCTTGGATTTGTTTTTGGTATGGGAAACCTAATACTCCTAACCTCGCCAAGTGATTTTAGCTATTCATTTTGATGAGTTAGCCATCAGCGAGTCCACACTCGATCTTCTCTGTTGATTCAAACCTCAAAACTCCCATATCTTGATTATATATATTTAACTCACCCCTATACATCAATTTTATTTCAACCGAGCTATTTGGTGGTCTACCCCTACTATGCATAGTGTGAGATCGCCAAGTTGGTCGATGAGTTGTTTGAGCTTGAGCCCCTTTCTGGCCATTTTAGTATTCTTTTAACCTTTATACTGACCCTTTGAAATTTTTCTTGAATTTTCTAGAATCAACAAGGGCATGGAGACTGAGTAGAGTTCCTTCATTCTTGTACCCATACTCTTTCCATTTTCACTTCTTTTTTAATGAATGTGGGCCCGCAAAGACAATTTTCTCGTTCCGAGCAAACCATGAGCCACCAAAACAAGAAAAAGAAAATAAAATTCCAAGATGATCCCAAGACTTCCTGTAGCCCCATGAACAATCATTAAACATGAAATTTTTCTCAAAAATGCCTCAGAATGCTTTACAAGGGAATTTTCTTGTCCTAGGGTCTAATGTACCCATATTCTCCAATTTTTCCCCAAGGGAAAAATTTGGATAAAATTTTTGGCGACCTCTCAGGGATTCTTTCTTGATAAGCACTAGTCCAGTAGTCTTTAGCATCCATTGGGCAAGGAATCACTATGAGTCCCAACTTCCGAAAAATGATTTGATTCTCTATGATGGATCTCGAAATCCCCTCAAGCATTGTTGATCGTGGACATACCTGTACTGCTAAGTATGAAGTACACTGAATCTGATGATATCTTAGTATGTGTAGCACATTGAATAATTCAAAGTAAAACACTGGCTAATTTTGGACATCGTGGAACTCTATTAAATCCTGATGTCTTCCTTATTCTGAATACTCAACTTCTGACATACTACTTGAGGAAATGTTCAAAAACATAGCTGGTCACAACTCAGAAGACGTCCATTTGAACCAGATCCAATGAAGAGTAGGGAAAATTTGAGATGATCTTCTAATCAAAACCTAAAAGGATCTTGAATGAATTAGGGAATACTACTCATTTTCATTATGTCGGTTGATTTGTATGGTGTACTTGAAACTCAAGTTTGATTGATCTAGAGCGATAAGAGATTGGAAACAGTTAAAAATTCACTTTGTATGTTTTTTTAGTTTCCCTACATTTAACAACCTTTGAGAATAATAATTGTTTCCTGTAACATTCAACTTCTTCTGGTGGTGTTATTCCTACAATGACATGGTAAACTGTGTAGAAGAAAAAATGACAAAAACTTTACACAAAAATACAAATCATACATGCTAAAATTAGACATGTAGAGTGTGCACAAGTACTTGTTCTCATAAAAAATCCTATTCCTACTCTACTCTATTTGGAGGAATAGGTGAGCTAAACGAACCCTACAACTGATTGTGCAAAATACCTTTCTTTCTTCATAATGAGACACCATATAGATGATTTGAAAATGGACATTGCTAAGACTGAGAGTGAAAAAAAAAATCAAGCCCATTCATCCACTTAGTTCATCAAGGCATCAACTAAAAAGGGAATGCATGCCTCTTTTAGTTGCATAACATTTGTTTTGTAGAAGCATTGCAGCTGATCCTTGGGGATGTGAAACTCTTCCTCACATTCATAAGTGAGTACGTTGTGACTAGTTGTGGCTCCTCCTTTAGTTCAAATGAAGCCAAATATATAATGGGTCAAGGTCTGATCTATCGAATGTTCCCGCTACTCTAAGCTTCAATTTTAATAAGAAAATATGCCTGAAGACACTCTTGAAAAATATGGTTATCCATAAGTTGATTTTCCTCTTGTTGGTCATCTATACAAACTAATGTTCCACCTGGGTAAATGGTATCAAAGTGATGTCTTATTCATTCCCTTTCCCTCCTTTGACAACAAGATGTATTCCACAACATGCAGCTCCTTTGGACTACTTGCAACCTCAAATGGAACCATTGTTGAACCACTGTGAATATTTAAAATGTGTTGCTGACCTTAGAGTTTCTCTCTTATCAATTTAAGACAAAAATGATAAGCATTTTTAACCTCCTCAATCGATAAGAAACATGCAAGATCAAATTCTTTCATTTTCTTCTTTTTAGAATTGTTAGGGGAAATAAGATCTTTAAGAATATTTTCATCCATCATAGGTTTTGTTATCTCAAATTCAGCCCCTTGGGTTAATCTGGATAAATCATCATAACTAGACTTATCCGTTCATATTCTTGGATGTACAGACGACCGTAAAATTTTAACCCCATTAAAAGAGAAAGGCATCTCTTGTTTTGGCTCAACCAATTTGGTCTTTACTCACGACGAGATGAATCGTCGTGACGAATGTTCAAGTTGTTGGTCAGCATGATTTGTCGGAAGGGTCATTCAGCCTAGTTGGTTAGATGGGTTGGTCAGCTGGGTTGGTCAGACGAGTTGGTCAGACAGGTTTGTCAGCTAGGTTGGTTGGAGAGCTTGATTGGCTAGGTTGGTTAGACAGGTTGGTCGAATGGGTTAGTCATCTCGGTTGGTCACTTGAGATGGTCAGACAGGTTGGTCAACTAGGTTAGATAGATGGGTCAGATGGGGAAGCATTATATGGACGACCAGGTTGGTCAGATCGGTTGGTCAGCTGGGTTGGTCAGATAAGTTGGACAGGTATCTAGGTTGGTCATCCCAACAGTCATAATGACACCAGGTAAGACGGGTCACTAGGTTGATCAAATTACAGGTTGATCATCCTAGCTTCATACGAACATCACATTGGATGGGTCACCAGGTTGGATGGGTACCAAGTTTGGTCAGCCCAACAGATGGACAACCATCAGGTTAGTAAGTGACCACATTAATGTAGGGCCCACATAGTTGGATGGTCGAAGTCAAGTGATGCATGGTTAGACGGGTAATGAAGTTGGATGCCTAGGCGGTGGTATGATGCAGATGGACCAGTCACATGGTTGGATGGCTCACGAGTCCCATGTGAGGCATAAGTAGGTGAACGAATGAGATCCCAACAACCGATATTAATGTAGTATGGTACCCATGTCTTTTTCTGACAAAAGTACCCTTGGGAAGTGAAATTGTATGGGTGCACATACCTCTTTAATCAGGGTGGGTAAAAATGGCTATATAATGCAATCGAACCCCTCATTTTTTAAGGAGACATTCTAAGAGCTGGGGAAACTCTTGCAAAATTTTCCGTCAAATCCATTTGAGTTGTGAGCCTTCTCTTGGGCCTAGCAATGTAATTATGCCTTTGTGCATCAAATGTAATGGTTTGTGCATACTTTAAAGCAATAGAAATTGTGTTTTGAGGTGTTTCTTCGACCCTAGCTCATTTTTATTGTATTTTCTTGTCTCTCCATTATTATTGTTGTATTTTATGCATGTCCTTTCACTTACAGGTTTATGATGTTGTTTTCCATGGAGTTTTGATGGCAGATTATGATTTGGGTCTATGTCACATTTGTCTAACCTCCCTCATCCCCTTTTCCCTATTTCATCCTCCCTCAACAGAGTATCTTTCCCCTCTTTCTGATGTTATCACCCCTTTTTTAGTGTAGGACTTCCCTTTTCTTGCAATTTCTCTCTCCCTGTCTCCTTGGCATAGTTAGGATAGGTGTAGTTAGGAGTCTTTTCTGCATTAGAAGTAGTTTAGCATTAGGCTTAGGTAGACGAAGCCGGCCTTCTCAAGAGGTCCATCTCATTTTTGGAAGTCCCACAAATTGAGAGATGGACCCATGTTGTGCAGATTACATTGGATGCCCAATTCACACTCAAGCCATTCAAGGGGTGATGTAATTTTGAACTAACAGGTTCACTAACCAAATCATGTTCCTTAATTGAAAATGGGAAGCTTTCCTTAATACCACCTTCATTCAAAGTTTCCTTACATAACTTAGTCTTTCCCATGTTCTCTTATTTGTTGTTCAATGAAGGATATAGAAGATTCAATTCCTCCAATTTCAATTCAAGAGGGAAGCTATGAGAAACATGATTCTCTTGACAATTTCCTTCCATGACACTAGGAACCTTGTATTGGAAGCTAGGTGATGGGATAACAAAACTGACTATAGTTCATCAAAACACTCCTCCGAATCTGATAAATTATCAGCCTCTCCATTGCTTGGCCATTTTGAAATTTCAACTTCTATCATGTTTTCTTTGAGATTGGATTTTTTCTCATCTCAATCTTATTCATCTTCAAACATGAAGTTAGAAACCTCAAATTCATCTTTTAAGTCAGAAAATTGAAATCATGAATAAAGAGAAGGACTTAAAATTTCATGTATATCCTATTTTTCTCTTGAAACCTCTGAATTTGGATTGTCCTCCTCTATGGCTTGGAACTTCGTGTAGGTTTTGGAAACATATGACAAAGTTCTTGGCGAGTTTATGTAACCCTCCAAAAGAGGTGAAAGTTCTTGACATGCGAAATAGTTAGGATCATTGCACTCACACGGAACATATTACACTTTTTAGAGATTTTCTTCATAGACATGCAAATTCTCTTTTTCTTGTGAAGTTTGTGCCAACTCTTTCCCTTCTATAATGCATTTTGCAATCTATGGAGAATCAACCTCCTTTGATGATATGGAACCAATATGGCTACTACATTCTGATTAAGGTAGATTTCTGGTCATCATTTACCTATGCTTTTTCTTGTGCACATTCAGTCTTCATCACTCACCTTTGAGCTTCAACCTTGGGTGGAAGCTTAATTAGGAAAGGAATCTGCTTGATGTTATGTTTTGCATCCCACTCCTTTAAATATTTTGCAATATCCTCCTTACTAGGATCTTTAACAATATCTTCCTCTTCTTCACTAAAATCATAAGTTTGGTCCTCCCAAAATGGATTAGGGTATGCATAAGAAAGGGTCGATTGAGACTCAACTGGTTTCTTCATTGTTTGAGGAGGTAGAAGAGGTGAAACATGTGACTTTTGTAGAAGTGAAGAAATTTTAGAAGAAAGACGGGAAAAAGATTCATGATGGGATGGAAAGATAGGAGATGAATAAAAGGGATTTACCATGTAGGCAATAGGTGAGAAGCTTAGGAATTGAGGTTTAGGTTGAAATGATGTTGTTTAAGGAATGGAAAGAGGACTATGAGATGGTAATGAAGAAGTTTCCCATTGACAGGACTGACTAGCATTGTATTCATGAGCTTCTATCTCTTTAACCCATATTTCAAATTGAGGCCACATTTCAACCATGAAATTAAGATTTTATTGCAGGCGGTAGTAATTAGGCATAGGGCCAATCCATGGACAAGGTACCCTAAAGAAAATCCTGAATTCCTTCACTTGAGTTGTGGCTCTAGCTTGCACCATACCTGACTAAAGTTTTTGCATCTTAAGTTAGAACTCTACATCTTCATATGTAGGATAACCTCCATCATCTACATAGTTAGGTGTAAAACCAACTTGGCCATGAATTTCATCAAAGTGATATGCATGCTGTTAATTTTTACTATAAAACAATTTTGAAGGTAGACTGTAATTATCTCAAAATGAATATTACAACTTTAGAGGTGGATTGAACTAGTACTGCTTCTTTTGTAAGTGGGAATTCCACTTTGGGAATGATGCCATGCTTTAGAAACTTCATGAATGGGAGAGAAATGGAAGATGTGGAAGAAAAATGGATAGAAATGGGTGAAAAAGAAAGTCTACAACTCAAACAGTGGGTTAGTTAGACCAATGGAGTCACCATTTCTACTTTGGTTTACCTCCTAAGGCTGAAATTTAACTAATAGAATAACAAATTAATGAAATAAAGTGAATAAAAATACACTATTGTGAAATATGTGACTCTTATGGTCCCAGAGGGCGTGCCAAAATTTGTTATCACCAAATTTGCACCCCCCAAATGGCCAAGAGTGTGAGTTGGGCATTCAGTGTGATTGGGTAACATGAGATCACCTCTCAATCTATGGGACATGTGGACTTGAGGTGAATGTATAGAGATGGTCAACTTCCTCTTCTTAAACTAAAAACTACACTACTCCTAATGTAAGAAAAATAACAAACTAAACCTATATTAACATTTCTATTGTAACGCTCTGATTTTGTATGTTAACTTGGTGAATGTTTTACATACTGTTATAACTGCTGGAATGAAGGCAAACATGTTAAGATAAACTCTGATCTTAAAGGAATGTGTTGCTAACTTGGATTCTTGCATGCTGTGATTTATTGTATAGAACAGTAGTTATCGTACTTGCATGTTTGCTAATGTGACGACAAATTGTTATACACTTGCTAAACTCTTGTTGCTGATTGACAGCACACTTTGAATCAATTTCATTGATCAAAAGTATGCTGAGGGCTTCTGGTGAATTCTGTGTCAATTTACTCTTGAACCAAACCTGAGGTTGTTATGAATGTGCAGCGCCTGATTACAGGTATGAGCAGGTGGCACGTAACTGCCAACGATAGGGATTCGATTCTTGAACCCTGTACTGTCGAACTTGGGACCTCGTGAGGCAAGAAATGCCTGGACGCGGGTGGCCTTGGCACGTGACCCAAAGGACGGAACGTCCTGCTCTGCATTAACGTAATTGTCAGTAGGAAGGCTGGATGGAAGTTGTTAGTGTTAGTGGTTAGTATGAATTAAAAACCTAAACTAATCCTAAGTCCTAACATGCATCCTACACTACTATCCTAAGTGGATTTTTAAATTACAGAAAAAAAAGGGAAAATAAACCTAAGTTCTAATAACCTAAGGCTAAACTAAGACCTAGGTTGAACATTATATGCAACCTAAACTAATCCTAATAAAAAAAAAGGGCGCGCAGACCCTTGGAAGGAAAGGATAAGGATGGGAAGAGGGCATTCATTGGCATTTAATAAGTAATCCATATGTGGATAGCGCCAGTTTTGGCGGGGCAGGTAGGAAATAGAGGCATCTATTTGGAGATAGAGCCAAATTCAGTTTTGCATGGGAAATTTGAAATTTAAAGTTCGCCAACTCAAGTGGCGGTGGTGTGGGAAGTAAGGAAAAGGTAGAGCCTTTAATGCATTGATTGTTCTTGGTCCTTGTGACTAGTTCGCCGTGGAAAGTGTATGAGGGAATTTGATTTTTCATTGTTTCGGTTTGGCTTTTGCAAAGTTGCTCTGCATTTGGTTTTTCTGGCCTGGTTCAGTCGAACCAACTCTTGGAATTTGACATTTTTCTTGGATATTTCGAGGTTGTTGCTAAGCCTGAAGAAGAAAGAAGTGTTGGGGAGTTTGTGTTATCGCTGTGGAAGGAAAAACGTGGCAAACGAAGTTTTCTTCGAGTTCTGGAAAAGAGATTACAGGCATGTTAAGCCCTTCTCTTTAAAAATTCTTGCTTTGTTTAAGTGTATCATTAAAACAACCCTGCTCTTGGGTTTGGATTGTGTGATTGCTGTCGAGTCGATTTGACTTGGATTTTGTTGGTTCTTGCTTTCTTTTCTTTGGGAAATGATAAGAAGAATTGCTTCTGGTTGCTCGGCCTTGATGCGTTTTTGCACGAATCGAGCTGGAAAATGAATTATTGTATTGGTTGTTGACAGTATGGTGGTTTGAAATAGATATTTTCTTTCACTGTTCGTGTTGTTTGAAATTGGAACAGGCTGTGTAATCGTTCCTTATAGTGTAATTGTTTCCATTTAGTGTAATCGTTTCTTTACTGTTGTGCTTGGAACTGCCTTTGCAAGTAAAGAGGAAATGGAAATACAGTCGTGTTATATTGCTATGATTTGGGTTCCGTTGACTCTTGCTGTCATTTTGGAAATAATATGAAACACTGTTATTGGTCACTGAGTTCAACTATCCTTGTATTTCTTGAATGAAATGTCTTCCTGTCGTGCTGGTCATTTAACAGTATTGGGGAATTCGTCATATGTATCACGGGTCTATACATGTTACTTGAGTTGTTTTCACTATTGAAACTATAAGTTCTTTTGCTGATGAACTAAAATGAAAGAAGCAATAGTTGTTTGAAGTTGTTTCTTATTGAAATTTTCAAGGAAATAAATCCTCTTCCTTCTCTGGTTTTGGGATTTTAATGGAAATGGCATTTGGAGTTTCTATGAGTATTCGAACTCGATTCGAATAAAGTAATAGCAATATTTTCATTTCTGTGCCTTTCCTTGAATTGGAAATGAATGAATACGTATTGGGTATTCATGAAGTAGGAAAAGTTAATTATTTTTCCTTCTAAACTTATTAATGAATTGTGTTTCTCCTTACGGTGAGGATAGGATGGTTTTATTGTGTTCATTGATGCTGCTCGGTCTTCTTGTTCAGACTGTAGACACAATTATAAATTGGTTTTGTATTCTGTGCAAGGAATGATTATATTTTCTTCTTGCTATGATGGAAAGTTGATTCCATTGCGTCTTGTAGTTGTGGTTTGACCTTCTAATTTGAACTGTCTTGTGAATGTGAACTTGACTTGGATTTCTGTTTTAAATAAATGGAAAATGTGGGAATTAGCTTGTTTTCTAAGTCTGCCCTGACTGTACCAAGCTTACGCAATTAACACCCTAAACGGGTTTGTCTTTATGGAGGTATCGATATATGAATGTTATATTTTGAGTTCTATACCTCATTAAGAAAATGGAGAACGTTGTTTTGGAGTTAACGGTGGATCGAGATAGAACTCGAATTGGATATTCATTGTTGCGGCATGTTGGATTGAAACTGTATAGGCTATGTGAGTTGCTTTTCAGTGGGAACGATTACTCTGTTATCTTTATAAGTTGAGCTGTCATGCTAAGATAAACATGATTTCGGTGTTTTTATTTCATTCTAAGCAAAATGATTGTTTCTTAATGAAAATTATAGAGAATGAATTCTTCTCTTTTTGCTATTTTGGTCTCTGAAAGTGATATTGGAGCTTACTGTGCATATGAATGGATCTTGCTGTAGGTAACAGCAATGTGCAAATTTTTATTATGATTTGTATGCGTTCATGGATATAAAAGGTCATATGAATAAGTGATTGCGTGATTGTATAACTGTTTGTTTGGTTAACAATACAGTGAAAGAAGTATGGAATCTTCTAGTACAGCAAATACATAGTATGCATCTTGATATTGCTTGTTCTATGATGAATTCGATGTCTTACTAACCTGTTTGGTATTCGTATGAACCAGAATTAAATGAAATATGGATATGGATGATGAATTCTTCCCTGTTTTCATTTAAAGCTGATTATAAATGAAATTATTCTTGCTGCTGGAAAGTGAATTCCAAATGGATTTGTAAGTTTCACTCTGAACTGTTATCTTGATTTGTCTCTCGTTTGGATTCCATTGTTCGGACAGTAATGTGGAAAGAAATAGAGATATGGATGAATAACTTGGAAAAATGATCTTTTCTTCTTTCATTTAGTTGGAAATCTGTAATTCGTGAACAATGAATTTTGTAGTGCTTAGATGGGAGCAACTATATGCATTGTTGTTTGCTTTCTTGTCTATACTTGAGTGCTTGGAATCTAATTTAATACATGAACTAAAAGGAAAGTAATGAGTTTACATTTCAGTTAGTTTCATCCTTTGCATTTATTATTAATGAAAGGTGAGGAAAGGATAACAGTATGTTTACGGTTATGTGGAAACAGGACAGCAGTCCTCTGGCTAATTGTGATGATATTTTGATAGTTCAGTTGTTATGCTGATCTTTCTTTTGTGCCTATTTCGTGATTGATGTTTTACTGTCGTTTCATAAAAGCAGGGTTCTTTTATTGAGACAGTTAGTTGAAGCACCTTATTTTAAGGATAAGTGCTTAATATGCTCAGTTCATTGAACTGACCCGTGCAATTCATTTTGTAGATGAAATTTGATTAGAATGAAGACATGGCTGTTTTCTGGTGCTTCTTGATTAGCTGTAAAATGAATTGTAATTGTTGCTTTGATTCCTCTTTGAGGAATTGTGAAAAGAAGAAAATATATTCTTCTGTCCATGAGTTGTATTGATGTTTTATATAAACTATGCCCAATCAGCTGGATTGGCAAATGTACAGATTATGACATGAAATATTGAATACAATTACATGTGTATTATTTTAATAATTATATCAGTTTGATTTTGTTGTCTAAATTGGAAATATAATGTTATTTCTGGATTTGGATTTGTTTATTTGTCCTTGGATGGACGCTAAATGGAAATTGATATCTATTCTTACTTAAATGCAACTTTTAAGTTGAAAAATGCAATTAGTTCATACTTGGGTAAAGATGAATTTTTAATTGACATTAAAAAGGATTAAGAAGAATATGATTCCATAATCAGAAGGTATTCAGGATTAGCTTAGGAGCTAAGGAATATCAAATAACTTTGGAATAATCGAACTTCACTTTCGAACTCCATTAATGATCTCGTATGCTGAATTCAGAATAAGGGATATAGGATAAGTATATCCACAACTAATGGACCTTAACTATATGACGTTAAGGAGAACAAATGAATACATTTCTCGAAATTTAGACCTCGTATGAATGACATCTAATAAGTTAATATTCTGAATTTAGTTGCAGTTGAGAAAATCTTGGCTAAGTTTAATAGGTTAAAATTATCACGTCCGTCGATACGGACCGCTTAATCCAATGATTAAGAAGTGAACCAAGTAGGGAAATGCGGCCCTTCGACACGAAGGAGAAGATGCATAGAAAATTAATGGACAGATTTAGTCCCTCTTAGCCCTGTACAACTGTAACAGAAATGAGGATCAAGGGATCAGAGTGGAGGCTGAAAGTTGATTTTAATTATTAAATCGTATCCAAATCACTTGAGTAGGATGTGTATTCTCGATGGGAGAATTCTGTAGGACATTGGCATACACCAGCTACAGCAAGGTGTCTCCATGAAGACGGGGTCTTCATGACGACACAATGTTGCAGCTGACATATTGCAATGCCCTCCCGAATTAAAACATCTAGAATACATAGGCTGAATGTGTAGCTCTTAGCAGGGGATAGGGTATGATCTGGTATACAGAGTGACTCCGGAACACTAAAGATAACTAGACACACGGAGTCATGGGGAACGACAATGTATGTCTGCGTATCTTTAGTTACCAGGAGTGCCTTCCTATACCCGTTCATATTACTAGTTGGAATTGGAAGTTTAAAAATTACCTTAAACGAAGAGGACTGGTAGGAACCAGGAAAGACCATTCTAGATAACAGGTGAAGTGAGGTGAAGGACGTATTCCGTAGATGTGTATCACATCTAGGAATATGATCATGCAAAGCATGTGAAAATCTTTGGCCAAAGTATCGCAATTGCTGGTTGCGTTGTCCTTATCACTTAATTTAAGATGCAGGATGTCAGATGAATATCAGTAACAGATATTTAGATAGGCTTCTTAAATGGATCACTTCGATAACCGGGAAAGGTTATGAGAATAGGTATATATAATATACTATGCATAAACGAACATGAAGGATCGGTTGCTGCCGAGTCATGAAATGAAGGATCATTGAAACTCCGAGCCATGAAAATGGAAGATCGGCAGTTCCTCGAGTCATTTACAACAGCATATAGAAGCTGTTATAAGATTGAATGGCATTGAATGTGTGTTCCATATTGTAAATATGCGAACAGGGAACATTCGTTTTAAAAAGAAATTGTGTGATCCAAACTGTGATGTTTGGGCAGAGAACAATTGTTAAAACTTGAATGTGTGTTTGAATTTTATAATTCATAACAGAGAACGTTATATAAAAAAAAATAAAAAAATTTCCCTTGTTCTGGTATTTTAAAATGGGGATGTTACATCTAGGGGATTAGGGTGAGAGATTACATGAAGTAAAACCTATACTAAAAGTCGTGATGAACCAAAAGAGGGGTTTCCTAGAAAATTTTTAGGTCTTCCACTAAAGAAGGATGAACATGGGAAGGATGGAAACATATCACAAATCCAACTGTATACAAAACTTCATCTCCAGATACGCACAACAACTCCCAAAACTCGTAATTGAAATAAAAGTTGCACAGTATACCTGTAAATATGACAGAGGAAAAATGAAAGTAACGAAAAATGATGCATGGAAGGATAATTAGTCACAAACCATAATTTGATTATTCGAAGCACTTGCACAGTGCATCATTACAATAGGAAGACGCAGAAGTTTCCATTACAATATTTGGAATGAAGGCTTGAAATCCTCAAACTTCACAACTCAGCTTGAAAGAATAGGGGAAAACTTGGGAAAATTGTCTAAATCCCTCTAAATAATGCGCCCATTTACATTTTATAACATTGCGAGTTGTGTGAGAGAAAAAAGGAGAGTCCTAAATTCTAGGAAAAATTATAGCAAGTATGATCTCCTTGTAACTACTCATGCTTGACCTCGAATACTCCATGCCTGATTGCATCACCAAATGTTCTTGGGAAAAAATTCTCCCATTATTCTCTCATAAATTCAAAATTTTGAATTTCCTGATTATTTAATTGAAATAATATTTTACTATATTTTTGAAAACCCCCGTGAACGGCCTAGGGGCTGAAAAGATTGATTTTTTTCTTGGGAGGGTTTTAGTGTTAATTGGTTAGCTAGCTCGCTAACTAGTTCAGCTTTGCATTGATTTCATCGAGCCCACATAGCTCGCTAGGCAAACTCAATGTTGTTCAATGTTGGTCGACCCTTTTTCAAATTCACCGCCTTTATGTCCAAAACGATTCCCCCAAGACACGGTTTGCATTAAACAATGTCCGATCCCCTCGTCAACTCGACGACTCCCTCATAAATCGTCCACCTCACATTATGCGACATCCACATGGTATCGTCTCCGTTTAATGTTGCCTGATTGGGATCCCTCCAAAAATCTACATGGTATCGCATACCCTTTCGCGCTTACTGCCAATACCTAGACCAATTAGTCGAGCGCCTCGGCATCATTTCTAGCATCTCTGACGAACACGATGTCAACTCGGTGCATCACCTGAAATTCCCTAGCTCCATTACTTTCTCCAACGTCCTCGTTCCCTCGATGCCTTACCTGTTCATTGCACTTCGCGTGTCCTTGGCGTTTACACTGACGTCGACCACAACCGACTAGTGACCTCCGGGATGACCTGACCGCTTCAGACATCAGAGTCAGCGACCATTCGCAATATCGAGCCGAAAATCTGACCTGACAAGATTCCAAAACACGAAGTTCTGAACTCTGAAATTTGGAGTTCGGACTTCGGACTTTCCCTTGCTTTTCACAAACTCGATCGGCCAAATGTCTGAAATCCTGATGCTTTTAAAATCTGAAGACGAGTTCTGAAATTCCTCCCAGTTGTTGACTCCGAAGTTGAGACACTACAACGCGCTCAACATAATTCCCTCTGAGAAAACGTCTCTGAGCTGCATCTTTGCACTGGTTCGATCAAACATTTCATCACGACAAGAACCCCCCTGCTGACTTCACTTCCTAGCTCGATTCCTGTGTAGCCCGAGCCATCTTTCTCCAAGCACCGTGCTCCCGCATTTATTCCTAAACACCTTGACTAGGTTTCCCACGAGAAAATTCACTTGCTCCTCATCAATTCTTCTCACCATGCATCGATGAATCCGTAGATCTCGGTCTCTGTCTAACATCTTCTCACGAGCTCATCCATCTCCTGAAACCATCAAGTCCACACCACTTGAGGTCGGTGTAAAATACCATATCCTCCGCTCGCTTTGCAGTGCAATACAAAACATTGGCTCGCCATGCATGTTGATGCATCTATGGCGCCGAGTCGAGTTAGTGCTTTGATATTCCAAGCTGCCTCACGCATCGAATCGATGTCACCGTTATGGCGAGTAGTTTTCCCTTGGCAACACTCGAGCTCTAATTTCGAGCTCTGTTCGTACTTTATCGAGTCGACCTGAGCCGTTTAAATGATCGACCTCTATGCTTTGTATGCGAGCTTGTTTCGCACGTATACCACTCCCAGATCAGCTCGCCTTCCAACTTCGGTATCATGTGCAAATCAATCACTTACACCGAGGCCTTATTTCATGGCTTTGACGCTTTTCTCTCCCGTTGAAACTCCACAGCTCAACCATCCATCTTAGACCAATGTCAAGCTGATGTGATGATCTTGACCAAACTCTAAGCTCACGAATTCTGAATCGATCCAGCAAACTGCCCTCCTGCTTAGTCCTTCCGAAACTCCGCCATCATCGAGCTACCTTCTTCGAGTCATGAACAATGTGAAACCATTCGTTGAGCTTGTGAACTCCTCTGAATAAACTATTTTCCTAGCTCGACACACCCATTCCGATCTCATTAATCTCCAAAACTCCTCCTGTCTTTGTTTTCAGTATGCGAAACCTGATACTCTCAACCTCGCCTATCGATCTGAGCTATTCCTTTCAATGAGCTGGCCATCACCGAGTCTATACCCAATCCGCTATGTTGACACTGACCTCGAGACTCCCATAGCTTGATGAGCTATGTTTAACTCTCCCCTATAGATTGATTATAGCTCAACTGAGCTATTTGGAGGTCTGCCCCTACTATGCATACTGTTAGCTCACCGAGCAGCTCGTCGGGCTTCTCAGCAAGCGGTTTGAGGTTGAGACCTTTCGTGGCCATTTTTGCATTCTTTCAACCTTTATACTGACCCTTGGAATTTTTGTGGAATTTTCCGGAATCAAGAAGGTCATGGAGACCGCGTAGAGTTCCTTCAGGCATGTACCCTTACTCTTGCCATTTTCACTTGTTTTTTGTGACAAATGTCGGCCTGTAGAGGAAATTTTCTCATTTCGAGCAAACCGTGAGCCCCCAAATCCGAGAAAAGAAACGAAAAAGTCCAAGACTATTTAAAGACTTCCCGTAGCACCATGAACATTCCATAAACACGCAATTTTACTCAAAAATGCCCTGGAATGCTTTAAAAGGGAATTTCCCGATCCCAAGGTATAATGTACCCATATTGTCCAATTTTGCCCCCAAGAGACAAAATTGGATAATAGTATGTAAGAAGAACTCAACTACCATGAAATGTGTTGTGGTTAGTCTAATAAAAACTGATAACGTACTTAGAAGGTCTCTTATCATAAAGCAAGTGCAAAGTAATATTTGGCACAAGAATAAAACATGCTAGCTTGTGTTATAGTCAATGCAACATAAAAATAATAAATCAATAGTACTACCAATACATAAAGTTTGGGCTCACGAAAACCAACCCATAATAGATCCATAGGGTTTGGAAAAAAATCATCCATGAAGCTAACATGTGAAGATGCAAACATCATTGTACATTTTTTTGTCACCAATGAAATTTTTTATACATCATTTCAAATTCTTGGATTTATTTCAACATTTTAAGATTTATCCTAACATTGTGGTTAAGACTGTTTGGGATTTCAAATTTTTATTTTTTTCTATATTTGTATTTTACTTGATTTTTATTTATTCCAGAATTGGCGCATATTGGTGGGTTGTTATGCACTTTGGCATGCCTTGTGTGATAAAACGGAATGGTCAACATTGACACCCCGAGGATTTACGCTCAGATGATTCACAACATTCCAAACTATAGAAACTTTAATCTTGCTTTGAACATGACCTCCTCTTTTTACTAAGGTTAATTAATGGTTTTCTTATGAAATTTTTAAACAGGAGTGTGTGGTGTTAGCATCCTTCTAGTTCTCTCTCTAATTTATGGAAATTAGGAGATACATAATTGAATAATAGTGGATTCCTTTCAATATTTTCAATAATTATTGTCATCTTGGTGATATGCTCATACAAAAATAATTAAAAGACATATTAGAAACCTTCTAGTTATTCTTTTAACTTATGCTAACATAAGATATCTAAATGGATCTTAATTGATATCTTTCAATATTTTTACTTTAGTTATAGCCATCTATGTGATATATATAGTAAGTTTAAGGAAATATAAACTTCACATTGTTGATGGAGGAAGAGATGCAAGGGACGGTGGTTGTTTTGGAGAAGTCGGTGTTTCTCATGTGGTGGCTTCCTTGCACCTCACTCCTCAACTTCCTATGTAAAAAAAAGGTGTTAATATCTTGCAGATACAATTAAAAAAATTGTAATGGGAGAACCTTGGGTGAGGATGCCCTTAAATCTAGCGATAAAAACCCCTGTTGTAAATATTGTAACATCCCCATTTTAAGATACTAGAACAAGGGAAAAAAAAAATTTATACAACATTCCCTGTTATGAATTATATAATTCAAACACACGTTCAAGTTTTAATAATTGTTCTCTGTCCAAATAATGCAGTTTGGATCACACAATTTCCTTTTAAAACTAATGTTCTCTGTTCACATATTTGCAATATGGAACACACATTCAGTGCCATTCAATCATATAACAGATTCCATATGCTGCTGTAAATGACTCGAAGAACTACCGATCTCCCATTTTATGGCTCAGAGTTTCAGCGATCTCTCATTTCATGACTCGGCGACTTACCGATCCTTCATGTTAATTCATGCATAGTATAATGTATATACAAGGTTATCTTACCGTTTCTGATTATCGAAGTGATCCATTTAAGAAGCCTATCTGAATATCTATTACTGATATTCATATGACATCCTGCATCTTAAACTAGGTGATTATTACAACGCAACCAGCACTTGCGATACTTTGGCCAAAGATTTTCACATGCTTTACATGATCATATTCCTGGATATGATACACACCAATGGAATACGTCCTTCACCTCACTTCGTCTGTTATCTAGAATGGTCTTTCCTGGTCTCTACCAGTCCTTCCAATTAAGGTCAAACTCTAACCCCAACTAGCAATATGAACGAGTATAGGAAGTTACTCATGGTAACTAAAGATACGCAGACATACGGTGTCGTCCCTAGATGACTCCGTGTGTCTAGTTACCTTTAGTCCTCCGGAGTCACTCCGTATACGTGATCACATTCCTATCCCCAGCCAAGAACTTAGTATCCAGCTTATGTAATCTTGATGATTTAATTTGGGAGGGCATTGTAATATGTCAGCTATAACATTGTGTCATCATGAAGGCCCCGCCTTCATGAAGACACCATGTTGTAGCTGGCGTATGTCAATGTCCTACGGAATCCTCCCATCGAGAGTACACATCCAGCTCAAATGTGATTTGGTTATGATCTTAATATTTAAGATCAACTTTCAGCAGCCATGCTAATCCTTTATCCTCGTTCTTGTTACAGTTGTATGTAGCTAAGAGAGACTTAATCCGTCTTCTAGCTTACTACGCATCTCCTCCTTCGTACCGAAGGGTTGCATTTTCTCTACTTGGTTCTTTTCTTAATCCTTGGACTAAGCAACCCATTACCGATAAACTTAATAAGTTTAACCTAGTAAACTTAACCAAGTTTTTCCAAAACTGTAAACAAATTCAGAAATCCATCTTATTAGACGTCATTTAAACGAGGTCTAATTCTAAATGAATTTATTCATTTATCCTCCTTAACCTTACATAGTTAAGGTCTGTTAACCATAGATATGTTTTTCCCATATCCTTATTTTCTGAATTTATCATTCGAGGCTATTAACGGAGTCCGAATACGAGGTCCAGTTGCTCCTAAGTTATTTGATATTCCTTAGCTTTCAAGCTAATCCCGAATACCTTTCAATTAAGAGATCATGTTTTTCCTAAATCCTTTTTAATGTCAATTAAAAATTCATCTTAACCCAAGTATGAACTAATTGCACATTTCAACATAAAAGTTGCATTTAGGTAAGAATAGATGTCATTTCCTTTTAAATCCATCCATGAACGTTTGAATAATTCCAAATCAAGGAATAATGTTATAATCCCAACTTATTCAACAATATCAAACTGATACAGTCATTAAAATATCACACTTGTATTTGTATTCATCCATCCGTTTTATAATCTATACATTTTCCAATCCAAATGACTGGACTTTGTTTATATTAAATAACATTACAACACATAAGATAGAAGAATGTAATTTCTTCTTTTCTCAATTCCTCGTAGAGGAGTAATAGCTATCAATTACAATCCATCTTCAGTCAATCAAAAGAAGCATCAGAAAACAACCATGTCTTCGTTTATACTCAAGTTCCATCTGCAAAATTACTTGCAAGGGTCAGTTCATTGAACTGAGCATATTAAGCACTTGTCATTAAAATGAGGTGCTTTTAATTAACTGTCTCAATAAAAGAATCCTGATTTTATGAAACGTTAATATGAACATCATTCAAGAGTTAAGTATAAAAAAGAATGAACAACATAACAACTGAATCATTTAATTACCATCCCAATTAGTCAAAGGATTACTACCCTCTTTCCCGAATAATCATTACAAGAAGTAATTTCCTTCATCAGTTCCAGATTACAACATCTGTAAGAACTAGGAACACAAGTATGTATACTGTTGTTCTAACATAAATGCTATCAATTCCATTCCCTTACATTAGTTATAATTTCAAAGGATAAAATTTGACTGAAAATATAAACCAAATTACTTTCCTTTCAGTTCATGCAACTCATTTGATTTCAAGCAATCAAATACGGATGAGAAAAGTAAACAACAATAAAATGTAGATGCTTAAACCAAAGCAATACAAAATTCGTTCCATAACGATTACAGATTTCCAACTGTATGAGAGAAGAAATGAACATTAATTCAAATTATCCATCCACACTCCCTTTCCTGTCCTCATGACTATACTAAAAATTTAATCTAGACGTGATACAAATCAACGGTAACAAATCAAAGGGAAATAAATAAAATTGTTAATCGAATACAAGGGAGAAGAATCATATTACCTCTTTGCACTGTTTAACCAAATATCCACTTATTTAGCACAGACATGATCCAACAATATGATTCATTCCTCATAATATAATTCCCTTTTAAATAATTCATTCTATAGACATTTACGTCTTTACAACATATAGAGTGTACAACAACCACAACAAGTCACATTTTCATCCTAATAATGAGAGAATTCACTTTCCAACAGCAAGGAATAAATCCATTCATTTTCTGCTTTTTATGAAAACAATGAAGAATTTATCATCTGTCTATTATATATATAATTATATATATTGAGTTCAGCAAGACGCAACATATAACTTGCATGTTCTATCCAGTCTATTCTATAGACTGACTATTATATTCTCATCCATATCAAAACTTCCTTTCAATCAGGCACATACGAATACCAAAAACAAGTAGGTAAAACATCGTATCCATCATAGAGCAAACAATGTAGAGATACTACTATGCTCTTACTATACTAGAAGGATTCATACTTCTTACACTGTATTATAACTAGAGGAACAGTTATACAGCCACTTTGTCAAATATTTACACGACTTTCTATACCCATTAACTCACACAATTCATAAATAACAATTTGCACTTTGATGTTACCTACAGCAAGTCCAACCCGTAATGCACAGTGAAGCTCTATTGCTAATATTTCCAGAGTTCAACCAACAGGAAGAGAAAAATTCATTCCTTCAATTATTTCAATAAGAAAACACCCATTTTCTTCAAAACACAATAAGAATTACTCAAGTCAAGTTCGTTTTAGAATGACAGCGCAAACCAGAGATCATATGAATCATTTCATCCTTCCATTTTTACAAAAAAAGCACAACACTAAGAAATATTACACGCATAGCTAATACGTTCCACCACTCAAACCCATATTGGCAATAGAACGATTGTTCAACAATGTCAAAACAACCTCACACAGCATGTACAATTTCATTCAATATACCCATTTGCAAAGAAATACCCAATTCGAGTTCTTTCTCAACAGACATTTCAACCCAAAAATCTCATTCTCCTATTTCACAATGATGTGCAGTACTCAGAATTGATTCACGCACATCTAAAGTATTCATACGCACAATTTCATAATATAAAGAACGAATCCCCAATATTGTCGAACAAATCAACACAACATGGGCCGTATATTCAACTCAATAATTATGCAAAGAATGTTTAAGTCGCAACAGCAAAGAAAAACAACTCTACCCAAAATCATCTCAATCATGACAGCCAAATCAAATAACCAAAACCCCCATCAAAAGAGCAGGGTTGTTTTAATGAGATGATTAAGCAAAAGAAAGCAATTTAAGGAGAAGGGCTCAACATGCCTGTTAATCTTCCTTGAAGCTCGAAGAAAACCACGCCTACTAAAGTTGTTTCCTTCCACGACGTCCTCAGCCGGGCTTTCCAACTAGCCACTCACTTCCACAGGCTCAAGAATAGCCTTAGTTTTTCCAAAGAATAGAGAGAATAATCAAAACACAGCTGGTTCAACAGAATCGTGAAGAAACAAAATATAGAGCAACAAAATCCAAATGCGCACAGCAACAACAATTTTCCTTTTTCCTCTATCCTCTTTCCAAGGTGAGCTGGTCACTAAGACCAATGCCATTGAATGCATTGAATGCATTCTTTTTCCTTTTTCCTCACGCCACCACCAACTCAAGTTGCCAAATCTCCAAATTTCAAATTTTGCATGAAATCAAATTTTAGTCTCATAGCTAACTGGATGCCTCTATCTTTTCCATGTTCCCGCCACACTTGGCACTGTCCAAGCAAGGACCTCATTTACTGTCCCATTAAATTCCTACCTTCCCTCCTTATCCTTTCCATCCACATGGGTCTGTGCATCCCCTTCCTTAGGTTAGGATTAGTTTAGGATTTTTAATAGTGTCCATATCTAGGTCATTCGCCTAGTTCATAGGTTAATAGGATTTAGATCTATTTTCACCCTTATAAAATTTAAAAATCCATATAGGATAGTAGTTAGGGTATAAGGTAGAACTTAGGGGTAGGTTAGGGTCTTAGTCCCCTAATACTTAATTAATTAGTTTCCAATCAAGTCCTTCTGACTGACATTCATATTCAACACTGTGCAAGACGTTTCGTCCCATGCTCTACATACCTGAGCCACCCGCATCCAGGCCTTTATCACCTTACGTGGTCTAGCATTACAATTACAGTGTATGGTTCGAGAATCGAACCTTTTCCATTGGCATCTACATGCCAAATATTCATACCTGAAATCAGGTGCTGCAATATTTATATCAACCTTCAGTATGGTTTAAAAGTAAATCGATAAAGCGATCACAAGAAGGCCACAGCATACCTTGGATCAATGGAATTGATTCAAGGTGTGTTTTCAATCAGCGAATAGAGTTCATCAAGCATACGACAAATCTTTTGTCACATCAGAAAACATATAAGCAATAATAAATACTGTCCCAAGTAAACAAATTACAGTATACAAGGGTCCAGAATAGCTACACAGTCCTTTAATATCAAAGATATATCTTAACATGTTTGTCTTCATTTCAGCAGTTACAACATTATGAAAAGTAATCACCATGATAACTTACAAAAATCAAGGCGTTACAAATATTGAGGAGGATCTCTTCCAAAACTCTATAGCTCTTGAAGAAGATTACATCAACATAAATTGGGATTCATTTATCCCTTCAATCATTTCTAGCCAAATCTTTCCCAACTCCATGAATGGATTACTGAAAGATGGCGCTCTAAAATAAAGAGTAATATTAAAGTTCATCCCTTCTATAGACCTTATTTCATTGTTACACATTTGAATCTTACGAAGATCTTGATTTAGTTCATAATCTTTATTGGCTCAGGGAAGATCATGGACTCATTGTAACGCCCACAATTTTCTACTTTCAAAACAAGATGACTAATAAATTAATAGTCAAGTTTATGGTAGTAATTTTTTTTTGTTTAAAAGTGTTTGCAAGGTTAGGAATTTTCACAATTAATAAATTTCTCGGTTAGAGACTTCCAACAAGTGCTTGTTAAAAATGAAATTAAATTAAAAATTAAAAATTATAATTTACTTCCTAAGCTATAATTATAGTTTAAGGCATCTACTAAGCTTGATTGGATTAATTAGTAATCAAGCACCAAGGTTACATTATTTTATAACTCAAGGGCTTAATTTTTTTACCTAACCACTAAGTGGCCCAAATCACCCCATTACCCATTATGTTTTTTTATTTAAAATTAAATTCCCACAAAATGCCTTCCCACTTAAGTGAGGTAGGGTTTAATTTAGGCCATTGGTTTGAATCTATCATAGCCCTTAGATTTAGGTTTCCCTAAATTTCTTTATGGTTCCCTTTTTAATTTCTATTTTCCTCAAACAACCTCATTTTATTTTTTCTTATTTACAAGTTTTGGAAGAGGAGATGGAGGAGGAGTCATTAGACCAAGAAGAGCAACCATGGAAAATTTTCTCTTGATATTAGTTGTAAATATTTTCCATTGTAATGTTGCCCATTTGTTAAATGTAGAGATCTTACCATGGATCTATTTTGTTATTTAATGAAATAGTTTTCTTGTTTTTGAGTTCAACTCTTGGGGAGAACCCCATTTATTTTAAATCTATGAGTTTTACACATTTTTCTGTCATGAAAGACATTGGAAGGTTTGAACAATCAAATTTAATTGATTCCTAGTTGTTGGAAGATTCCTTGTTGTGGTTTTATGTTTAGATTTTACTTAATTTTACAACTAGGTTTTTTCACATATGGAAATTTATTTTTCCGTCAAAAGTGATAAAACCACTACCCTACACAAGCCGACGGTCCGGTGACTATGGTGCTTCCTAGGGGTGGTTCTTCGACCAATACTCTATGTTGGGCAATGGTTCTGAAACCAACGCTCTTCACAGAGCTGGCGGTTCTGTTCTCTGAAAACAAAACCTTCAACAATGCATTTTTTCCAATAGTTTTTCTTCCTAAGTTGATTTTTGATACAACATTAATTTAAATGAGGGTTCCTTCCATTTATTTGCTGGTAAAGTGATAACATTTTAATTTTTATACTCAACTACATAACATCATCTCATTCTCTCTTCTTTCCTTTGCAATAAAATGTAAAATTGATTTTAACATTACTACAATTCATTCTTTTTCATATTTTCCATTTTTCATACAAAAAAAACAAGAATTCAACACACTCCCTTTCAATACATCTTTGTTTTCGAAATATACATGTACATATATTGTAACTTTAAAAAAATATAACTTTAGGATATTTTCATTTCAAGATAACTAAACAACTTAAGCTTCGTTTCACTATAGATTACAATAAAAATATGAAAATTGCAAGTTTCTATATCATCCTTTTACCATACAAGGAATTCAAATTAATTTCTTTCACTAATACTAGTCCTTTCCAACAAGATAAACAACCAAGAGTTCTTTCTACATTCACAAAAATCACTTCAAATTTGAATAAGAGACATATTACAATCTTTCTTGAAACATACAAATGTTACAAAATTCTACTTAAAGTGGAAATAATAATATGATCAAATAAAACATAGAGATTCTTCAACAAGGATAAAACACAAGTATTATTTCCATTTCTTCTCCCAATTTTTAGCTTCAATATGGAATTCTTCAATCTTTCAAAAGCTTGGATCACAATAGAAAGAAAAGGGGGAATAGGAGACTCTCTCCACCCAACCTTTAATCCAATAAGAGGAGAAGCCATCCCCTTATTGGCTCTTGAGCCCCAACCAAAGAGAAATGATGTATCTTGAGAAACATTTGACAAATATTTTACAATAATGGCTTCCACAAAAACGTACAATTGAAAACACTCAACACATCGAAATGGACATACTCAACAAAATTTACAACTTTCTCAAACAACACATAGGATTGATATAAAACAAAAAGGGGTAAGGAATATGGGAACCACCTCATTTTTACTTTCAAGTGAAGTATGAGTTTCATCCAAAGCCTCTATGTGCACATTAAAACTAAAAAAAACATCCTTATCTCTCCCCTTGCGAGTATGCAAAAATATGTCCATGTTTTCCTTTTCACTCCCCATTGGTGAAACTCCCAATCACACTCCCTAAAAAATGCATGCTTCACAACTCCCATTTCCCTCCCCAATGGTCCCATACTTCCATATCCCACTCCCTTCTTAAGGAAAACTACCCAACCACACAAAAACACATCCACAATACTCAAACATTATTTAATAAGAACAATTTTCACATCTACAAACATAAATAAGAAAACAACAAAGGTGGAGATCCTACCTCTCCATCAAGCTTCGAAGAGTCTTCAAGTATTCACTCCACAAGATTTTTTGACACCTTAAAGCCAAGCACACTCCAAAAGTAACTCCCACAAGCTCCCAATTCCAAAAGTGAAAATGAATGAAAATGAACAAGTAACCCCAATTCCATCAAATTCATTCAATAAATAGAAATGGGATGTGAGGATGATGAGGTAGCTCCATGTAGGATGGAACTTGATCATTCCTTCATTCCAACACATAAGTAAAACACAATGCCCAAGACAATAAATGAACATGTAAGACTTATGACAAGCCCACATGACACACAAACTTGCACACCAAGCCTACCAAGGACAAATTAATTATGGTACGTAGGAAAGTGCATTTTTAAAAAAAATTTACACTATAATAAATATAAATAAGTTTAAAATTAACTCCCCATACCATAGGTATGTTTATTGGGTGAATTTAAGAGGCGTGAGATAATCTTAGCTTGTCCCATAAGCCTCCAAAAAGGCATCCTAAGTCAAAATCCAAATTTTTATGTTGGGGAAGAGTACAACAAGAAATCCAACACAAATCCCACTTACATCCACAATATTTCAAGGACCATCTACCCTCATAATTATCTAATTTTCACATCCTTATTTTAGTTAACAAATTAAGTTGGATTAGCTAATTAAGACACATTAATAATTGCTAATAAGGTATCTACAATTTACAATAATTAAATACATATAACACAAAATAAAGCACACATAAAATTAAAATAAAGGGAAAACATTACACCCCCATGGAAAAACATGTGAGGTCACCCCCATGGGAAACTTCCTAACTAGGCATGTAATAAAACCACATAAACATTAGACACAAGTTGTCAAATTTGGCCATGTCGCAAAACACCTGAAATCCTTTCATGGTTGGTCCCCTATCCCCTTTCAATGTATGTAGTAAAATATCCCTGAAAAATAAACAAAATACCTCTCTGGCCTCACGACCGCATTCACAACATTGACACTTAAATACATCTACGTAGAAATAAATAGTCTTCATCCAAAATTAATTAATTTTATAATCTATCAACATATCAAATAATTTGATTCTAACATCCATGAGATTATAATTCTCCTCAGAACATCCCAAGTATAACGTGTTAGTATAAAATCCAAATAATGCAAATCAACATATATCAAATTGTCTACCAATGTTGTCTAGTGTATCATAATCAAAATGTGAATCACAACATGTCGATAGTCCAAATATACGCATGGTATATAATCTACTGATCATAATATAATAATCAAAATGTCTAAGTATCAATCCATCAGTAATGTCAACTTGATGAAAATAGTGTCGAAGAGGAGTGGGTACTACACATATGATCAAACATTGGTAACCCTCTTTCAATCCTTTTATTGACTCTTTTGATACCCTACCCATTTGGGTTAGACTACTAAGTCTTCCCCTGCAACTCTAGAACAAACCTTGCCTTGAAACCATTGGGAATACTCTAGGGGAATTTTAAGAATTTTATGATTGCATCACTTAATTTTAACATACTACATATGCTCGAATAGTAGTGGACTTAGACATATCCCATAATCTCCCTGAAAATATTAGCCTATAGTTTGGAGACAAAACTTGCATCTAGGGGATGGCCTACAAAAGATTGGATTTTTGTTTTCATTGTCGCTTAAAAAAAATCTATTTTATTCATGATTGTGATTATCTGAAGCATAAGATTAGGACTAATCTATCCTAGCGGAAGGACTCTCTTCCTTCCTACTTCATCGTTAGTGCTGTTGATGATACATGTTTTCTACTCTCTAAGAAATTCCCTTTTAAGGTTGAATATTCTCTTTTTATTGTTAATATTTCTTTTCATGATCCTCTACATAAATCACAACCCTTGACTCCCATTCCTTATGGATTAGTTGGTTGGTTAAGGAAATGGACTGTCTCTATTATCCTTCTATGAACTTTTTCTATCCCATCAATTCTATTGAAGTTTTTCTCCAGTGCAGACCTGATCCTGTAAAAAAATAATAATCAGATGAGTAGATGGTGGTCCAAAAAAATAAATTTTTTTCATCTAAGTTAGGCTCATCCCCTGTACAAATTACTTCTTCTTTTCGATAATTATCTCTCTGCTATTTATGAGTTGTTATTTTTTGGTTCTATTAGTTTTGTTCCAATTGTGGTGGATGCTTGGTTATTATTTTCTTCTAGGAAGGCTTCTTCTTAGTAGATCTTTTCATATTTAATGTTTTATTTGGGGTTTATCCCCTTATTTTGTATATAGGTATAGTCCTAATAAAAAAACTCCCTGTTATCCTTATCTAAGAAATTAAACTATTAAAGGTTATTTATCTCCTACATAAGATTAATATTATAGTTGAAATGTACCACTACATCCATAGATTAATGAACATCCCACTTTTTCATATGACTCCTCTATAAATATTGACTTTAATTTACACCATATTTAATAGGTGAAAATGCAAAATAATCAAAACAACCCTTCCATTGCTTTCATTACTGAGTGTGGTTGAAAGAAAATGCTAATGTCATATATCATATTTTAATAATTTAACTCTAGGAACTTGAATCCATATTTTAATTATAAGATTTGTAATACATGTGCCTAGTTGTTTACCCTGGGATAGATTTGACCCCGAATTTACACAGTTACTATGAATCGAAGATTCACTCTCCAATGGTCATATTTTCACATGGTCAACTTTCTAGACTCATCCTTAATAGTATTATAAGGTCAATTGAGTGGGAAAATAATGAAAATAAGTCTATCTTTTAAAATGCATAATCCTCGGATAGTGTGATCATTTGGGAATCAATTTACTCCTATATGATAACCACACACAGAGAGAATGTTCATCCTAAATATTCTAAGAGAATAATTATGAAGCATACATGATCTTAAAGTGAATTTTTATATGTATCAAGGAAAAAGCAAGGGTATATTTTATATTGTATATTCCACCAGTAGCATCTCATCATAGGATTGTGGGAGAACAATGTTTTTTTTATCCTTCTTTATAATATTATTAAATAATAAACACTCATCCACCATGAAATGTATTGGGGTTAGTCTAAAAGAAAATGATAACCCATTTAGAATTTCTCTTATCATCAAGTAAATGCAAACTAATTGTTGGTGGCAAATCACAACACCACTGAATGTCTACAACTCGATGGGTTGAGACTCTCAGTGTGATTGCATAACATGGAGATTTTCCCAAGTGTGGGACCTTGCGAAATCAGAAAAGCTTTCCAGATGAAGGCCAGTTCCTATTCCTCTATTCAGATGCACACATAAAAAACGTAGAGGGTTTACTCAAAACCTAAACTAACTTTCCAAGGAGACAGGGTAAGAAGATGCATAAAATAAAACCTAAACTACAAAGGTGATGCACCGAGGAATGAAGAACACCTGTTTTGCCAATAAACACAAACCATAAAAAATGCAATGCAATATCATGCTCAGATAACTAGATTTGCAGTGAAAGGTCAAGAGGATGTAAATGAACACAGAGAGGGTTGAGAATCATCCACAAACATGCATTATTTTCTCCAAATATTGACACAATACATTACAAAATGCCAAGAGGTAAATTTGCATTACAGTTTTAGACGGGAGGTTTGAACTCCACAATTTCACCTACCAAAGAGAAGAAGGGAGGGGAAAAACAAAAATTTCCAGCCTTTTTAAAGAAGCCCCTCCTTACAAATTATAGAAGGAAAAAGAGATGGAGAAGAGAGGAATTCGAAATATGCCCCAACCACCTCCAAGACTGCACCTAACTCGTCTCATTATGGTGGTAGGTAAGAACCCCAACAAACCCAAAAAAATGGAGAACTGTAATTTACATTTTTGAAGAACTTGTTCCTACCCAATTAAAGATATCCAGTCGTAGTTGGACAGAGGACCTCGTAAGCTTTCCAAAAATCCCAACCTTACATGAATCTGAGCTCCCTGTGAAAATTTATGGCCATCTGAATATTTCCTGCGTCAGGGTTTGTTTCCAGTCGGGTTCGGGATTCTCCTTTACATTTGCATCGGGTTTGGAGGATTCCGTGACATGTGTTTGATGCTTGTGTTTTCCCGAAACCCACTTCCGTTGGTATCTCCAAGATTTCCTTTATTTTGGGTTTGAAGATATGACTTGCATATACATCGGGTTTGGAAGGTGGCTCGACATGTTTTTGCCCCATGCTTTCCCAACTTGTTTCCCCGACTCCAAGACCCGATTTTCCTAGGTAGTGTTTCATGTTTGCGGAACTCTCAAGCATCGGGACATCCCTTGCGATCGGCATGCTTCATGTCTCATGTTTCCCGAAACCCGAAACTCAAAATTCCTTTGTGTCGGGTTTTGGAACCCCTCTGACATATTTCCTTTGTGTCGGGTTTTGGAACCCCTCCGACATATTTCCTTTGTGTCGGGTTTTGGAACCCCTCTGACATATTTCCTTTGTGTCAGGTTTTGGAACCCCTCCGACATATTTTCTTTGTGTCAGGTTTTGGAACCCCTCCGACATATTTTCTTTGTGTCGGGTTTTGGAACCCCTCTGACATGTTTCCTTTGTGTCAGGTTTTGGAACCCCTCCGACATATTGTATTTTGTGTGTATATATTTACGAAGGGGAAAGATATATACAACACTAATATTTGGCACAAGAAGGAATTTTTTTATCTTGTGTCATAGTCAAAGTAAAATTTCAAATTTATCAAATAATAAATCAATAGTGTTACTTATATGTCAAGATTGGGATTGGTTAAATAAACCCATGATAAACCATAGGGTCTGGAAAAATTTAGAAATGAACCTAATATGTGAAGATGCATACATCATTGTATATTTTTGTCACCAATGAACATGTTTTTACATCATTTAAAATCCTAAGAGTTATTTCACCATTTTGAGGAGGGGGTTTATTTCTTTTGAAAATTTAAAAGTAAGTGTAAAACATAATTGATTAAGGTTTTGGTTTAAAATGTATTTTATGTAAAAAACTTATGTAAAAACTTATGTTTTGTTACAAGTTTTATTCGTACAAAATAAATATTTAATAAATCTTGTACTTCAAAATTTATAATAGTATATTGAAAAATCAGACTCCTACTTATATCCCAAGATGATTTGAGTAACCATTCTATAGTAAATAAATAGTTTTTAAACCTCTTACCTTAACATAATTTCAACTTTCCTTTAGCAATATTACTAATCCTAAGATCTATATGACTCATGGGGATTTGAAGTTTGATAAAGAAGAAACTTTCTCACATGTATAAGGAGAAATGACAAGTGTTTGATAGATCCACTTTCTATAACAATGATTGGAAATGTTTCTCTAAGTGAAGTCGGCCACTTACTATATGAGAAGGATACAAATTTTACATTTTCTTGCATTCCGTATTAAACTTGACTTTTATTGTTTACAAATCCAAGAGAATCATTCAAGCATTCAAAACACTCTTTTTCTAAGGCTTAATGAATATATCAACAAAATTATTTTGTAATCTACAAAATTCCAAGTATATTTTTACATTATTAACTAAATTTTCTAATGAAGTGATATTTTATATCAATGTACATGCTCCTTTTATTGAACATATTCAATTCATAGACAATTCTTACTAGTAAAATGTTTATCAAACAATATATATATTTTACTTTTTCGTTCTCATACATTAATTGTGACAACACATTGTGCATCAAAATAGTTTTAGATGCTATGGATATGGATTATGAGAGTTATGACATCTCTATGGAATTTTTTTATAAATTCTTATAATAATCAAGGTGTTTGACACATTGAGTGGGGAGTAGTATTATAGGAAGGCCCATAATTGTTTTTGAATTTGATAACCACAAAGGATGGTAGTTTTAGATATTTTACATCATTTTTGTAGATGACAGAGATAATTTCCCCAATATCACTATTTTTGGTATTATTTTTGACCCAAAAGTTAGAAACAAGCATATTCCTTTTCCCACAGTGACAATTTTTAGTTGCAATTAATCATCATTTGGATATGATGAATATTTTCACTTTGTATTTTGTAGATAGTTTAAGTTGAAGGAGTGAAGATGAAACCTTACAGAAGGAATAAGGATTATGAAAGGGATTGATGGAGAAGAGTTAACTAGTTAGGGAAACCATTAGAGGGAGAATATGTTATCCTCTCCTTTGTTATACTAATTTGCATCAGTATCACTTGTCATTTTTGTAAACCTGTTGAGGAGAAATGTTTTGAGTTGCATAAATCCTTGAGAAGAAAATGAAACTTTCAATATATAAATATATCTAAGATATGAGAATTGCTTTTGAATGGATAAGTATGATAAAGGTGAGAAGGTTAGAGATAATTGTGAATGGTCAACAAGATTCCATTTTTGTTTCCAAAATTTTTAAAAAATTGAACTCATATTAAGAATTTTCAACAGAATCTATGCATTAATAATAATGTCCTTATAAAATATAAGAGAATTTATTTTGATTGGTGAAAGATGTGAAATTAAATAAGCTTGAAGAACTGGACTTTACTCAACATTATTTTTCTCCATGTAAATATTTTTAAGAAAATTATGTAATAAGTAGGCCTATTTTCTTATTTAAGGTGTTTGTGTAAAATAGATTTGTTTTTTTAATACTATAAAGCAAGAATAATCAATATTTTTATGCACAGATCACAAATTATGATCATTTAAACATACTTAACTAAAATCATTTAAAAATTAAACATATTTTGAGTCCTTACACATAGATATAGCATATTTCTATTGTTGAAATGCATTCATCAATATCATAAGAAAGCATAAAATCAAAGATCATTAACATGTTAATATTGAAGAAAATTATGTCTCTCAGAAATTGAATCCAATACCTTTAATTTAATGTTAGTAATGTCTCACAATTATTAAATATTTGATATTTTTAATCAATTCTTAATTAAATTCCATTAAAAAGGATACATTTTTTTTGAAATTATTAATATAGAATTAGACAATACAATTTTGGATTATTCGCCATCATATTACAATCTAATTTAAGAATAATTTTAAAAGTTACACGCAGAGTAGGTCCTGATATAGATATTATAATCTACCTTTACCCCCATAGTTATCTCTCTTACAATGCAAGTGGATTCAACATAGAGATATATTTACATTTATGGTCATTAGTTTTGCATTCTGAGGAACCCGTCCCAAAACTGGTTGCAAGTAGTGGACCAATTTGAGTAGAATTTTTCATACTAGATCATGAAGCCTCTCTATCTAGGAGGTAGTGTTATCTCTAAATCACAACACCCTATGTTTTTCACAAGTGTGTGTTCTTGAGCTCATGGTTTGACTGGATAACATGGGTATTATCTCCAAGTTGTGGGACTTGCTACTTGAGATAGATTTCCAGAGAAAGTTAGTTTTTGCTCCTAAAATATGTGCCATAATCTACTCTAATGTAGGAAAACATATCTTGTCCTTATCTAACTTTCCAAGGGACCAAGCAGAGAGAGTTCATAAAAACAAAGCCTACACTAAAGTGGTGATACACCAAAAAAGAGAGGGTGAGAATAGTATCCAATTTGTGAAAAATAGAAGCAAAGTGCATTCTAGAAGGGGTGATAAAAATTCTGCATAGTTTAGAAAATGCATTCACAAAAACATTTCATACATACACAATGATAATGAATCCCTGCAAGAGCATGAATAGACACAATATATAGGTAATGGGATTGAAAGCGAAAGAAGAATGCAAACAAACATGGTAGGGGAAGAGATATCCACAAAATTGTATCTATTACTTTCATTGATATGCAATGTTCAATCTAATAGAGAATAAGGGCCTAAATCACCATGCAAGGAGTCCACTAAAAGGTCCTGAAGCACATTGGTTTTGCAAAAAAAATTGATAGATACTTTCCACTCAAAAACTATCTCCTTTTACAATGATCCCAACACTCCAATTTATTGAATTCTGAGAGGAGAGAGAGAGAGAAATGAAAATCCCAAAATATGTCTTCTCACAACCTGAAAGATGTCATAAATGGATTTAAATGATGGTATGTTTCTTTCAAAATTCCCCCCATACTGTCCCATAACTTGCAACAGTGAGAAAATTTTGCCCATGCTTCATTGAATGCATCCCAACTACCAAATAAAACATTGTTCCAAACCTATCCACATTTTCAGAAAAGAATCCATCGATTCCTCATTAAATTATTTATTTCTTGATTTTTGTGGATTAGGATCTGAACCATGATTCCAACAGTACCATTTTTGTTGAGAAATGCAAAAGTTATGGCCTTCTGAGTGTAGGCAATTGTTTTGGGTCTGCCAGGTATTTCTATCATTTAATGGGACTAGGTATTTAATTTATTAGAGCTAGAAATGTTTCCTTTATTTTTTTTGGCGTACAGGACATCATGCCCATTCTGAAAAGTAAAATTTTGTGAAAAACGGATCTCTGATTCAAAATTTATGATTGTTTGAAGTTCGGAGGTTGGGCATTGACTTTTCCATTGTTGTCTGGCTATTATGGGTTTTCAGGGAACTCATGTCCCGCACGTACTCATATGGTTTGGGCCTCCTTTCTCCACATCACCCAATTCTTGTTTTCCTATCCCAACTATCCTACCATTGACTGGGTCATTAGGGCCGTTGACTTCCACTCCACCCATATTTCTTTGTCATCGGCTATTTTTCCTTTTCGCGTCCCACACATACCATTGTCCCAGCTGTCCTAGACCAATTCCTCCATTCTAATCGCATGTCTCTTCCCTTGGTATGTCCCAAACTAGACCAATGTAGGTCCCAACTGTCCCGATGTCCCACGGACTGTCTGGGACAATTTTGTCTGATTTTATCACTTTACAAAGGCTGCGACTATTTTAAGTTTTTGAGTCCTAAAAGACCTGATTTCTCGTGGACCGCCTGGGACAAAAACTTTCGTAAAACCCACAATACGCTAAAAAAAAGCCATTTTTTTCAGATTTTTTCAATTTTTTCTAACTCCTTAAATTTTTTCCTTGGATGGGGAAGTTAGAAAAGAGCGAAATGAACCCCCAAAACCCAATTTTGGCCTTACACCCACTGTACTTGCTCAAGCATGAAGAAATTTGTGTAAGTTATCCAAATTTACCTCAAGGGGTGAATTTGGGATAACATGTAGATTTTAGTTTTTTTTTAAATTTCTTGTGTGCATGCATCTTTACTATTCTTACCATGGGGCCCCTTCTCATGCATCTTACATAAAACTTGAGAAAATTCCAAATGATTTTTTTGACCTAGTTCAAAGCATACCAAGGGTTTTCATCAGGTTATTTGGGAATCTTAATCCTAATAAAAGATTCAAGTGGTCTAGGATTGATAGATGTTGGCCACTAGGGAGCTACCCTCTTTTCCTAATTAATTTGTTGTGCCATTAATGATCTAGAGAAAAGGAAAATTATTTTTTTAGGATACATTTCTAAGGGTTCACCTCAATTTTGCAACACTTGGAAGGGTTTGAACATTCTAAACTTACAATTTATTAAATATCTAGACAAATTTGGTGGTTTTTTATCATCCAAAATTTGTGAGAAAAATCAAACCATGCCTAGATTGGAATGGAGGTGAGATAAGAAATAGGCTATTCGATAATTTACACTTGATTTAGAGGTCACCAAGCATTACCTTCTATAATTTTTATCTTTAGGAGGTTCATTAAGTTCATGCCCTCAATATTTTAGACTAAGGATTCACACATTGTAGGACATCTTTAATCATTGGTGTCAAAACAATATGACCTCGACACAAGATAACATTAAATTCTAATTATCCAACAATGACTGCATGACTAATATCAATCCATTACTAAAGTTGTTCTTGACATGACATTTCACAAAATTGGATTTTTTCTCTGCGCCTTTGTGAAAGAGTTGACAATGCTTTCTAGATACACCTTTTGTCAACTATTATCCCAAAAAATGTTATGATTTCCTATATTCCAATCTTCCAATGGTGGATATTCTCGAGTTTAATTTTTCCTTTCATTCTTCTACTTCGATTAGGAAACATAGATTCTCTCCTATATGGTCTACCATTCTTGAGCCCATGTTTATTCACTTTTCTTGGTGTAATATTTATTGAGGCTTACACATTGGCCATAACCGCATTCATATATAGGTTATGGATCTGTGTTGCCCATTATATGGGCTAATTTAAACCTTATGTAAATTATTTGTCTTTTGTCGAAAATCTCAAACCATCTCGTCTTGGGAATTCATGAAATCTTCTAGTCATCTTAGTGAAAACCTTCTTAATGAATCACATATTATTAGGGGATTTTTCATGTTTTCCCATGGCTTTCACCTAAGTGTGAAAATATTTCAAATGGGAAATCCTTTTCTACATATAGAAATACATAAATTCATCTCTTTTGTTCATTTAGGTGTAGATTGCAATATTTCATCTTTGAAAAAAGTGAAGAATGTGTTTAATTTTATTTTACAGATTATAGTGCAAACTAAGAAGGTGACAATGGAAATTTCTGACCTCCAGACTCTCATGGATCACTAGTGCAATGCCCATTACGTTGTTTCCTGATTTATTCTACCCTCCGCCTATTGACATCCCTCTCCAATGGGTCAAGAAAATAAACATAGTCTTTCTCATCATTATTCTCATAGCCATTCTAGGGGAGGGTCACCTCATCAAAACCACCTTCCTCCTCTATCTTAGTGGTGAGAGTGGGCTTAACAGATTTTCACCATGACACCTCACTAATTCCACAAGATACAAGAAAGTTTCCTCATAGCACATTGACCATTTTGCCACCTTAGGGATAGGAAAATAATACTCATCAACAAAATGAGGGAGGAAACATCCCTACCACTAGTTGGGAGCCCATTCCCAATGGGAAAGACATTCCAAGAATGGGTGGTGAAAGCTTGATGATAGATATCCTTCACCTTCATCGTTGTTGGTGGGTATGGCCTAATGTTATGATTTTATAAAAAAAAATTCTTGTGACCCCTAAATTTTTGTTGTTTTTTGGGTGTGAATTTTAGGTATCTTTCCATACCACCTACTCTTTTTGAATATTTTTTAATCCTGTTTTTTAGCAATATATGTGTTATATATCTATTTTTTTTAATAAAAAAAAGCAAAGAACAAAATTTCTAATAGATTGTTTACGGATAAATTAATGGATTTTACTCTAAATTGAATGTAGGTTACTTTACAAGTTTGAAATGAATTTTTAAACACTGATGATGTACGTTTAATACGAAAAAGGTTGTAATGAAATTAAAAAAAATCTTCAATATCATGTGTCTTTACTGCAGGATGTATTCGCAAATGTTTCTTATATGTTTGCGTGAGACATAAAAACCATTTCTTGTGTGTATATTTTTAATTCTATATTTGTATGTGTTGATTTTTAATATTTAATTTTTGAATAAAATTTAAAAATAAAAAAAAATTACTATTTTTTGTACATTCATGGAATTTTTTTTATTTACATGTTACAAACTAAACAAAGATTTGAAGGTGAAATTGGAGACCTTCTTAAGAAATGTGATTAAGGAAGAGATGGATGCTTATAATTTTTTACTTTTAGATATTTTATTTGTTCTTTTTGTTCAAATTTTTTTTACTCTAAAATATTTCTTATTTTTATGAGATGTGTAAAATAGAAATATTAATGATTAGTATGTTTGTATAATATATATTAAAAAATAATTGTGATGTATTTAAAATAAAATTTTCACTTATTGCATTTTTGAAATTTTTGTGTTTTTTTAATTGAGTAGTGTTTATTTGGCACTGTTAGAAAAAGAGTTTAATTTTTTGCCTAGAAAAGCGAAAGGTAGTTTTTTTACATGCTTTTAGTTTTAAACAATTCATTTTTAGATTCATACTTTTAGAAAAAGATAATAAAGCAAATAAATCAAAATATTTGTATTGCATAAAACCATGTGCTAATTTCATGAGACTTGAGTTTTTTATTGTTAAAAAAACCATCTACATATAAGAGGCTATTTTAAGTATTTTTACACATCAAAACATTGTATTGAGCTGAATCTATGATAAGGAAGAAGAAATATATGCCCAAAAGTGATGATCTGAGTTTGCAAAAATCTATTTTATATGCAATTCTTTACTTTATTTCTATTAGTTGATATTTTATGTGCCCAATTTCTACAAATCAGTAACAAAGCATTGTTTTTTCAACAAGTTTCTAATTGACAACATGTTATGGCTTCTATATCTAGTCTGTAGACATTGCAATTTACTGGAAAGAATTAAGACTATTGGTCATTAAGCATAAATGCACTATTCAGATGCTAGGATGTGTGGGAAATCATAGAGAATGGGTACATAGAGTCTGGAAATGCCGCAACATATAAGGCACTCTCACAGAAAGAGAAAGACACTTTGAAGGAATTAATTGAAAAATGGAAAAGCTCTTTTCTTCATTCATTAAGGCATGCATGAAAGCATCCTACCCAGAGTGGCAGTAACCAATAAATCACAAATTGTGTGGGAAAATATCCAAGTTGCGTATCAAGGTAAAGAGAAAGTAAAAACCACAAAGCTACAATTACTTCGAAGATATTTTTAAAATATGTCAATGAAATATTCATATTCCGTAGACTCATTATTTACTTTAGTAGTTGTTTTAGTTAATCAAATCAAATCCCATGGTTGAAGATAGAAGGATTATTGAAAAATTTCTTAGCAGTTTTCCCAGAATATTTGATCCTTTGGTAGTTACTATTGAAGAAACTAAGGATCTAAGTCAGTTTTTAATTGATGAATTGCATGCATCACTAATAAATTATAAAAAGAGGTTAAATAGATCACTTGCAGTTGTAGATCAATATTTTTCATCAAAGGTATCAGGAAATCATGGAAGAGGTAGAGGAAGATTCAACCCTAGAGTTAGACAAAAAATTTAATCTAGAGGACACAATAGTGGTTGATCAAACTAAAATGGAAGAGAACATAGTCAAGAGCAAAATCATAATCATTTTTTAGGTTAGAGATAGGATAAGTCACATGTAAAGTGCCATTATTGGAAGAGATATGGGGACTCTACTTATGAATGCAAGAAAAAGTAGTATGATCAACACAATCAAAATAAAAATTAGGTTGGAAACTCTACTTCAAGCTCCATGTTTATTGCATGCACGGAGATTTCCGAAGAGACACCTTCTTTATTACCTATTGAGTGCAATCTATCACAATAGATTCGTAATGATGTATGGTATTTGGATTCTTGTTGCAGTAATCACATGTCATGTAACATAGATTTATGTTCTAATTTGTATGATTAAGTAAAGATAGATGTTACCCTTCAGAATAATACAATAGCTATAAATTTTAAAGGAACAATAAATGTTCTAAATAAAAAGGGGGAGAAAAATAATATGCAATATGTTTATTATGTTGCAAGTTTAAAGCACAATCTTATGAGCATTGGTCAATTGGTACAAAAGGGATATATATTTGATATTGAATAAAATGAATGTGTGATCATGGATAAAGATCCAAGTACCAGGTGATTGCTAAAGTGAATATGACAAGCAATAGAATGTTTCCTTCGAAGATTAAACCAACCACATCTGGAGCACATACTACAAATCAATCTGGATTTAAATAAATTGAAACATATTTTTAGTCAGTTGAAAAAGACGAATCATGGCTATGAAATCTTAGGTTTTTTCATCCAAACTTTGGTGGTTGGAATTTATTACACAGAAAATGTGGTAAAATGTTTGCCTTTGATTTAGAAACTAAAGAAATTTTTTGAAGGTTGTATTTTGGGGAAGCAAAACAAAGAATCTTTCCCAGTTAGTGAAACAACAAGAATAAGTAAACCACTTTAAATTTTTCACTCATATTTATGTGGACTGATGCAAAAAAATTCTATTGTGTGATTTTCATATTTTATGAAATTCATTTATGAATATAAAAGGAATACATGGGTGTACGTTTTGAGACACAAATCAGATTCTTTTGATATATATCAACAGTTCAATACTTTCGTGGAAAAGAAAAGTGGGTATTACATCAAATTTTTGAGGACAGACCGAGGAGGTGAGTATGTTTCCAATACTTTTATGAATTTTCACAAATATCATGGTATACACAAGTAGTTTGCTACTAGGTATACATCACAACCGAATGGTATAGTAGAGAGAAAGAATAGAACCATCATGAATATGGAAAGATTTATGATGAAAGAAAATAATATTTCAAATGATTATTGGGAAGAAGCACTAGCAGCTACTGTTTACATTTTAAACAGGTGTCAAATGACAATTGTTCGAAACATTATTCGTCAAAAAGATTGGACTAATAGGAAACACAATGTTTCTCATTTTAGAATCTTCGGTTGTTTGGCATATGCACATGTTCTAGATGAGATAAGGAAGAAGTTAGATAACAAAGGATAAAAGTGAGTATTTGTTGGATATTATGACAATAAAAATGCTTAGAATTTTTTTAATCAAGTTGCCAAAAAATTAATACTCAAAAGAGATGTACAGTTTGTTAAAAATGAGACATGGGATGGCAGTATTGTAAAAACATTGAATTTAGAAAAAACTATTCCTCATGATGATATGACAGATGAAAGTATATAGCAGAAAGGTATTATATCTTCTTCAAATATTTGACATGCACCACAAGTTGTAGCACAAGCTATACCTCCATCTATATCTAGGAGATCTCTAAGATTTTAGTCATCTTCAACCATGCAACGGACACCACAAAGAACACCATAAGTAACTCCTTCAGTAAAAAACAATCCATCATCTAGTAGCCCTCTGCAGTGGAAAACAAAAAACCTTAGTGATATTTATAATGTTGATACAACTAATGCTTTTCTAGTTTTTGAATTGTTTTCTCAAGTTGTAGATCCAGTATATTTTGAAGAGGTCATAAACAATAAAGTTTTGGTTCAAGGCATGGATGATGAGATAGAATCCATAGATAAGAATCAGACATGGGAATTGATAGATCTTCCAGAAGGAAAGGACATGATAGGAGTGAATATAGAGTTGATAGTAAAGTAGAGAAACATAAAGCAAGGATTTCTGCAAGACGTTTTTCATAGAAATTTAGAGTAGATTATAATGAGATGTTTGCATATGTATCACATTTGTACATGGTAAGAATGGTTTTTTCATTTCCATCTCAAAACAAATGGCCTATTTATCAAGTGGATGTAAAATCAACATTATTGAATGGTTTTCTTTAAGAAGAAGTTTATGTGAATCAGCCAAAAGGTCATGATATTGAAGGTCATGAAGGAACGGTATATATGTATAGAAAAGTTCTCTATGGTCTCAAGAAAGTACCTAGAGCTTGGTACAATAGGATTGATTCTTATTTGATATCGAAGGGTTTCAGTAGGAGAAGCCATGAGGCTACCTTATACATCAAGATAAATGAGCAAGGTAAAATTTTGATTGCTTTTTTATATGTGGATGATTTAATCATACTAGAAATCTATCTATAGATTCGTTAAAATTAGCTATGAAGAAATAATTTGAGATGAAAGATCTAGGACTCATGCACTATTTTTTGGGAATTGAAGTTCAATAATTAGAATCTGGAGTATTTATTTTAGAATCGAGGTCTGCTTATGATGTTTTTAATAGATTTCACATGTTGAATTGCAAGCCAGCACCAACACCTGTTGTAGTAGGTTTAAAGTTAAGAAAAGATGACAACAGATCACCAGTAGATCCAACATTGTTCAAAATGCTAGTATGAAGTATCATCTATTTGAGGACCACAAAGCCTGATATTATGTATGGTGTGAGCCTCATTCTCAAGGTTTATGGAATCTTAAAAGGATTCACACTGGCAAGATGGAGAAAGGATTTTGAGGTATGTATGTGGAAATAAGAATCATGGAATATTGTATTCAACATCATATGAGTTCAAACTCATAGGTTACATAGAAAATGACAATGCCAAAAGTATAGATGATAGAAAGAGCACATCTGGATATATTTTTCACTTTGGAACATGTTTAGTTTCATGGGCATCGAAGAAGCAAACCATATTCATACTATCTTCAGAAAAATAAAAGTGTGTAGTAGCAACAAGAGAAACATGTTAGGTTGTTTGTTTTGGTGCTCAATTTAATCTCGCCCCGATTGTCCTTGAAATTATTCAGTTTGCGGTCTCTTTCGTGTTTTCTATCTCCCCATATTGATGCATGAAAACTCTATTTTCCATTTGATTTCCATGATCAGTCCCTTCCTTGGTCGAGGATCACTTTAAATCTAGAGCTTATTTTCGGTTCCTCTGTCCATGAGAATGATATGTAACTTGGGCGAAAACTCAGGTTTTTCCCTTCCATTTTCCACAGTCATGTTTTGTTGTACTTGTCATTTTTGTCCGAAATATCTATGGAAAAATGATTCGATGCAGCTCAGAAGATCATATTTGAACCTTATATCATTTCAAAATTCTCTATCTTAAAAGAAAGATTCATTTCCGGGCTCAAATGGTGATCTTCCTACATTTTACAGTTTGACGGGTGTGTTTTTCCCCATCAAATTTACATCTCAGCATCTGTAGAAACATGGCCCTTTCTGGTTGGATGTGACTCTAAGGCCTGATTCAACTCAAAGCTTCTCCACGTGGAGGGTCAGTGCTCATATGAAAATTCACCTTTTGGTTTGACTTGGGAGTTGCACCAGGGAGACATGTGGAGGCTTTTGCTGCCTTGCCAAGACTTAAACCAATTTTTCATGCAGCCGGTACGGTTTTGGTGGACCATGGACACATTGAGGTTCAGCGCTCATTTGAGGATCCACCTTAGGGTCCCACCTTAACAATTGCGACAGGTAGACATGTGGAGGCTTCCACCGGCTTCGATCTATACTTAAAATTTTCAAAGAAATGTTGAAAGGCCTGGGACAATTAGAGGGAGCACGCCTATTTGGGGACTAGCCCCTAAATTTTATTTTGAAGAAGTGACAGGAGAACACTTGGAGGATTCCGCTCACTCTACCTTCACTTGGAATTTTCAACGGCCAAGGAAAATTGTCACAAACCATGGACACATGGTGCCTTCCACTAGTCCTTCAACACTTTTTAACAATTCTGCCAGACTAAGACACGTGGTGAGCCCACACTTGTTTAGGGTATTTGATTTTGAGGACCATACCAAAGGTGTGCCAAGGCAACATGTGGAGGCTCTCGCTGGCTCCTTTTTGATGAGACATTTTTAGAGACTCAAAGGCATTTTTCTTGAGCCCAAGGCACGTGGAAGGCCGGTGCTTGTTTAGAAATTTGTCCATGTACTTCTCCTTTGTAGTTACACCAAGGAAACACGTGGATGGCTATAAATTAAAGTAGAGAAGGGACAAAATCAAGGGTTACTATGTATTTCACCTGTTTTCCCACCATTTTTGCTCCAAGATTCCTAAAGACGTAAATACGCACTATTTTTCATCATTTTTGATGAAATTCCTTGTCATTTTTGTCTACAAAGTTCCATTGAATGGATTCATAACTTAATTTTTGAGTCCAAGGATTGTTAAGGTTAATATTTCTAAGTTGGAATTGCTCAGACACTTGCAAAAACATAAATCACCAAATAAGATGGAAAGAGAGGGAAAAGAATGAAATGATGGAGGTTGTAGGTGCAAAAGATGAAAAAGGTATTGCCTCGAGGGCAAAAATTATTACCTATTAGATCCATCTGTATAGAGCCTCCAAAAAATGATTAAAGCAGGGATTTCTTACATGAGATAATCAGAATGATTAAAGGGAAAATCAAAAAGGTTTTGTCATGGCATCCTAGTCATTAGTCAAGAGTCTGAGAAACAAGATCAATTCATAATTGCTCCACCTGGCAGCTTTCAGATGTGAATTTTTTAAACATCACTTTCTGAGGAAAATTGGTAACAAGCAAAGGTCCCTCGAATATTCTTCTTTTTTTGGGGGAAAATTGAGTGATTAAAATGTATAAATGTAATGAGAATACTCTTGTAAAGGGTTGGGGGGTTGAATTCTGAAGAGAAAATTTGAGAAAGTTGTCTTCCTCAGAGACCAATTCGAGATACCTCATTAATTCCTTCTATGTTAGATTGTATATCATGTCAAGTTGGTTGTAGATGTATAACCATTGATGAGCATTGAGATTTCTCTAGAAGCTTTCCCCTACTGATGAATCTAAGCAATTTTCAAATTAATTTGTGTTCAATCTCTTGTAATTTGTGTTTTCTTTGTTTCAGAATGTCTGCTAATGGTTTCTTTTTTTCCTATTACAATCCTATATTGAAATATTTGTGAAATCACACAGGATCTCATCCCTGTGACAATGTAGTGGCATTTACAATTTCATTTCAAGAAGAACCTTCATCCTGTGATGAAATAAAAAAATTAAAAAATCACTCCACTATCATTTGTTGATAAAGATTGTTTGTAAGTCTTTGGGTGTACCTTAAGCATGATTGATCAGAGATTTTGGTATTTAATTAAGTCTTTTAACTCAAGCGTTCATGCTAGATTCTCAAATATTGTGTGAAAACATGTTGATCTGGGCCTCCATTGAAGCACACCTTCTAGTTGAAGGAGTGCCTTAACTATTCTAAAGCTTTCTATTGTTGAGTTGTCCATTGTTGTGAATTTTCTCATAGATCTGGTATAATCAACTTTATCCTGCTTAATCTCCTACCAAAATCATTCAAAAAACTATGAATCCATCCTGAACCACCCCTATTTGACCTGTATATCCACAAAGGAATAAAAGTTATTTACTAAAATATGTAGAACAATCAGGATCCCATAATGTCTTCAGTAACCTTAGCCTTGTTTTAAAATTATCTCCATCATTTAGAAGTGACAACTCTTGAGAGTTAAATTATGGATTATTGATCATACTTTCCCAAGGTTTTCTTCATAAAATTTGTGCAAAATAATTTTATCTCCATCTCCTTCATCAAACAGAGGTTACACTAAGGGTCCTCTCACCCTGGTCAAAAGGCACGACCTAAAGCAATGAGGATAGATCAAATCCTCTTAAAGGTGCTATCCACTCTTCACCATTTACCAACACAAGTACTCCTTATCTTGTATGTACTCCTTCTCCATGAGGTATTTCACCTCTTTGAGCTATGAACTTTCTCATTGGCTCACAAAGTTCTTCATCCTCCTTTATACCTATACTCACAACATCAAAAGCAAAATCAGTTACAAAAACTTGAGTTTATTTTTCCATATTGAGCTTCCTTAGATCTTCTTTCAATTGCTTGCTTAGCATTCTCTTTATTCATTTTCTTTCCTCAAGAATTTCTCTAAAAGGCCACTGAATTATTTTTCTCATAAGCCATCCTTGTCATGGGTTCTACATACTCTCTACCATTTCTTATATCCTAGCGAACTCCTAATTTATTTCATCTATTTTTCTCTACAAATTTTCACTAAAGTTTGTTTCTTCATTGATCTCTTTTTGTCTTCTCTGAAGTCCTTACCTGTTGGCAGATTTTAAAACAATATTGTATTGAAAGACATTTCGAGCAAGTCTTTCATTGCTGCCATCTGCTTATGTCTCAGGTCCAAGTACTTAGTGGTCACCTTTGTCCCATTGACAATTCTTAATCCAAGCTTCCAGTGTCTTGGATTTTTATCAGAGTAATACCTCTGTGCTCTCCACTAATATCTGCAAAGCTTAGAAGGAAGCTCTTCATTTCTTCACCAAGGACCCTAGTATAAGGTTGTTTCAAGAGTTTAGGACAGTCTAATCTCAGAAGGAAGAAGGCATTTGGAAGGTTGTTGGAGATCAAGCATCAAGAAAAGAGATCTCCATTGGTGAACTGATCATCCTATGATTGAATATTCCAATACTTTCCTCAGGTGCTTCTGAATCATAGTAGTCTCTTTATTGAATTGAATTATCCATCTGGAGAGGGGTCTTTCTTTTGTATTTGAAACAATTACCTCTTAATCTACCCCAGTGTTTTCCAAATATAATAGATTTTTCCAAGAAATAAGAGCCTTTAGAGGGTAGTCATTTTGAGAATTACATCCCTGTACTACAAATACTTCTCACTCCTCATCAGTTTGCATCCCCTCTAATGTCACCTCCTCAAAATAATATTCTCATCCTCCACCTAGACCTTAATTTGTTGTTAATACTTTTGGTACCATCAATTTTAGAGGTATGGCTAGCTATCCAAATGTTGTACTATAAGATGTAAGAAATAGATTGCCTGATTTTCAAGGGTTTAATGCAATCACTAGTGATTAGCACTTAAAGCTCTTTTTCAATATGATGGAGGAATTTGAAATAGAATTTGAGATTGTACACATTAAATTGTTTATCCATACTCTAGAAGAAGATTCAAGGGACTAGTTTAAAGTTTTGCCACATAATTCCATTGAATCTTGGACTGAGATGAAGAATTCTTTTAGAATGAAGTATGGCAATAAAATAGACCCTAGGTTTATTTTATCAGATTTTGAAAACATTAAGAAGAATCCTAATGAATCAGTGCATGATTTCAATACAATATTTAACAAAAAATTGAGAAAAAATCTTCTTAATTTGAGGCCATGTGATGAATCATGTCTGATAAAATATTCAGATGCATTTGATAAGAAAGCTTCTTACTATTTGAGGGATAAGAACCCTAGAAATTTAAGGCAGGCCTTTACCATGGCTTTGCAAATTGAGAACAACATTAAAGTAGTTGGAAAACCTACTAAGTGGGAGGGTGTTAAACTGATCAACCCCGAAAATCCTCAATCAAGTAAGGTTGTGGATATTGAGGAAGTTGTAAAGAATTTGGAAGGTGATGTCAAATAAATATATTACAAGCTATCCAAGGTAGAGAAAGGAATTGTACAAGGTTCTCAAGGTCAACATAGGCAACAAGGAAGATAAAAATTTGCAAATCATTCTAGAAATGATCAGACAGAGGTAAAGGAGCTAAGGAGAATAGAGTAGTGCCTGATCATCTAAATGCTAGAGTTATTGTTGTTGAAGAGACAAATCAAATTGATTGGTATGACAAATGTTTCTTACCCCACTCGCCATGTGAAGTATATTAGGAAGTTGAAGAAGCTGATGATGATGCATGCATGGTGGACTAATCTACAAGCTCACAGCCATGAGTAACTTCAACTGAAGTAATAAGTGCAAGAACTGCTGCAAGTTTTTTGGATTGCATTCACCGGGTACCTCTTCTTCCTCCCTCTCATAATTTATAAATAGATATGGTACAATCGTTTGAACTTGCTAATAATGATTTTGAGTACCTAAGATATGTAATGATTAAGAATTATGATGGAGGAATCCCATCAGAAGAGGATGGACAACTATTAATGAATTTTGTTGTTGCCCAAGAAAAGGAGTATAATACAAGAAGTAAATCTATCAAAGGGGTAGGGCCTCAAGCCAAACTAAAAACCATAGTTCCCACCAATTTCCCAAAATAAACTCCAAAGAAAGATGCATCTAGAAAATGCCTTGTTGTCTCAGGTAGAATTGGTGTTCCCATCTATGCCCAAAATGTGAAAAATATTCTGCCATCTGATGATTTTTTCAATCTTTCTCCGAAATCTGCTTTGCCCAAATACATCCCTTATGACATTGCCCAAGTATTGAGTCAGATCAAGATTTCTTTCCCAATTGTTGAACTGCTTAGGATTTCTGAGCACAAGAAGAGGGATTTTGATTATTTGGGATTGGAAGAAGATAGGAGTGCCTAAGGTAGAAATATAAATAATGTAAACACTCCTCCTCTAACCATTGCAGACCTAGAAAAATCACCAGCATTAGAGGAGATAAATGAACCACTTGAAGTTTACTTGGGTATATCTTTAGTTGAGTCTCAGTTAAATTTTGACCGATTTTTTACAATGTTCATTATTAAGGACAAACTGTTGCACAATTGTATGTTTGATTCTGGAGCATCATGTAATTTTATGCCTCTAGAATTCATGAATGAATTGAACATTAAAGTGACAGAAACTTATGGCAAGTGTACTATAATGGATTCTAGAGAGGTTCCACTTATAGGGTGTGTAAAAGGTTTGGTGGTACAACTTGCAGCTTATCAAGGTAAGAACTTGAAACTTGATGTTTTTATTTTTGATTACCCTGCTAAATGGGGAATGTTGTTATCAATAAAGTGGGCTATAAGTGTAGGTGGAAGTGTTAAGATGGATATGTATTTTTCCACCATTCTAATTGAAGGTAGCCTTGTAAAGTTGTATAGGGAGAAGAAGATGTTACACCTCATTGAATATTCCAATAATGCCTCTTATGAAGTGTTGTATGCTGATGTAGATGCTGATAGATTTGTTGGGTTTGCTGATGGAAAAGTGCATAAGATTTATCAATGTAAATGTCTTGAACAAGTAGGTTTACCTCGGACCTTGTTATTCGATGGAGCTTATTCCATGTTTGGAAATGGTGCTGGCATTGTTATGATTTCTCCAGGCCATGAAGAGTTTGTTTTTTCTTTCAAACTAAACTTTGAATGCACTAACAACATTGTTGAATATGAAGCACTATTATTAGGCTTGAGAATTGCATGGAAATATGGTATAAAGGATATCATTGTCAAAGGATAATCAGAACTAATTGTCAAGCAGATTAGAAAAATGTATGCTACTAAAAATCAGAGAATGAAACAATACAAACATGTAGTCTAGGATTTGATTGAAATGTTTCACTCATTTAATATTATGTACCATGATAGAAATTTTAATGTTGTTGCAGACAAGTTAGCAGTGCTAGGATCCATATTTGGGAATTGTATAGTGTCTCCATTTTGTGAGTATGATCCTGAAATACTAACAAGGTTAGTTCTCCCTGATAACGTTAAAAATTGGCAAGTGTTTGATGATGATACCTAGGTTAAATGGTTTCTACCAAACCAAGGTGAGTTTTCTGACCAAAATATAGATTGGGAACCAATTGTGTGTGTTGCTAAAGGAAATGAAACTTTATTTGGCAAAGAAATCATCCAACTGAAGACAAACACGATTCCTAGAGGTTTGGTGTCACTTTAATCAAACTTTGATAATGTTGATTTCATTATTAACAGAATTATGTTGGTTTCAAAATATGTGGAAGAGCAAGACCTGGGCACAAAGGAAAAACCACGTAAAATAAGGTTAGAAAGTAATCTCAGCAAGGAAGAGAAGCAATCCTATGTTTAATTGCTAAAGAAATATCAAGACTGCCTAGCTTGGTCTTACTCTGAGTTGAAGGAAAAGTGGGAAGATTTGTTCCAACATGAAATTCCTCTTGAATCTAATGCCAAGCCTTTTAGGAAAAAATAGAGTCCCATCAATCCGCTCCTTTCTTTGAAGATGCAAGAAGAACTGAGGAATTTGAGGGATGGAGGGATCATTCAGCCCACAAGGTACTCATCTTGGGTTGCAAACCTAGTGCCTTTCATAAAAATAATGGTGATATAAGGTTGTGCATAGACTTCAGGAAATTGAATAAATCATCATTGAAAGATAATTACCCTTTGTCAAACATGGATAATATGCTACAATTGGTAACTAGTTCTGAATTTTTATCCACTTTGGATTGTTTCTCTGGATATAATCAAGTTATTGTGAAGGATTCAGAAAGAATAAAGATTTCCTTTACCAATCCATGGGGAAATTATGTCTATGTTAGGATTCCTTTTGGCTTAATGAATGTTGGAGTAACTTTCCAAAGAGAAATGGATGTAGCATTTGCTGGGTATATTAATGATTTCATGGTTGTTTATCAAGTTGATGTAACTTTGTTTTCCAAAAAAATGAATGATCACTTGCAACACTTGGAGAGAATGTTGTTAAGGTGTAGAGAGTATGACATATCATTGAATCCCAAGAAGTGCCATTTTGGAGTGCAAAAGGAAAAGCTTCTCGGTCACATTGTATCAAAAGAATGGGTCATGATTGATCCTGAGAGAGTGGAAGCCATCAACAAGGTTCCAATTCCAAGAAATAAGAAGGGAGTTTGATCCTTCTTTGGACAAATAAAATTTATCAAAATATTTGTGTCTAACTTTTATGAGCTGACCATCCCCATTACTAACATGCTGAAGGACCAAGTTATCAAATGGGAAAAAGTACACCATCATGGAGAAGCAAGAATTTTCCTTGGCGAAAGAAACAAAGGTTTTCAAACCCTACACCTTGAGCTCTAAAGTTGTTTCTTATGTTTGCCACACCATGGTGAAATACATCTTATCAAAGATGGAGGTCTCAAGCAAAAGATACATATGGGTAAACAAGTTACAAGAATATGACATGGATATCCAAACCATGAAATTGATAAGAGGTTTGGTCCTAACTAAGCTTATGGCTGAGAGAAACTTGTAAACTATTGAGGTGAATGAAGTAGAAGGAGAAAGGGTGGATGTACTTGAAAAGTTGGTAAGCTCTTAATGGTATGAAGATATAATATTTTATCTTAGACATCTATCATGCCCTGAACATTTGAGTAAAATTAGAAAAGGGCTCTTAAGTTAGCCTCTCAACAATATGTCATTACTGATTTTGGGTTAGCTTGGAAGAACCCAGAGGGAGTGCTCTTAATATGCATTACTGAGGATGAAGCCCCAAAGGTAATTATTAATCTCCATGGAGGAGTTTGTGGGGGACATTTTGCTAGAAACGTTATAGCACATAAAATCTTGAGGGTTGGTTATTGGTGGCCAACTCTCTTCAAAGATACAACTCTATTGGTTAGGAAATGTGAAAGTTTCTAGCATTTTTTTGGAAGACTGAAAGCTTTAGGATCCCTTCCTTTGCATCCTATGTAAATTCAAGCCCCACTAAAGCAATGGGGAATGGATTTCATTGGCAAAATTTCTAATCCTTCCAATGCTGGTCATAAATAGATTCTTTTAGCCACTAATTATTTCACTAAGTGGGTGTAAGCAATCCCCACCAAGAAGAAAACACACCAAGTTATTATGGACTTCATGCTAAATCAAATCATATGCAGATTTGGAGAACCAGTTAAGATTGTTGCTAATAATGCCATGAGTTTCAGAGCCAAACCTTTAGTGGCAATGTGCAAAGAGTATGGAATAAATTTGACATATGTTTCTTACTGCAATCCACAAGGAAATGGACAAGCTGAGTCCATCAATAAAAACTTTTTGAATATCATTAGAAGAACATTGGAGCTGAAAAAAAAGAAGTGGGGTGAGCAACTGAAGTTTGTTGTTTGGGCTGACAAAATCACTATCAAAAGAGCTACTAGTAAAAGCCCATTTCAGTTGGTATATGGAACTCAAGCTTTTTTTCCCCTTCATTTGCAATTATCTTCATTTCAGTTTTTAAAAAAAATTGAAGATCAAGAAGATAGTCTATATAATGCTCAAATCAAACAGATTATTGAGTTAGATGAAGAAAGAAGGGCGTCCCATCAGTAGCATGTGAAGTTCAGAGAAAATTTGAAGAAGTTGTTTCACAAGAAGGTGACTCTAAGAGCTTTCAGAAATGGGAATTTTTTCTATTAAGGGATAGCAAGCATGAAGATAAGGGAAAGTATGGTAAATTTGATGTATTGTGAATGGGCCGCTATTCAATTGACATTTGAATTGGGGAAAATACCTTCGTACTACAAGACTTAGACGGGGAACTACTTGAATTACCTGTTAATGGCAAACAATTAAAACATTTCCTTGATTGATTTCTCAGAATCAAGGTATACTCCATTGTGCAGTGTATAGTCTTTGGGTTTATTTTTGCTTTCGTGTTCTTTTGGTTCGTCATTAGGGGAGTTGGTTATTATTATTCTGCTCTACATGCTCATAATTTGACTCCATTACCTAATGGTTTGTTTTTGTCACTTGTTCTACAATTTTTTCTTGTGGAACTCACAGGGAGTGCCCATCCCTAAGTCAAAGACAATGTTGGTGCTGAATTTGATCTCGCCCTATTTTTCCTTAAACTTATTCAGGTTGTGGGCTCTATCATTTTATCTATCTCCCTATTTTGATGCATAATTTTTTCCCCTCCATTTGGTTACCATGATTAGTCCCTTCTTTGGTCAAGGATCACTTAAAATCCATAAAAAAAATTTCATCCCTCTGTCCATGTGAAAAGAATCCGTAACTTGGGAAAAAACTCATATTTTTCCCTTCCTTTAGTTTTCCAGTCACATTTTGTTGTCCCTATCATTTTTGTCCCAAATATCTATGGAAATGTGAATGGATGCATCTCAGAAGATCATATTTGGGCCTTATATCATTTCCAAATTCTTTGTCTTGAAAGAAAGATTCATTTTCGGGCTCAAATGGTGATTTTCCTGCATTTTATGGTTTGATGGGTATGTTTTTCCCCATCAAATTTACATCTCAGCATCTGTGGAAATGTGCCCTTTCTGGTTAGATGTGGCTTAGCAGGGCACTTTGAAAACTCTAAAGCTCGCTTCAACTCAAAACTTGTCCATGTGGAGGGTCGGCGCTCATCTGAAAAATCACCTTTTGGTTTAGCCTTGGAGTTGCACCGGGGGGACACGTGGATGTTTCCGTTGCCTTGCCCAAAATTAGACATTGTTTTCATGTGGCCGGTACAATTCTGGCAGACCATGGACATGTGGAGGGTTGGTGCTCATTTGAGGATCCACCTCAGGGTCCCACCTTAACAATTGCGATAGGGAGACATGTGGAGGCTTCCATCGGCTCCGCTCTATACATAAACTTTTCAAAGCAATTTTGAAAGGCCTGGGACACATGGAGGGACCACGCTTGTTTGGGGACCAGCCCATAAATTTTATTTTGAAGAAGCGCTAGGAGGACACTTGGAGGCTTTCGCTCACTCTACCCTTGCTTGGACTTTTCAACGACTAAGGAAAACTGTCTTGGACCCTAGAAACATGGCACCTTCCTCTGATCCTTCAAAATTTTTAACAACTTTTTAGGAATAAGACGTGCGGTGATCCTGTGCTTGTTTGGGGTCTCCACTTTTGGGGACCATCTCAAAATGTGCCATTGAGACACATGGAGGTTTCCCCTAGCTCCTTTTTTACTGAGACTTTTTCAAAGACTAAAAGGTGTTTTTCTTGGGCCTAGGGCATGTGGAAGGCCCACACTTATTTGAAAACTTGCCTATGTACTTCTCCTTTGTAGTTATGCCAAGGAAACACGTGGATGACTATAAAATAAAGTAGAGAAGGGAAAAAATCAACGATTGTTGTGCATTTCACCTATTTTTCTACCATTTTTTCTCCAAGATTCCTGGAGACGTAAATACACACTTATTTTCATCATTTTTGATGAAATTCCTTGTCATTTTTGTCTACAAATTGCCATTGAATGGATTTAGAACTTAATTTTTGATTCCAAGGATTATTAATCCTTGATATTTTGAAGTTGGAATTTCTCAGGCACTTACAAAAACTTAAATCACTAGAGAAGATGAATGCGGGCCATAATTGTAGAGAAAAGAGAGGTAAAAGAAATAAATGATGGAGGTTACAGCCATAAAAGATGAAAAAGGTCTTTCCTTGAGGGAAAAAAGGATTACCTGTCATATCCAGCCGTATAGAGCCTCCGTAAAATGATTAAAACAACGATTTCTTAAATGAAAGAATCAAAATGATTAAAGGGACAATAAAAAAGGTTGTGGTATGGCATCCTAGTCATTAGTCTAGAGTCTAAGAAATGTGATCAATTCATAATTTTTCCATCTGACAGATTTCGGATGTGAATTTGTTAAACATCACTTTTTGAAGCAAATTGGTAACAAGAAAAGGTCCCTTGAATATTCTTCCTTTTTGGGGGGAAAATTGAGTGAGTAAAATGTATAAATGCAATGATAATGATCTTGCAAAGGGTCCGAGGGTTGAATTCTGAAGAGAAAATTTGAGAAATCCATCTTCCTGAGAAACCAATTCGAGATACCTAGTTAATTCCTTTTGTGTTAGATTTTCTATCATGTCAAGTTGGTTGTAGATTCATAGCCATTGCCGAGCACTGAGATTTCTCTGGAATCTTTCCCCTGTTGATTAATCTTAGCAATTTTGAAATTAATTATGTTCAATCTCTAGCAATTTGTGTATGCTTTGTTTCAGAATGTCTTCAAATGGTTTCTTTTGTTCCTATTAAAATCTTACATTGAAATCTTTGTGAAATCACACAGGATCTCATCCCTGTGACAATTTAGTGGCATTTGCAATTTCATTTCAAGAAGAGCCTTCATCCTATGATGAAATAAACAAATTTAAAATCACTCCACTATCATTTATTGATAAATATTGTCTGTAACTCTTTGGATGTACCTTAGGCGTGATTGATGAGAGATTTGGTATTTAATTGAGTATTTTAACTCGAGCCTTCATTTTAGATTCTCAAATATTGTGTGAAAACGTGCTGATCTAGTCCTCCATTGAAGGATACCTTCTGCTTGAAGGAACGTCTTAATTATTCTGAAGCATTTTGTTTTTGAGTTGTCCATTGCTATGAATTTTCTTAGAGATCTAGTATAATCAACTTTATCCTTCTTAATATCCCACCAAAATCATTCAAAAAACCATAAATCCATCCTGAACCACCCATGTTTTCCTTGTATATCCATAAAAAAATATATATATATTTACTAAAATTTTTATAACAATCAAGATCCCATAATTTCTTTAGTAATGTTAGCCTTGTTTTCAAATTGTTTCCATCGATTAGAAGTGACAAATCTTGAGAGTTAAATTATGGAGTATTGATCATACTTTCCCAATGTTTTCTTCATAAAATTTATTCAAAAGAATGATATCTCCATCTCCTTCATAAAACAGAGGTTACACTAAGGGTCTTCTCACCCTAGTTAAAAGGCACGACCTAAAGCAGTGAGGATAGATCAAATCCTCTTGAAGGCGCTATCCATCTCTCCATAAATTTGAGAGACATAGGGCCAGTTAGATCTCATCCCCAGATACAAAATGACACACATTATCATCTATCTATCTCTAAGATCCATGTCAAATATTTGATGTTGCTTAGCTTGAAAAGGAGAATGAATTTGGATACCAAAATTTTGGATAAGAAGAGTGTTGAAAGATTTGAGGTAGAATCAAGAGGATGCTACATAAGTTTTTTGTAACAATAATTCAACAATAACATTTTCCAAAAATCATGTCTTTTACAAGTGTAGGAAGCACATATGCAATAGGTATCACTTCATCAGGGAGTTGGTTAACAAACAGGAAATTAGTATTGAATTTTACAGATCCAAAGATCATTTTGCTGATATTTTTATGAAATCTTTGGGAAATGAAGTTTTTGAGTATTTTATAAGTTGTTTAATATTTTTTGATCAGGAATATGTTAGATATGAAATTTCACACTTATCTCTATAAGAATAAAAGTGTGAAGGTAAAAATTAGAGGGGAGTGTTAGAAAAAGAGTTTAATTTTGTCCCTAGAAAAGAAATAAGTAGTTTGTTTTTTACATGCTTTTATTTATAAACAATTCAACTTTAGATTCCTACTTTTAGGAAAAGATAATAAAGAAAGTAAATAAAAAAATATTTGTATTGCACAAAAGCATGTGCTAATTTTAGGAGAGTTCAGTGTTCTATTGTTAAAAAATTCAGCTACATATAAGAGGGTATTGTAAGTGTTTTTACACATTATGACATTGTATTGAGTTGAAGCTCTGACAAGAAAGAATAAATATATGCACAAAAGTGTTGATTTGAGTTTCTAATAATTTGTTTTATTCACAATTCTTTATTTTATCTTTGAATGTTGTTATTTTATATTCCTAATTTCTACAGGAACTATATTACATATATTTTCATCACGTCTTCTCATATTTAGAAGGATGTATATACCGAATTTTCAATTACAAGTAAGCGTACAACAAAACTAGTTATCACCTTCAGCTTAAGTAGTTGAGTAAGGGGCATCCATTCCATAAACATAACCCAAGACACGATCCTTTCCTCAACCAAACACAGTGAAGGTCTAACATCACTAATAATAAAGGGCCCTTGAATACTTGTTTCATTTTGAAATCATATAATACTAATATATTTTTAAATAAATAATAATTATTGTTGAGTAATTTGCTATGCTTAGATTTGAAAATGTAATAACATTTAGAATGTAATTCGAATAAAAATGATGGATTTGTAGAGTTTAAAAAATGACCACACAATGGCTTGAAATATCTTCTTTCCACGAATGATTCACAAATACAAATGTAAATAATGGTTTCATTTTTATCGAGGTTATTTTTGTTTATTTCTCCTAAAGATATAATTTTAATGTAGATTATCCATCATTATCTAATAAGGAATGAATTGGTTGGAATAACGTATGACCTTATTAGGTATTAACTACCTTGAGTTCCATTTATCTCGGCCTTAATAGGAGCCAAAGGCACAAACAATGGACAATATAAGGAGTTTTATATATATTATCTTGGCTTCTTCTTTGTTTACATTTATTTGTACATTAGTGCAGATGATAGTCAACAAGTTTACATGAATTGTAACTTTCACAGTAGTTAGTAAAACACTAAGCTATGTGATATTGTATAATATTGTAGAATTTTACGGTGCTTGTCTATAGGATATTTGAGGAACACAAAACATGATATTTAAAATTTTAAGGTTGTGAAATTCAATTTTTCTATGGAACTAAAGGTATCTAAGCATAAAAAATGTGTTAGTTATGTGTGTGTTTGGGAAGATATTTCTAATTTTTTCACTCTTTTTCAAAATGTAATAACTACCAACATGGCTATACTAATTGTTCTCATCATAATGTTAAAAAATAGAAAAAGGATGTCACTAAAGGGACAACAATGTTTTATGATAAATAAAACAATAGCTTCTCATAACTTTTTTAATTCTCGTACCCATACTTTGACATGGTCCATTTTTTATGAGAGGAATCATTATATAGTGCCCACTCCTCTTTGAAACTTATTATATTTTGATTTTGATTTCTGTTGACAATAGACATGAATATTATCATATCATTTTGGTTATTACATGATGTTAGATGATAGAGATATTCAGACTATTGATGGATTGTGATTTATAGTATGATTTGTTCAGATTCTTAGAGACATAGAGAGACATTTTATATTGATTATGATGATGTTTTGTTAGCATATATATTTACTAACATTCGGAATTCTCGTCATGTTGACTATGATTTAGCATTTAAACTAATCTCGTGATCTCATTGATATCAATGAAATGGTAGAATTGAGATGTTGTTGAAATTATAGAAAAATGATAGCATTGTTTAGTTTAGATGATGTTTAGTGTAGACACCTATAATTACGCCCAAGTAATTTAAATACTTAAAAATTGCGCTAATTATCTCCTTTTCCACAAATAGACAACATATCGTCAAAAGTGCTCATATTCCCTTTAATTGTCATCAATTAATTACAATACGCTAATTGATTAAGTCACCTACCTAACTAATAGCCTAATTAACGACTTTTCGTTAATTATCACTTCCTCTATCTTGATTAATTAATTATTATTAATCAATTAGTCTTTCCCTTCATTTAAACTAGCAAATCGATATTAAATTGATTTAATCCCTTTCTAATAGCTTGAATTGCACTAATACTCTTCTAAATGGCTTCTATAAGCTTACACCTACCTATTAATTAATCACCTTTGATTAATTAAAATACCTCCAACTCCCATGACTTGCTAAACATGTACTAAACCCTTCTAAAGTAAGTTTACCTTTAATAAAGCAACCTTATCCATTCCTAATCATGTTTTACCTTTATCCCACATTCATGAGAATGTGTTGAGTCTTTTATCCTTTGGGCTATATAAAGAGCCCTCCACCTACGTTTTTACTTACACCTAAACTCCTTAGAGAGCAAATGCAAAGCATATAGCAAAGAGACTAAGATCTTGCACCTTGTTTTCTTGAGAGTTCATCATCTTGAAGAGTTAAACCTCTTTCTTAAAGTGCTTGGGTCATATGGGAGGTGTCAAAAGGGTTTTGTAGCCCAACTTTGATTAGCCCCCATTTCTAGGTTCTTGGAACATTAAGGACAACTGTTTTTGATAGCCATGGTACCTACCTAGGTTCCTTCATTTATATGTTGTTAGAGAATAGAGGATATTTAGGTGCTTAACATAGTTGATTTCATAGTTTTGTATTGATAATTGTTAGCATCTAACCCTTGATTAATTCTTATCATGATGGTGTTTATAATGTTGTTTAATTCTTGTTAATTAAGACTATTTAGGTGTTAGTATTTGTTTACATTAGAATTAGTTTAAAAACAACACTTGCACACATTTGGCATGCCTAGTAGGACTTAATCCATTGTCCTTTGCACTTAATTTCAAGTTTTTGTAGTTAAGTTTCATTTTTGGTTACTAACCCTCTTTTACACATGTTCATCTAACTTGTTTTTCTTAACTTGTTTTGTTGAGTTTACATGTGTTGAGTCTTCTTTGTAGGTATAAAGGAGGTGTAGTGCTATCAAAATTGGAATTGATGGGAAAATTTCAGGATTTCTCCATGTTTTCATTTTTAGAGCTTACTTTTTCAACATTCTACATGCTAGTTTTGGCAATTTCTTGAAAATTTTAAATTTTTGAGCATGTAGGTTAGTGTTTGATAGTGTTGAGTCTTCTATTTATATATTAATATGGTGGGTTGCTGTCAAAATTTAATCTTGGTGAGAAAATTTCAATATTTCATCATATTTTCATTTTTAGAGCTTACTTTTTCATCATTCTACATGCTAGTTTTGTCAATTTCTTGAAAATTTTAATTTCTTGAGCATGTATGTTAATATTTGATAGTGTTGAGTCTTCTATTAATATATTGATGTGATGGGTTGTTGTCAAAATTGAATCTTGGTTAAAAAAATTTGCCCATTTTGCAGATTAAGAGACTTTTTTTTTGACATTTTCTGAGTGCATGTCAAGTGCATACCCATGAGCATATGCGTAACCCATCTTCCAAAGGCCATAAATTTTGCTCCCAAACTCAAAATGAATCCATTTGTTTTACGTTGGAAAGATATTGAAGTTAACTCTGTAGTGAAAACATAAATTTGGGATTTATACTTACATAAATTGTAGGTTTTTCTATTAGTTTAAAAATGGTCATTTTTTAACATGTCTAATGTTTTGATGAATGTTGTATTTCCATGCTTACTCAATTTCTACCAAAGCGTGTGTATGTTCTTCTCTTGCACCTTTTGGTGATCTTGAGAATTAAAAACAACTTTGATCTCTATCTTTTTAACATTGGGATTAAACTTGAAAATTTGATTATTCATTTTGCTTAAGGGAATGAACCTTTTACAAAGCATTTTGCAAAGGTCCTTTGATTTGAAGTTTTCCATTTCTATATAGTTGGGATAAAGTTTGTGTATACTCTTCCCTTATACCTTAGGGTGATCTTGAGAATCAAAAGCAACTTTAGTCTTCATTTTATAACATTTGGTAAATTGGAAACTTCATCTTTCACTTTTGGTTTAGGGGAATGAACATTTATCAAGAATTTTGTATGGTTCATTGATTGAAAAGATTTTATTTACTTTTTAGTTGGGTTATTTTTTGTGTATGCTCTTCTCTTGAATCCTTGGATGATCTTGAGAATCAAAAGAAACTCTTAATCCTCTTTTTAATAATGTGATTTTCTTGGAGAACTACTAACACTTGAGTGCAGGACCTGAAAACGCTTTTCAAAGAAAGGAGGAATCAAAAAGAAATGAAAAACTACTAATACAATTATTATACAGGTTTCCAAAAGGTGTTCAAGAAAACCAAACCTAATTAAACAAAATAAAAAGAACAACATAATCAAAAAATTGTATTGTAGGTTTTAAAAAAGGGCATGTCCCTCTCCACTCAATTGGAACATAACCCCTTTGGCATAATGCATTAAGCTACAACAATGGGGGTGGTTCCAGGAACCCCAAAGTAGTCCACGCAAGAGGGAACCTTGTGGACAAAATGGGAAGTGCTCCACACTACCTACTTGACTAGTGATTCCTTTGTGAGATAGCATTATAGGTTGTTTGTTATGGGTGACCCCAGTGATAGTACACGTAGACACACTAGTTGCCTACTATTCTTGAAAGGGGTAAAGTAAAGCCGAGATACTCCCAAACTAGTCAGTGTGACTTTTTGGGTAAATTACGCTCGCTCGTGGCAACTTTGTAACACCTAGGGCGAGAGAACCACCTAGGAGAATATACTTTGGCTAGGAGCCCACTTTGACCATTTTAAAATAGTGTTGTGTTGTGAACCTTCTTTTTGAGAAACGTGTGACGTATTACTTTCACCTAGTTTTTACTTGCCTTAGGGCGAGGTGAAACTCTACCAAAGTGAGGCTAGCATTTTTCTTCATTTTTCTTCATTTATTTCCTTCATATTCTTTTGACACTTTGTTGATCAAAAGAGGTGTGATTACCTTTGTGTTTCCATTCGATTGTTTCTCTCACTTTTATGTCCGTTTACGCCCATCCATGTTTGCAGTTGGGTTAGTTAAATGTCTAAAGTAAGCGGAAGTGTTTTCACGTCATTTAGTAGGCATTGTGATCTTGATACCCACATCAAGATTGTCATTGTAGTTAGGCATGGTTCATCACCGTGGAATTCCATAGAGGAGTTAGCTTGTTTGTCTCGTATCATTACAATTTCTATATTTACATCTTGTTTCTTGTAAACTCAACATAAATACCTATATTGTACGGTTACGCTGCACACATTCTTAACTATTCCTAGCTATACTTTGAGCTTTTTTTGTTTGGTTTTATTATTACCTCGATTTCAAAAGGTGTTAAGAACTACAATTTGTGTGTGTTATATCAATAACACCTCGATATCAATACTTCACTTTCTTACAAAGTGGGTTAACATATCTTGGTGATATTGTTGTGTCATTCACAAATCGTAATTAGCACTTTTTGAGATATAGGTCTTAATCAGACTTGAGCTTGCTCATCGTATATCTTGATTGGGAGATCACATTTATTTTCGTGTATTTACTTACGTCTTGTTCATTCCTTTGAACTTGGCATAAGTGGAGACATCTTGTTAATCATCTAGCATCGCAAATTAGTTTGAAACGTAGTCTAGGAAGTACTTCATTTGATTAAGTTTGGTACCAAACAATTGTTTCATTGGTGACTTTATCACTCTATCACATTGGTATTCTCACACTGTTAATTTACTCTTAACATGTACATCTTGTGTTTCACTTAGGAGTAGTCATTGAATTTTGAACAAATCTACAACTTAGCTTAGTGAAACTTATCACAAAAACATGGCTCACAAGACGCATCTAGGGTTAAAGAAACAAACATATGAGGAACAACAGGCGCAATCTTGGTAAATCTTTAAGAGACAAGGGTGAAACCCATTTATCAGACACGATCTAGGACAACTATTTTCTGTAGAAAAGAAAATAGAAGAAATGGTCGACCATAGTGGAAATGAATTAGCTACACCATGCGTGGACTTTGATTTTGACCCTACTCTACTAGACAAATTTCTTCTTAGAAATAAAGACAAAGTGTTGGCCCGGGTCATCGAATTAGGGGCCAAATTTCTCATTGAGAAGGAACCAATACTACAAACAAATGACACTACTGAGGAAGAATGCCCCCTTATCAATATGGAAGATATTTTAATAGGCGGGCATGCTTCCACTTCTTACATAGAAAATGATAAAGTGGTAGGGCATAGAATACCCCTCCTCAAAGTGCCACGAAGAAACAAAATAGAACTTGAGATAGAAGAATAACCTCCACAGTACGAAGAGGAGGAACCTTTAGAAGAAGACGCTATAAACCAAGCCACAATCCAACAAAAAATCAGCAACCTAAGCCGACAAATTGCTTTTCTTACTTCCCATGTACAGAAATATGCAAACAGGAACATTCAAAAGGTAAGGCCTAAGGTTGAGATCAACGAACTCCATCAGGAAAAACAAGGAGAAGAAGACATAGGGTACCATCGTGTTTACATCCCTACTTCTCCCACTAAAGAACAATTGCTCACACAGGAAGTGTAGTATATGAAAGTGACGCTTGTGAGCTTACAAGAGAGCAATATAGGGAGCATCAGGAAATATCAATATGAAGAGTTGTGCCCCTATCCTTTTGACAAGACAATGACCCTTCAACCCTTTCCAAAGAAATTTGATATGCAAAATTTTGAAAAATACAAAGGAAAGGGAGACCCAAGAGATCATGTTAAATATTTGTACATGGCATGTCAAGAGGTGTATTATAGTGATAATTACCTTATCATACTTTTTCCCAAGAGTCTTGGAGGTCAAGCATTGGAATGGTTTATATGCTTACCATGGGGATCAATTTCCACCTGGCCAGGATTAGTAGAAAGAATTGTACGTCACTTCTCGTATAACATAGAGAGTGATGTCACCATGGAAGAATTGTGCGGCACCAAACAATGCCCGAATGAGACCTTCACTATCTTCCTCCAGCGATGGAGAGGGATATCCAATCACTTCCCTTGTGCTTCCCCTGAAAAGTTGCTAGTCAGTATCTTCGTTCCCAATCTAAACCTAGATATCACCTTCCACCTCCAAATTCATTGTGTCTATACTTTTGAGGAGGTTATTGAGAAAGGGATTCAGATAGAAAAGGATCTCATTGCTAAAGGAACCCTTAAAAACCAATCTAAAAACAACCAAAGTGTCAAACCCGCAAAAAATCCCAAAATCTTCAACAACAAAAAAACGTGGTGGGAGATGGAATCACTTATTGCAAATGCATTCAAATGGTCCAAACTAGTCAAACTTTTAAACTAACCAAGGGCCCAATTCAACCACCACCAAAATAACGAACATTCACCTCTCTCAATGAACCATTTTCAGTCATACTATAACAGTTGGATGCGGCCCACATGATGGCCTATCCTACAACACAATCGTTTGATGACAATGCTCCCAAACCTTCATGGTATAAGGAGCATGAATATTGTGAAATCCATCACATTAAAGGTCATAAAATAGACAAATGTTTGTGACTTCACCACTCTATTCAAGACCTCATTGACAACGGGGAGATAGAGGTGGATAATCCTGGCCACATGCAAACACCTAACGAGAAATAAGGATTTATAAGGAACCATTCCCTAAGCATGATAAGTCGGAAAAGGAAAAACCGGATTGGGGAGAGTTATCCCAAACCTCTAAAGCCACGAATTACTTGTATACCAAGAGAGATAACAATCATTACGATTCGCTTATTGGATGTATTCACTCCCCTACTAACCGTGTCAACACTATCCAAATTAAGGGAAAGGAATGCACTATGGTAACAATGCACGCCCACCTCATAATTCCAGACCCCTCTCCGTCAACCCCGCATACTGGTAAGTATAACCTTTTAGAACAGCTTGAGAAGACATTCGCTAAGATTTCGATCTTATACCTTATCAAGATTTCTAATGTGCATAAGGACATCCTGTATCAAACTCTTCAGGGGTCGGGAGTTCCTTTAGAAGTTGATCCTGCACACCTTCAAGATGTGGTGGCAACCATTTCCCTAAGTGAGCATCTTACTTTCAACCATAAGGAGATCCCTACCAAGAATCCTACACATAATTTTCCTTTGTACATCGAGGTAGTTGTCACCCACAAGAAAATAAAACGGGTGCTTGTGGACAATAGATCGGGATTGAACATCTACACACTTAATCTGGTTAAACAATTGGGACATACAGAGAAATATCTTGAGTCCCATATTATTACTATCACTGCATACGATAACGAGGAAAGAGAGTTAGCAGGCACCATTACGCTACCCATGGAGGTGGGCCCCACTTGTCATCAGACAAAGTTTCATGTCCTATACTTTGAACTTCCATATAATATGCTTCTAGTCCATCCATGGATTCATGCCATGTAGGTCGTGCCATCAACATTTCATCAATGCATCATTTTGAAGCATGATGGACATACGATAACAACAACCAGGAGATTTAGAGCCATTTACTCATTGTATAGCTCTTAATAGCTTTGCACGAAATGGTACATATGCATGTCCCTCCATAGATATAGTTGTTCCTCTTCATTCTAAGGCTATGGAATCCCACATGGATTTAGATTCACTTAGTTCTTGTGTTCATGGGACATCTACTTCAACCTCTCCATTTGATTCATGGGAGATGAAAATCCTGGAATATGGCTATGGGGAGTATAATGTACAACAAGCACTCTTGGTGTCAGATCTCTCTTTGTCACCCAAGATTAGAGGTTGACCCAACTACCACTTTAAGAGACCTAGAGAAGAACACATTATTAGGTCATTCCTTCCTGGAGGCTTGTTAGCTGAGGAGAAATTGCTTGATCCACCTACTACTTGGGTCCCTGAGGACACTCAGCCATCCTATTACCAAACCCCAAAATATGAAAAATATAGTAGAATGATGTACTCCATGGGCTACAAAGGCCTAAGATGTGGGAGGAATGAACAAGGACATTTCAAAATAGATAGATATTGCATTGGGATTCGTCCTTACAGAGCGCACCCCAATGATCAAGACGTGACTTGTTCTGAGCGTGAGGATAGTTCCGATTACCTAGACATCGATACGGATTCTTGTTGTAGCCAATATGAGGATCTGGCCTCCATGAACCTTTTTATGAATAACATTTTCCTAACCATGACCCCCACTGAACCAGCCCTTGACCTTGTATACCCTTCCCTTGTTGAATGGGACCAACAACATAACGTGCCACTAGATTTATTCGAGAATGACAAGGCTATTACAGAGTTTATGGGCATAAGGGATACAATCCCCATTGGAGATCATAAGAAAGGTTTCTCTATCGACTTAGACACCTACACCTATTTTGGTGAGGAGGCTGAACTTCGTGGTCAGCAAAATTTAAAGAAAAGTGAGGGCAAAAGTTCTAAAGAAAATCCTCAGCAAAATTTGAAGTCCAAGTCGCATAGTGAAAACCTCTTTGAGGCACTGGCTAACAAACAAATAAGAAAACTGAAGGACAAACAAAGTGACCATGCCAAGGATGAAAATCTCATGGAGACATCCTTGGATGAAGATCTCAACCTTCCTCCTGACCCTACGCGTATGGAGGATTTATCAAAATTGTTAGTCAAAGAAACCATTGATGTCAACATTGGTACTAAAGAAGATCCCAAGATAGTAAAATTGGGGGCATCACTCTCATCTTGAGAACAAAATACATTCACTATATTGTTGTGAGAGTTCATTGATGTGTTTGCATGGTCTTACAAAGACATGCTCGACCTAGATTTAGCTTTGTTTGTGCACAACCTAGTCGTGCACATAGACACCAAGCCTATCAAACAGAAACTCCGAAAGATGCATCCAAGAGTGGCCTTGTTATTGAAGGAAGAGTTGGAAAGGTTGCTTGCAGCAGGATTCATCCGACCAATTAACTATTTTGAATGGATATCAAACACTATTATTGTCCAGAAGAAACCTGTCGGTATCTGAATCTGTACAAATTTTAGAGACATCAATAAGGCTTTCCCTAAAGATGACTTTCCATTACTCAACATTGATATGATTGTTGACTTGATAGCAGGATATGAAATGCTATCGCTCATGGATGGATTTTCGGGTTATCATCAAATTAAAATCGCTGAGGAGGACCAACACAAAACAACTTTCACAACTCCTTGGGGCACCTTCGGCTATCAGGTAATGCCATTTGGCCTTAAGAATGTGGGATAAACTTATCAGTGGGCCATGATAGTAATATTTCATGATATGATTCATGACATCATGGAAGACTACGTGGACGACATTCTAGGAAAGTCCAAAACAAGAGAAGATCATCCTGTCATTTTGTGGCGTATCTTTGAGCGCCTGTAGGAATACAAAGTCAGATTGAATCCCAAGAAGTGTGTCTTCAGGGTGCTATCAGGGAAATTATTGGGATTCATTGTGTCAAGATGAGTTATTGAGGTAGACCCTACTAAAGGGTCTGCCATCACTAAAATGCCTCCACCTGAAAATATCAAGCAATTACATAGCTCACAGGGGAAAATTCAAGCCATTCGCTGCTTTATCTCACAACTTGCAGATAAATGTCACTCATTCACCCATTTTCTTAAAAAGGATGTCACTTTCATCTAGGGACCTGAGCAACAGCAAGCCTTTGCTTTGCTTAAATAATACCTAGCCAATCCACCTGTTCTCATGCCTTCTACTCTGAGAGAACCACTTTTGCTCTATATTTCCACTACACAATACATTATTGGTGTGTTGCTCACCCAATATGACATTAACCATAAGGAGAAAGAAGTGTACTATCTGATTCACACCCTCATTACCTATGAACTTAATTATCCTCAAATTGAAAAGGCTTGCTTGGCCATTGTTTTTACCTTTCAAAAACATCGCCATTACCTGCTGAATACTAAGACCAAGCTCATATCAAAGGTCGACCCACTCAATTATTTGTTGTCCAAACCCACCCTTACAGGTAGAATGGATAATTGGATCATTCTACTTAGTGAGTTTGATATAGAATTTGTCCATCAAAAATCAGTTAAAGGAAAAATACTCACAGATTAGCTAGTGGAAGCACCTTTGCAAAGCACGGAGCCTTTGAGTCTGGAACTACCAAATGCCTCTTTGCTCTACATTGAAGAATCTATCATATGCCAGATACATTTTGATGGATCTTTTACATTTCATGATTCAGGTGCAGGAGTGGTCTTTATTACTCCTTCGGGTGATCCTATACTGCAGGCTTTCCGCTTGGCCTTCCCTTGCACAAACAACATTACAGAGTATGAAGAACTCATTGAAGGGATGAAACTAGCCATCAAGTGGAATATTCATCATGTTAAGATTGTAGGTGATTCGTAGTTAATCATTAAACAAGTTAATGATGAGTATAATGTTAAGGATGACAAACTCATACCTTACAAGAAGTTAGTAGAAACTCTAAAGGAGTATTTTGTGCACATCACCTTTGAGTAGATCTCAAGAGCTCAGAATAGATCAGCGGATGCTATGAAAATGGTGGAATCTATGCTTCGTATTCCACCAAGGAACAATGATATGCCATTCTTCATAGAAAATCTACGCCAGCCTGTATATGACATGCCAAAATATTTCCTGGCTTGTGAGGTTATTGGTCCCCATTCACCATGGTTTGAACCCATTTTCACCTATTTTAAGGATAGTACATTCCCTCCTGATATCTCCTGCTCTTAAAAGCAAAGCCTAATTCGCCAGATAGCCCATTACACCCTTTTAGGAGGTACTCTTTATTGTCATGGCTACGATGGGAATCTGTTATGTTGTCTAGATGTGACGGAGTCATTCCAGGAAATCAAGGAAGTACACGAAGGATTATGCGGAGTGCATACAAACGGAATGGTCTTGGCTAAGAAATTGTTGAGAGTAGGTTATTATTTTCCTACCATGGAAACTAATTGTTACAATTACTTTAGAAAATGTGTGCTTTGCCAAAAGTATGGAAATTTTATCCATGCTCCATCACATCTATTACAACCAATCACCACCCCATGGCCATTCTCTAAATGGGGTCTTGATTTAATAAGGAAGCTTACTCCTACCTCCTCTGATGGTCATACACATATCATCACAGCCACTGAATATTTTACAAAATGGGTGGAGGCCATCCCTTTAACCTATGTCATAGGAGCACGAATTTCTAAACTCATCATGAATCACATTATTTATTGGTATGGCATTCCTGCAGCCATTTTTACAGATAATGGGAAGTCATTTAAGAATAAAACTATGAAAGATCTTTGCCAATGGTTCTAAATCAAATTGAAATGGTCCACGCCATATTACCCTCAGGGTAATGGACAAGCTGAGGAAACAAACAAGATTTTTGTCGGGATAATGGAGAAGATGGTCAGCAAAACAGGTCGCAACTAGCACCTACAAATTCATTTATCCCTTTGGGCTTACTGAACATCCATTCATACCCCTACAAGTGCGACACCATATTTGCTAGTGTTCGGGATAGGATCTATCATCCCCTTAGAGATTGAACTTTCCTCCATGAGGATCTCTCTTCAAGACTATCTGGATAAAGATGAAGATAACCGAGTGGCAAGATTGCCTGAGTTGGAGCTATTGGATGAGAAGCACATTCACACTCTTAATCACCTGAAAGTATATCAACATAGAGTCTCCAGAAACTATAACAAGAGAATCATCCCTCGTCAGTTTGAGGTTGGTGATTTAGTCATGAAGGAGAACCAGTTCAACACCAGAACGGAGCGAGAAAAGAAAGGGAAGTTTTAACCCCATTAGTTAGGACCCTAAGTCATAGTTGCCAAGTATGGCACATGGGCATACAAGTTCGCTCACCCCAATGGTGATCAGCTCCGGGAGCCCATGAATGTCATGCATATTAAGAGGTTTTATGCCTGAACATGGCGCAAGAAAGTCATAAAAATCAAAAATACAAAAATAATAATAATAATAAAAAATCAAACAAATTCATAAAAATAAAAAGAGAAAATAGGTCGTCCACTTGTGAAAACCATGTAATTGTGGCACTTTGGGCAATTCCTTAGGTGAAAACTAGTTTCCGATGCCTCAAGAAGATTCGTTGTTCACAAGCATTCTATATTCAAAGGGTAGTTGTCTTTGGCCTGGACCTAGCTCTGCCACTGAATTTCCTTGTTCAACCATTCTGTCTAGCCTTGATCCATCTTTTCCTTCTTTTATTCGTCTGTGAGGGATGTGGTCTTTCGTGATTTCCCATCTTACGCAAGGGAAACTCAACAAATTCACCTTCTTGTTCATAACTGTGTGGCTTCTACCTTTGCATATTCCCCACCTAACACTGGGGGCATCCATGCTTTCTTGGTTACTTGCACATAGCTTTGGAAACTATCAGAAAACACAAAAACAATAGAAAATTGTTTTGAGAAAACACAAAAACAATAGAAAATTGTTTCGAGAAAACATAAAAACAATAGCAAATTGTTTTGAGAAAACACAAAAGCAATGGACAATTGTTTCACAAAAACCTAAACAATAGAAAGTCGGTGCATGAAAACATATCTTACAAAAAAATTTACTTGCATTGCCTTGTTTCCTTGCTTTTCTTGTTGGTTGTATAGTGTTTTGCGGGCTTACTTTTGAGTTGTTTTTTGCTTGGGTGTACTTTGTCATAGTTTATCTTTTCTTGCTTAGAATAGATTCATTCTTGCTTGTGCATATCGTAGTGGGTTTCGATATGCTAGTGTGTTAATTCATTATTTCTTTCTTAACTCATTTGGTTGTGTTTTGTTACTTATTAATAAGGCATGGTGATTCATGGTGTATTGCATTAATTCTTGGTGTTATTTGTAGCATTTGGCTATGTTTCTTACATGTGCTCTATTTTGTTATCATTCACATCACATTACCATCACTATCATCACATCTAGCATCATCTATACATCATATATAAACAAAAATGCTAAGTTTTACATCATGCATTTATGCTAAGCTAATCATCACATATCATATCATCAATGGGGGCAAGAGGGGTTGCGCATAATCAAAAAACTATCCCCCCCACACCAATATCATCATATCATCCCGTCCATATACATCAAAATAACACATGAAAACAACATTTGAAATTGTCTACAGGTCTATCATCTACAATCTACAACACATGTATACATCAATACATCAAAATCAGATACATAAAAAGTACAAAATTAGATAATACATCCATAAGTGCTGAGTCAAAACATGCAAGCCTTAGGGACTGGTCCCTGCGATGCTCTGGAGGACTTCCCCTGCTCAAATACTCTACCTCATGGTGGAGGCATAGCTTCCTGTGTTGGGCCCTGTGTCCTCAGTCCTTGTGCCTATGCAACACCCTATCCATCATGAGGGATCCCATCAAAAGGATCCTCGGGGTCTAGCCCCAATGCTACTACTCTATCCTTGCACTCTAATCCATGCCATACCTCCATAGGAGGGCAAATACTTGCTACCGATGTTTCCTCTAGAATAGTTAGTCACTAGGGTAAAACTATAGCATACCATGCTGCATAATCAGCTGTGGTCCCTGGATCTCTAATCTACCGCTATGGATCCCCCTATATCAAAAAAATCCAAAACTAAGGCAAATTTTTTCAAAAAATTCCTAAGAAGTAAAACACCCTACAAAATGGTAACTTGCTTCTTATGGCTGAAACTTGTGTCTTGCGCATGGTATTTTCTCCATATCCTATTTGTTTGTCTCACATCTTCCCCAATTAAAATGACTCGCAGATCACCGGATTCACAACCATTCACAAAAGCTAGATGCTTGCTTCGTCTGTAATTTGGGGCACTTTTGGTTACCTGGTGCTGTTTTGTTGCACACAAACGATTTTCATGGACCTTGTGTCCATTTTCATTTCCCCTTGCATGTATCCTTTCTTGGGGCATCATTTTTTAACCTTTGTCATCAATCGTGAACTTGTGGATCTCTCCAGCACTGATAACAAAACATTTGTACAACTGTCTTGACCATTTTTGTGTTGGATATGTGCATTCGTACTTGTTTTCCCTATTAGATGAGCTTGTTTCCTTCTCATATTGCATTGCATTTCTTTATGTTGCATGGAGTTGGTACTTTCAGCTATGGACAATTGTTCGCGGTATGGATTTTCATGTCATTCTACCTTTGTCGTATGCTTTTTTTTTAATAAGGGCCAATGATGTAGTTTCTATGACAATATGATGACATCAAATTTGTTCCACATAAACAGTGGCTAGAGGCTAAGTTCTTCTCTCCCCTCTTCCTTATTTCTTCTACACCACTTCCCTTTTCACCCCTGCTTTTCTGTCTCACAAGAGCATCTTGCCTCCTCCCATCTTTCTACCTATATCTCACCTTTTTGGATCGTCGATCGACTTCTTTCATCACCCCATCGACACTCGAGGGGGCATTTCTCCCTCCTACTAATTTTTCTCCTATCCCTTCAAAAAATTTCTTCCATCTACTATCTTTGAAGTGATGTCACTTACGCCACCCCAAAGAGGGGAAAATGTAGACACCTATAATTATGCCCAAGTAATTTAAATAGTTAAATTGCACTAATTATCTCCTTTTCCGCAAATAGATGGCATATTGTCAAAAGTGCTCATATTCCCTCTAATTTTTGTCATTTAATTACAATATGCTAATTGATTAATTCACCTACCTAGCCAACATCCTAATTAACGACCTTCCATTAATTATCACTTCCTCTATCTTGATTAATTAATTATTATTAATTAATTAGTCTTCCCCTTCATTTAAAGTAGTAAATCGATATTAAATTGATTTAATCCCTTTCTAATATCCTGAATCGCACTAATATTCTTCTAAATGGCTTCTATAAGCTTACACCTATCTATTAATTAATTGCCTTTGATTAATTAAAATACCCCCAACTCCCATGACTTGCTAAACATGTATTAAACCCTTCTAAAGTAAGGTTACCTTTAATAAAGCAACCTTATCCATTCCTAATCATGTTTTACCTTTATCCCACATTCATGAGAATGTGTTGAGTCTTTTATCCTTTGGGCTATATAAATATCCCTCCACCTACCTTTTTACTTACACCTAAACTCCTTAGACAGCAAATGCAAAGCATATAGCAAAGACACTAAGAGCTTGCACCTTGTTTTCTTGAGAGTTCACCATCTTGAAGAGTTAAGCCTCTTTCTTAAAGTGCTTAAGTCATATGGGAGGTGTCAAAAGGGTCTTTTAGCCCAACTTTGCTTAGCCCCCATTTCTAGGTTGTTGGAACATTAAGGACAACTATTTTTGATAGCCATGGTACCTACCTAGGTTCCTTTATTTATATGTTGTTAGAGAATAGAGGATATTTAGGTGCTTAACATAGTTGATTTCATAGTTTTGTATTGATAATTGTTAGCATCTAACCCTTGATTAATTCTTATCATGATGGTGTTTATAATGTTTTTTAATTCTTGTTAATTAATACTATTTAAGTGTTAGTCTTTGTTTACATTAGCATCATTTTAAAAACAACACTTGCACACAATTAGTTATATGAGGTTTTTGGTTGATGCATGTGCACATATTTTATCTTTTATGTATTTGCTACAGCCATGAGGTCAAAGGAGGTATTGTGTGATATTACAATTAATTATATCACAAAAAACAAAAGGGGGTTAGGAGACCAACCACAATGGAATACTAGATGGGTACAATGACGGTCACCTTGGCAACTTATGTAATACTTAATGTTTTATTATTATTTTTTTAAGGGGTCACCATGGGGGGAATGACCTCCAAATGTGACCATGGGATATGTGTGTAATTATTTCTATTTTATTTTATTTATTATGGAGTATGTGATTTATTTCATGATGTAATTCATTTAATCATTCTTTATTAATGTGACTAAATTAAGTGGATTAATCATGTTTATTAAGTTATTTAGAGATTTGAAAAAAAGGGTTCATGTATTATAGTAGTTGGTCCTTGAAGCTTGTGATTTATGTAGAGTGTATTTGAATTTGAGTGTGGTGGCCTCTACCTTACCTAGGAAATTTGGATTTTGGGCTTAAGATCCATTTTTAGAGGCTCGTGGGGCAAGTTAAGCTTGTCCCACACCTCTTAATTTCATCTACCAATTATACCTATGGGTTGAGGGGTTAAAAATAGACCCAACCCATAGGTACACATAATTATAATTAGTATCAACCCATAGATATACCAATGTTTTGTAAGGAAAAATATGACATTTAATTCACTTTTGTAACATGATTTTTAAATTATGTCCTTAGGGAGCGTGGGTTTGGGTTGTGTGTGTAGGAGGATTTTCATTTCTCTTAACCACAAATTTTGGGTTCCTTTTTTTTAGGTTTGACTTATTATGTAGAGTTGAGGATAAGGGATGTGGCATCCTACTTGGATCCACCTCACCTTATTCTTCTCTTTTTCTATATATATAAGTTTATTTATTTGTTTGGGGGTTACTTCATTTTATTTGTGCACTTGCCTTTTGGACAGAAAACGTTTTGGAGTGCTTGTTGAAGTCTGGGAGCTTATTGGTGTTGTATTGAGCTTGAAGGATCTTGAAGTTTTATTGTTTGAGTAAGTTCGTACTATGGAAAGGTAGGAACTACACCCTTGTTTTACTTGATTGTTTTTATATGTGTGTATTCCATGAAAGTGAATGTTTTATGTGCTTTTTGGGATATTGGGTAGAATTCCTAAGTGTTGTGTAGGAGAAGACTATGGGGATTTTCTTTTTTAGGGAGGCATAAGAGTTTTGTTTCATGTTTTTGGAGGGAGTTGGGATGGGTTCCCCACCTTTTGATAATAAAAAAATGCTTCATTTTCTTACATGGTTCTTTTGAGGGAGACTTAAGAGATTGTAGGGAGGCATAAGAGAATGTGGGAGGCATAAGAGGATCTTGAGGGAGGCATAAGAGTTTTGAAGGGGTTTTGAGTTGTGTTTTGGAGGGTTTTAAGGTGGGCACCTAATCTCATTGGGAGGCATAAGTGATCTCCCCATAGTTCCTTTCTCCATTGACTTTGAGTTTTCAAGCCTTGTGTATTATTTTTAAAGTTTCATTCTTGTAATTTTTATCTTGTACTTTAATGTGTGTTAAATGGTTGTGAAAATGTGTATTGTGATGTGGAAGCATTGTTTTATTTTCCATGGGTTGTCTCCATTTCCTATTACACTTTTTTTGGGTGCAGTGGCCAATGAGGAGGATAACTTCTTCTCCTCATTAGATTATTGATTGGGTAGAGAGTGTTGTCTACTCCCCCATTTTTGTTTTTGTGTTTTAAGTAAAGAAAATTATGGAGCTTGTTGTATATATCTTCCCCCTCAGGTAGATATAGACAAACGAAAGAATATGGAAATCAAAGAAACTCAGACCTCGAAATTTATTACATTACCTGGCGCGGGTTAAGGGTGCAGGTAAAAGGATGTTAACATGAAAATGGATGAACCTTGGCGTAGGTTAAGGGCGTAGGTAAAAGGATTTTGACATGCAAATGGATGCACCTTGCTGTAGGTTAAGGGCACATGTAAAAGGATGTCGACATGAAAATGAATGCGCCCTGGCGCAGGTTAAGGGCACAGGTAAAAGGATGTCGACATGAAAATGGATGCACCCTGGCACAAGTAAAAGGATGTCAACATGAAAATGGATGCACCCTGGCGCAATTAAAAGGATGTCGACATGAAAATGGATGCACCGCTGGCACAAGTAAGAAAATGTTGACATGCAAAAAGTCGCGCCCATGGCACAGGTTAGAGGCACAAAGCACAAAGTGTCGACATGGAATTTTTAGCACCTATGGCACCCGTAAGAGTATGTCGACATAAGGATGGATTCTCTGAGGCGCATCTTCAGGAGGCGCAACATTTTGAGCATTGACACCCCGACAGGAAGCAAACCCTGGTGCAGATATTCAGATGGCCATAACTTTTCACAGGGAGCTCAGATTCATGCAAGGTTGGAATTTCCAGAAAGCTTATGAGGTCCTCCATCCAACTACATTTCTCCATTTTTTGGTTTTTCTAAGGTCCTCACCTACCACCATAATGGGATGAATTAAATGTAACTTGGAGGTGGTTGGGGTAGATTTGGAATTCCTCTCTCTTTTCTCTCTCATTCTTCCTATAAATTGTAAGGAGGGGCTTCTTTCTAAAGGCTAGACATTGTTGTTTTACCCCTCCCTTCTTCTCTTTGGTAGGTAAATTTGTGGAGTTCAAACCTCCCATTTAAAACTGTAATGCAACTTTACCTCTTGGCATTTTGTAGTGTATTGTGTCAATCTTTGGAGCAAATAATTCATGTCTGTGGATGACTCTCAACCCTCTCTATGTTCATTTGCATCCTCTTGATATTTCACTGCAAATCTGGTTATCTATGCATGATCTTACATTGCATTTTAATGGTTTGTGTTTATTGGAAAGACAAGTGTTTTTTCATTCCTCAGTGCATCACTTTGTTAGTTTAGGTTTTTTTTATGCATCTTCTTACCCTGTCTCCTTGGCAAGTTAGATTAGGTTTTTGAGTAAACCCTTTGCATTTTTATGTGTGCGTCTAAACAGAGGAATAGGAACCAGCCTTCATCTGGAGAGCTTTCCTGATTCGAAAGGTCCCACACTTGGGAAAAGCTCCATGTTATGCAATCACACTGAGAGTTTCAAACCATCGAGTTGCAGACATTCAAGGGTGTTGTGATTCTCCATCAATAGAGATCTTGTTGAATATTTGGGACTTAGAGCATTTGAAGAAGTAAAAAAAATCCTTTGTTGTAACAACCTTCCATGTAGTTTCCACTTAAGGTGGAAGGCTAGTAATCTAGAATTTTAAATAAAACTTGTATTGTATATTTTATTTATAAAGTTGTTTAATGTATTGTTGGAAAGAAATCTTTTTGAATTTTAAGAAAATGAGCTATGCTAAAAAAAAAGGAAATTTCATTGTTACTTGTAGGAGTTTGCATTTATGTAAGAATGAAGGGAAAACTTGGAAGTGATAAATCGTTGAGAATGTATTCTTAGCAAATCTGAAATGTAATATAGTTACTTGTGTTTTCTTTGAATAAATATTTGTGGTTGTAATGGAAGGATGCACTAATTTATAGAGAATCACCTTGTTGAAGGATTACATTCTTGTTGTGGAAAAGAAAGCAATAATACTTAGAAATATGTTGAATTTCATTCCTTCATTTGACCTTGAAAGAAATTTTTATTGGAAAAGTATTCTTGTAGTTATTTTTCTTATATGTTTTTGAAATAGAAAATATATGCAATTAGTAATTTAACTCATGGAATGAATAAGTGTTGTTAACTTATCAACTAGTGAATTTAACTATAAATCACCGTAGTAAAATTATATTTTGGAAAAATTGATGAAATGATGGTTCTGTTTTAGAAGAATATGACCACTGCCGAATGAATAGTGGCAGTCTCTAAACCACCACTCAAGAAAGGAAGTGGTTTCCGAATCATCACCATGGTAGGGCAGAATTCATAGGACCGCTAACCTACTCAGGGCAATAGTTTCATCTCTCTCAGCTGAAAATTAAAATCCGTGACGATGCGAATTTGAACTTGATTTAATTAAAATATAAGCCTATAAAATGTAAAAAGGAAACCACCAATAAACTATAAGGGAGTAAACTCATTGTTTTAAGCATTTCAATCCTTGAATGGGAATTTAAATGTATTAAATTTCATAGATTAAATGGAAATAGGGTTTTTCCCAAATAAAAACTCAGGAATGTAAATAACTAAATAACTACTCTAGATTTAGGGTGGAAACTTCTACAATCAACAAATAGAAGACATTACAATAAATATCCATGAATAAACTAAACTAAGCTTGATCTAAATGAATCCCTCCATGGTTCCCTCCTTTATTTCATGGATTCCACTAATCCAACCTGCAAATCAAAGAAAAGAAAAGAGACCAAATGAGGAGGCTAGAGAAAGGAAAAAGGTTTAATAAAATTTCATAAGGATGGTTAGGATTAGGTTGGAAATATAGGATCTAGTGGCCATAATTGATTTGATCCAAGGGTTAGGAATCAACCCTACGATTGTTATGAGAGAATATATATTATGGGCTTTAAAATAATTTAAATGTATGTGAAAATGGGTGAAGGGGGGCACTTAGTAACCTAGTATGTTAAGTTGGTTATGTAACTCTCCTAGTATGTTTTAGTAAATGATTCAATGGAAATTAGAGATAATAATTTAAGGGGACAAAGGTAACTAAGGATAAGGGTTTAATAAATGTGGGTTTGAATGTTAATTTGAGAGGGGAAAAATATTTAACCAAGTAAAAGAATTAATGGACACATATCTAGAGGATTGTAAGTGAAATTGACTTTAGAAATGGGTTAAGAGTATTTAATTATTAATCTAGACCTGCTCCATCCAGTGTAATGTAGCAGTTTTTGGTAGGAATTAATCAAATGTATTATAGGGTTCGACACCCTTGCAATCTTTTAAACAAAAAAAATTCCACAACTTTCTAGGTAATTATTTAAGGTTTAATGTTGTTTTGGAACATGGAAATTTGTGGGAGTTACACATTACACTTATTTTAAGTCTTATAGGTTTAATGATATTATTATCCCGACAATTTTCATTTTTCAAAAGTTAAATTATCATAAATTTGATCAAATGTATTTATAAATATATTTTTATAAATTATATACATAACTTTAAAATCTAGTTTTCATCACAATTTTTAAATATAAAAATATATATTTTATTTTATTGTTTGCATAAGTGTTTAGTGGTGGCTCAATATTGAAATTGTGATAGTTAATAAAATAATTATGCAATACAAAAAATATTCTTGTTTTGTAAATCGAAAGTTTAAAATTATGAATATGGTTTTGTGGATTGCACCCACAATTTTACTGCTAAAACAAAAAAAGTAACAAACAATGAGGTAATTTCTACATTTTAATATTGTTGTAGATTCTCGATAACTGAAAATGTAGAAATTTCCATCCACATTTTTTCAAAATTTTCTTTTTTCATTAAAAAAACCATGGGTGGAATTTAAAAAATCATATTCATAACTTTAATCTTTCTATAAACAAATAGCTTGGTGAAATATTGTAGATACAATACCCATTGTATTTTTGTGTTATCTTTTTAAAAAAGCTTACAATACCTATATTTTAAGTACTTGTGATTGTTCTTCAACAATTCCATAATGATTTTCCCTAAAATATTTATCTAGCAGATAACATTTAATGTGATGCTACTCTATAGCAACTAACATTTACAAACCCTCATAATGCATAGAAAATGGAAAAATTGTTGGAGATGATGGTTTCCCTTATGAATTATATAAATCAACATAGAAATTTGTGGGACCAACTGTTTTATAGGTTTCCAAACAATATTTAAACAAACATACCATTTGAGCTATTTTAAGGAAATGATAAAATTCATAACTAAGGGTGGTAACTTTAAACTCATTTCCAATTGGAACTTGATTACCTTATTGAAATTTTCATATAAAATCATCACCAATGTTTTACTCTTCACATCTTTCACCATCTTCCTACTCTTCACAAATAAGAGAAAAATGGCTTTATCAAATGTTGTTACATATTAGATAATCTTATTATTTTTTGGGAGGGCATGGAAAAGGACAAAGAATCATAGTAGTAAACTATTTTTCACAAATTGGACTTTGGAAAACTACATGATCACAATGAGTATCCTTTTTTTCCTTATATAATAGTTTTTTTTGGATTCAGTGAATTATTTATTGGGGAAATTCAAACTCTCTTCTTTGATGACTCGTCTTACCTCAACATCAATGACAACAAATATTATTCTTGTGGCATTTTAAAATCCATATACAAGGGGTATGTTGATTATCTTCCATGGTTTATTATCGTAGAAGAAGCTTTTAGTTATATTTTTATATTGAAATCCAAACAATATCACATTATTTGAATTTATTTCTTGATCTAGTCTTCCCATCTTCTTAATTGACACTTCATAGATGATTCCTTTCTTACAATAGCTTAAAATGACAAAACATTTGATGAAACCATGTTTTTGTGCTGATATTGTTTGCAAAGCCTTCGGTTCTAATATTCAGTGGTTGAAAACATCAAGTTATAGAAATAGTTAGTGTCCCATTCTAGATTATTTAAATAAGCCCCTCTTGAAGTATATTACTTGTATAGGAAAACTTAAATTCTAGTGTATTTCTTTTGATTTTGAAAACATCTCTTCTGATTTATGGAAATATGTGCTTGGCAAGATCTAGAAAAAAATCATTTGTACATGTATAAGCCTTTTTATTTTCTTGTAAAATTCTACATATGTACTAAAAATCTCACACATATGAATGTTTATATACTTCTTAGTGATACTCTTCTAAGGATTTGTTCAATAACTTATCATAACTTCTAGGATATTTTATTTCATCCAATGGCTGGAAAACTAGAGGCTTTCATAGAGTGACATGGGAAATTTGTTGCTTTCCTCAGGTGAAAGGTGGTATGGGTATGATTTATGTATACATGAATATCATTTCCTTGTGTGTCAAATGGGTGGTCAAATACATTAAAGGTAAGGAGGCTTCAAAACTATTTCTTATAATTTGCATTAATTCAATCATTCTTTATGGAAGGAATTGTTAGAAACATATTAGGATACATATCGTAATAATCTCTTCATCTCCCAAAAATATTGAAGACTCCTTTATTTTTTATAGAGTATTTGGAAAGCCTTTAATATTTTCAAGCCCTTTTTTGAGTTGGTTTTTTATGGTTTCATATTTAGATTTCCATTTAATGATCGTAGCATATATTGGTCACCCATTGTGATAGGTAATGATGTCCCACTTATTGATATGTTGGGAATGAAATCCATTAGATTGTATTGCAAAGAGATTTTGAAAATTTGGGATTCTTTATCATTCATAAATTAGACTCCCTTGTAGGATCTCAACAAAAAATTAACTTGAACAATTTAGATATCCAATTTCTACTTATACTTTTTTAACTTATGTTGGATTTCATCCTTGACAAACTAGGTTTATAACCCTAATTATGTGGTAATGTGATTGTAGATGAAACATTGAAACAACCTTTAAACACTACAATTTGGGGCTTCTTTATTAAGTGATGTATCTACTTTATCCTTCACTTTACAAGCTCAATGCATGTCATATTTGGATTCCTCACCCAAAAGGAATATTTTTCATCTCAATAGGGTTTAAAATTCCAAACCTGAGCCAAAACATTGTCACATCCAATGGTGTTTTTTATATGCAATGCCATTCTTAGTCCAGAATCACAGCACTCCTTAATGGCCTAAGTTTGAAAATGGGGCATTCGGTGTGATTGCACAACATTGGACCATATCTCAAGTTGGGGGACTTGTAAAACTTGAGATGGACTTCCAGAGAAAGCTGGTCCCTGCTTCTTAATCTACCTACCACAAGTTATTCAAGTGCAAGTAGCATGCTAATATATCCTAATCTAACCATTCCAAGGGGACAGGGAGACAGAGAGAGAGAGAGAGAGAGAGAGTGAAAGAGAGCCTACACTAAGTGGTGATACACCAGAAAAGGAAGTGGCTGATCACAAGATCTAAAGTGCCTGAAGTGGAAAGAGATGAGCAGAGGTGGGGGTGGACAAGGATGCACCACATACTAGAGATAGAATTTCACACATAACACCACTTAAAAATCCATTAAGCACGGCTCCCAAAACTTGCAATAAACATAAGAGTATGCACAATATATCCTGGAATGATGAGAAGGTAATAAGAGACAATAAAATAAGCAAAGGATGGACAGATGCATCACGAAATAGATTTTATTGCTCCAAAAGTTCACATGGTACATCAGTTAATGGGCAAGGAGCAAGAAAATGTCATTACAGAGCAATGAGAGGAGGCTTAGACTTTGCATTCTACCCTAATGAAGAAAGAGTTAGGTGGGTCATAGGAGGGAAACAGATGACTAACCCTTATGAAAATACCTCTCCTTTACAATATATAGAAGAAAGAGAGAAGGGGAGAGGGAAAATCTGAATCTTGTTTCAACCACCTTAAGATATGCATTGAATTCTCGCCTGCTCTAACCACTCCAGAAAGCATTGAAATCCACCTATAACAAGTGATGGGCTTTACTGCAAGACCCATGCCCCTGTCGTTGTACCATTACTAAGAAAGAAAGAGGCCCATTCTTAATTATGGTGGAAGGTGGGAAACTTGACAATCCCTTGAAAAATAGCGGGCTAAAACATTAATGGACGCAGGTGAGAAACTGGTGCCGAGATATTTCCAAAAAATCCTCTCCCGCCCAAATCTGAATTTCCAATCGAAAGATATGGATATCCAAAGATAAGTGTCATGGGCGCACAATGTTTAAAAGATTTTGTCTGTACCAGGTCCACGTGGCAACGTCGCGCATCTTGAAGATTCAGCTCCTTTCTTTTGCTCTTAAAATTGTCACCGTACTAACACATGGCAACTTCCTTGGGCTCCTCTATGTTTCCTTTGTATTCTACCTGGGTCTCTCCTATTGGTAAAGACATTATGCCCAACCCTAGACACACTGGAGGCTTTGCACTCATTTGGAAAATAACCCCAAGTTTTTACTTTTGAAGTTGCATAGATAGAGACACGTGGAGGCTCTCCGCAGGATTTTAGAATTTTTCAACAGTCGAACTTTCCTTTTTGGACTCTGAACACGTGGTAAGTTGGCACTCATTTGGGGACTTCCTTTTGGGCTGCACCTTTGAAATTATGCTAATGAGACACATGGTGAGCTAGCAAATGTTTGGGGGCCATCTATTTGGATTCACCTCTTGAAAATGTGCACTGAAGAGATAAGTAGCTCCTTTTTCTAGCCTGTTCCTTTCTTTGTATTTCGGTTATGTCCCCTTTTTTTGGCAGAGCCATATGTCTGACTCTGGACACATGGAGGTTCAACGCGCATTTGGGAACCCGCTCCAAGTTTTACATTTGAATTTGCACCATGCTGACACTTGATTCCTTCTACTGGCCTACCTCTGCTTAGACTTTTCAATGACTACCTCTGCCTTTTCAGGCTCTAGACCTGTGGAGGGCCAACGCTTGTTTGAGTCTCTAATTTAGGTCATTCCTTTGACATTACATTGATGTGACACATGGAAGCATCTGCTTGGCTCTCTATACTTAGCCAATTTAGGTGCTCGATCCATTTGACTTCTGATGGACCCTAGACATGTGGAGTGTCTGCGCACGTTTGGGAACCCGCTCTTTAGACCCAACCTTAGTGGTGCACTGATAAGACACGTGGAGGCTTTCGCTGACACCCTTATATTTAATTGTTTTAAATGGCATGCTACTGTCCCCTTTTCAGACTTGGAACATATTAAAGCCTCGCGTTCATTTGGAAACCCACTCCGGACTTTACCTTTGAAGTTTTGCCGAGTCGACACGTGGCCCCTTCCACCGGTTCCTTATACTTACTCCATTTAGGCTCGCTTTGTCCCCTTTTTTGACTCTGACCATGTGGTGAACATGTGCTGTTTGGGAGAACCACCTTCAGAGTTAGTCTTTGAAGTTACGCCAAGTTGACACGTGGCGCCTTTCGCACTGGATCTGCCCCATTTTGACTTTTCAACTGTCTACTATGTCCCTTAGTCCTGGACCTGGGACACATTGGAAGCTTGGAGCTGTGTTTGGGGTCTCTATTTTAGATTCTATCCTTGGAGTTGTACACCGATGAGACCCGTGGCACCATCTCGCGGGTCTGTGACTTTTTAACGACTGATGAGACACCGTACAGGCTCATGGGCCTGCACTCTTGAAAATTGTGCCATTTTGCGGAGAAGTGAAAAATTTTCGAAGTCCCCCGCAGACCTTGTTGACCAACATTCATACTTGGGAAAATTTTCCTCTGACGGCCCCACAAACCCGCTTTTACACAAAAATTCATCCCCAGGTCTGTCAGCCCACGTTTTCCACTTGGACAATAAGGAATCATTCTCAGGCCCATGGGCCCGCAATTATACTTGTGCTATTTTTCTAAAAAGTGGAAAAATGAAAAAATGTCTACCGCTACCACCACTGCCAATCCACAATTTTCCATTGGTAAAAAAATACTTCCCTAGGTTCACGCTGGCCCAATTTTGGAAAAAAAATCATTCCCAAGGCCCGTCTGGCCCGTAACTTGTAAAATACGAAGAGTTAGAAGGACTTATTTATATCTCTATAAAGGGAAATAAATTTTGTATCTGATGGAAATTCTTTTAGAGTTCCTTAAGTTATTAAAATATGTAAAAATTAATATTGAAGCACAAAGGGGGAAAAATGGTGTCAGTTGATCAAAAATAATTGTGAGGTTATTTTTGTCAACAATTTGGTGACTCTTCGGGATCATCTACCTACTAGGTGAAATGATTAGTGGCCTTAAAGAATCCTTTAGGTATGGATTCTGTCTGGTAAGCACAAATATAATTTGAACTTTGAAAATACGATCCCTAACCCACTTGGAAACCTGTTGGAACCATAGAGCTGAACATGAACTACCCCGTTGCTATTTCCAATGTCCTGTGCACAAGCAACATAACACCATAACGCACTATGTACAAAACTGGAAATCATACATGTTCCAAGTGGAACATGCAGAGTTTCCACAAGTATTGTTTTTGCTGAAAACAAACCTAAAACTATTCCTACACTAACCAGAGAGAAAGGGGACTCAAACAAATCATGCAACTGGCGGGGAGAAGTAGCTTCCCTTCCTCTAAAGGGGCGGCCATGAAAATGATTTGACACTGAATATGGCTACTTGTACACGTGAAAAACTAACTATAAGTCGGTCTTCCACCCAAATCATCAAGGTGTAAACTAGGAATAAGACAAATGTCTCTTTTAGTTTCTCTTCATTTGGACTGAAGAGGCATTGCAGCTAATCCTTGGTACTTTGGAGCTCATCCTCATGCCCTGAAGTAGGCATTACTGATTTTGGTTTCACCCTTGGCTCCAGTGAAGCCAAGTACCTGATGTTAGTGCCATTTTTGAGCTTGCATCATTTTTCCCTAAATTTTTCCTTTATTCTACGTGCTCTGAAACGTTTTTCTCTCAAATTAGTGGTCTCAAAATTTTCCCCTCTTGCTTGGATGCTTCAAAATGCTCATAAACATGTTTTTTTGCCCCAATTTGAAAGAAATCTACATGTGTGCCCTATTTTGTGCCCTAGTTTTTCCAAAATCTGTGGGCTCTTCCATTTTTCCTTTTTGCTTGATCATGGAGGTATAAAATTGATCAATTTTCACTTGTATGCCATTGAAAATCCAATTCCATGATCAAAATATTTTTGAAAACATGTTTTAGTAGGTTCAATTTCAAGAAATTTGTCGTCCTTAGTGAAAAAATGGAATTCTAGGGCATCCCTATCATTTTCTGTGTTTTGACGGTTAGATGGGCGTCATTTTCCTATCAATTTCTTCTTTAGCATTCATCGACAGTGTGGCTTGTTCTAATTGGACAAGGATTTACAAGTAAATTCTAAAAACTTAACATTTTTGTGTTTTTTGAAAAATGTGCAAGTTGCCCCCGCAGCTCCGCAGCCCCCAAAGGAGGACACGTGATAGGTAGGGAGATGGAAAGGTGGAGTTTGATACTTTTCACCCTTTGGTGAAAAAGAGTTAAAGTATGAAATTGGACCGCAAACCCACAGCCAATGGGATGAAGACACGTGTCAGCAGCAGGCTCAAAGGTGGAGGTGCAGGTTGGCAGAGGAAATGGTGAAAATTTTCCTTTGTGGAAAATGAAGTTAAAGTATGAAATAAGTCTGCATGCCCTCAGCCAATTAGAAGGTGACACGTGGTAGGGAAAGGTGGAGGTGTGGGCTGGCTGAGGAAATGGTGAAAATTTTCCTTTGTCAAAAATGGAGTTAAAGTACGAAATAAGAGCACTACCCCGCAACCAATAAGGTGAGGACATGTGTCCTACGGGAGGGTGGAGCTACAGAAGAAACTTGAAATATTTTCCTTTGTCTAAAAAGATGCAAAATGTGTAAAATTGAGCCGTGACTCCGTATCCAGTCATATTACGCCATGTGTTAGGGATAGAACCGGAGATGCGGGTTCGCGGGGATAATTTGGAAAAAATTTCTTTTTCCAAAAAAGGTGGAAATGTGTAGAATCAAGCCGCGATTCTATTGGTACCCACATTGGGACATGTGTTAAAAAAATTTCTCAAAGGTAGAGTTGCGGGGAAAACTTGGAAAATTTTCCTTTTTCCAAAAGAGAGTCAAATGGAAGAATTTCTCTGCGGTTCCACTGGGGCCCACCTCGGGACTTGTGTCAAGCCCATTTTCAAAAGCAGAGGTGTAGAGAAAAATGGGATTTTTTTCCATTTTTTCAAAAGGGTCAGAAAAGGTCAAAGGAAGCCCCTGAGCTTGATTTTGCATCTTCCACATGGATGACCCACTTTCAAAGTCAAAGATCAACGGCTACTGAGCGTCTAAATCAGATTTTCCCCCATTTTTTCTTTAAAAATTCTAGGAGTGTGAATATTCATGATTTATTGCTATTTTCTACATGCTAAATAGAGGATCAAGTTAATTTTGATACCTAGAGTTTGGTGGGAGAGATCTGGAGACGTCTTTCGCCATTAAAGCAGTTTGACTTTAGGGCCTGATCTAGTTTTCTGTTTTTCGTCTCCTGAGCACTCAAGGGGTCAGATTTGATTGATATGGGATGAAATTGGTTGGTGAATAGACGGAGGCATGTTTTGCCTGAGAAAAGAGTTGAATGCAGGAAGAAATCAAGGAGATTTTCCCTCGAGAACCTAGAGACTTTTGCAGATCTGATTTTACGAATCAAGAAAGTATCATGGAAAGCACTGATGCATTTAAATTTTTTGTCTTTTTGGAGGAAAGGGCTCTATTGGAAATGCTATAAATGACACGAACTCATCGTGTAAACGGTTGGGAGTTTTTTGAAAGATTAGGACTGATTTTCTCCAGCAGAAAAAGCTTGATAGAGCCCATCCATTTTCAGAAGCCATCTAGAGAAGCCTGTATATCTCTCTTTGTGTTAAATTTGATCGTGTCAAGGTGGTTGCAAGTTTACAGCCATTGAAAATCTTTGAGATTGTTCTGGAAACTTTCCCTTGCTGAAAAATTTGATCAAAATTTGACTTATTATATTTCAATCTTGAGTAAAGTGTATTTATTTCATCTCCGAATGCATGCAAGAAGCTTTTCTTGTTTCTGTTGCAATACTGTACCAAAATCTAGTCCAATCACATAGGTCTCAGTCCTTGTGATAGTGTAGTGGCATCTGAAATTTCATTTCTCAGAAGAGCCTTTATCTGGGAATGGCATAAATGGTTTAAATTCACTTTTCTTTCATTTTGTTAATAGAGATTCTCTATAAGCCTCTAGGTGTACCTCAGGTGTGACTTGGTTTAAATCTTGGTTCTTTATTGGGTCCTTTGACTCAAGCCTTCATGATAGAATCACACAGATTGTGTGAAAGAGTGTTGATTTGGGCCTCCATTGAAGCACATATTCTAGTTGAGGAAACAATTTAACTTTTTGTGGAATTTTGTTGATTGAATCTTTCCATTTAGCATAAGCTCTCAAGGATCACGTGAGTCAAGTTCACCCTGTCTCCCCTCCTACAAAAATTCATTTAACAACAACTAATCCTATCCATACTACCCCTGTTTTTGCTCTGCATACCCACACAAGACCAAAATCCTTTTACTAAAGCATGCAGAACAGATCATGGTCTCAAAATGTCTTTAGTAACCTTTGCCTTGTTGTGAAGATATCTCCATGATCTGGAAGTGAAAACTTGTGAGAGTCAGATCTGGTGTGTTGATCATATTTTCCCCAAGGTCTTCTTTAAAAAATTTATGCAAAAGAAAGGTACCTGTATCTCCTTTCAAACGACAGAGGTTACACAATAGGTTCTCTTACCTTGGTTAAAAGGCACAACCTAAAATATTTAGGATAATATCATATCCTTTTGAGGTGTTATCCATCTCTCCACAAATCCAAGTAACAAAAGGACAGCTAGATTTTTCCTCATCTACAAAATGACATAAATTTATGATCTATTTGCCTCTAAGCTCCCCGTTGAATATGTGTTGTTGCTTGGCTTGAAAAGGAGAACAAATTTGGGTACCAACACTTGTGGCGCCATTTCCAGGGAGTTTTTTTGAATTTCATGGAAATAATTTGTATTACTGAGATTGATTTGCTGGCTCACTTCTAATCCACATCTATTTAGCCCATTAACAACACCAACACTTGTGGCGCCATTGTCCAGGACATTTTGAAAGTTGTTGAGAACCGATTTGTCCATTAATTTTATAGTTCACATTCTAACCCTGTTAAAGCACTTCTTGTATGCTCTAACTGCCGTATGCAACTTCTCCAGTTTCCAAAAGTTTTGTAATGGTACTCTTTGGAAAAAATTGGTAGAGAAATGTCATTTTTTTTTCATTTCCAGTTTCTAGTGCTGACGGACACTTGACGGAACATTTTTAGTGCATTTGCACAACTAAGGTGAAAATCCTTAGTCATGATTCCATGTTGATTTGATTCTGATAAGAACCCATGTCTCAAACCTTTGCCAAGTAAGATTTGTTACTAACATTTGCAAAGATCGAAGGAAGAAGATCTTTCTTTGCTAGGGATCCTACTTGGACATTGTTTCCAGAGTTAGGAAAAGCAAAGTCAAAAGGAAGAAAATCCTGGAGAGTTGTGGGAGATCAGCAAACAAGAAGAGGGATATCCATTGATGAAAGTGAATGGCCTATCATTGAAGACTACCATTCAAGTGACTCTGAATCAGGTAGCCTCTTTTTGGAACCAAATTCTCTAGCTGGAGAAGGGCCTTCTTTTGATTTTGAAATATTTGCTTCACATTCTACACATGTCTTTTCTAGGGATTTCCAAGAAGCAAGGCCTTTGGGGGATTTCCATTTTGAAAACTACACTCATGTATTCCAAGAACCTTCTGCCCCCAATTAGTTTGTCACCCCTCCAGGATCACCTACTTGAATCAATATGGCTTAACCCAGACCCCCTTTTGTTGTAAAAACTATTGCACCTATAAATTTTGTGGGGATGGTTGGTTATCTAAAAGCAGTGCCTCAAGATGTAAGGAAAAAATGCCAAAGTTCTAGGGAAACAATGCTATTAGTGGTGACCAGCATCTAAAGCTCTTCCTCAATATGATGGAAGATTTTGAGATCGAGCATGAAGATGTATACGTCAAATTTTTTGTTCACACTCTAGAGGAGGATGCAAGGGATTGGTACAAAGAATTTCCAGATAAATTTATTGATTTTTGGGTTGAGATGAGAAATGCATTCAAATTACAATATGGTGATAGGAATGACCCTAGGTTTCTTCTATCAAAATTTGAAAACATCAAGAAGAATCCAGATGAGTCAGTACATGAATTCAACAAAAGGTTCAATAAGACCTTGAGGAGATATCCTGTTAGGATAAGACCATGTGATGATTCATGTTTGATCAAATGTACTGATGAATTTGATAAAAAGGCTGCTTACTACTTGAGGGACAAGAACCCTACTAACTTAAGGCAGGCCTTCACCATGGCTTTACAAATAGAGAACAATATCAAGGAAATTGGAAAACCTCCAAAGAGGGAAGGTGTCAAGTTGGTTAACCTAGAAAGGCTTCAAAAAAGCAACGGTGCTGATTTGGAGGAAGTTGTGAATACTTTGGTGGGGGATGTCAAGGAGATCTCCTAGAAGCTAGCTCAAGATGAGAAAGGAGTTGGGAAGAGCTCACAAGGAAAAAACAAGCAGTAAGGCCAAGATAAATTTACAAATCATCAAATAATTAATAACAGAGGAAAAGGAGCTATTGGATTTGGGAATAGGCATCCTCAAGGTAGAGAAAGTAGAATGGTACCTGATCCTTTGGTTGCCAGAGTTTTTGTGGTGGAAGAAACATAAGTCATTGATTGGTATGAGAAATTTTTCATGCCCCATGCTCCTTGTGAAGAATATCAGTAAGAAAAAGAAGAAGCTGATGAAAATGATGGTGATGTCTACATGATGGGTTGCTCCAATAGTTCACAACAAGGGGAAACTTCAAATGAGGTGATAAGTGCTAGAACAACAGCCACCTTTTGGGACTGCATTCATAGAGTACATATTCTCCCTCCCTCTCATACTTTAGAAGTAGATAATGTATAATATTTTGAATTTCCCAATAATGACTTCGAGTATTTAAGGGATTTAATGATAAAAAATTATGATGGAGGAATCCCATCTGAGGAGTAAAAGCAATTATTAATGAATGTTGTTGTGGCTCAAGAGAAGGAATATAACACAAAAAGTAAGGTTGTCAAAGGGACAGGGCCTCAGGCCAAGCCAAAATCTATGTTACTTTTTAACATTCCTAAAGAGGCTCCTAGGAAAAATCCATTTGCCAAAAGCCCTATATTCCCAAGAAAAAATCATACCCCTCCTTATGCTAAAGCTATCAAGAACCCTATGCCACCCAATGAATGTATCATCTTTCCTTCCAATATTTCCTTGCCCAAGAATGTCCCGTATGACATTGCCCAAGTTTTGAATCAAATCAAAGTCTCTATTCCATTTTTTTAGTTGCTTAGGATTTCTAAGCACAAGAGGAGAGAATTTGAATACTTGGTATTGAGTGAAAAGAAGACAACCCTAGGAACAAATGTGAACATTGTGGAGAATCCTCCAGTCATTGAAGAGTCTAAGACACCATCAACATTAGAAGATCTAACTGAACCACCTGAGGTTTATTTGGGGACATCCTTGGTAGAATCTCAGTTGAATGTGGATCCATTCTTCACTACTTTGATCAACAAGGATAGGATGCTCCACAACTACATGTTTGACTCTGGGGCATCATGTAATGTCATACCTTTGGAGGTCATGAATAGCTGAATATTAAGGTAACAACACCATATGGAAAGTGCACTGCCATGGACTCTAGAGAGGTGCCAGTAGTGGGATGTGTGAAGGGTTTGGTGGTGTAGGTTGCAGCCTACCCAGGTAAAAATTTATAACTTGATGTTGTCATAGTTGATTACCCAGCCAAGTGGGGTATGTTGCTGTCAAGAAAGTGGGTTTTAAGTGTTGGTGGTAGTGTCCAAATGGACATGTCTTATGCCACCATCCCAGTTGAGGGCATCCTTGTCAGGTTATATGGGGATAAGAAAATTTTACACGTTATTGAGGATCCCAACAATGCATCATATGAAGTATTATATACAAATGTTGATGCTGACAACTTTGTGGGATTTGCTAAGGGAAAAGAGCACAAGATTGAGGAGTCTAAGTGTTTTGAGCAGGAATGCTCTCCTTGGACTCTATTGTTTGATGGATCTTGCTCTAAATTTGGAAATGGTGTCGATGCAGTCCTAATTTCTCCATGCTAGGAAAGGTTTGTTTTTTCCTTTAAGCTTAACTTCAAGTGTACTAACAATATTGCTGAGTATGAGGCATTGTTGTTAGGTTTAAGATATTCTTGGAAGTATGGTGTCAGGGACATCATCGTCAAAGGAGACTTAGAGCTAGTTGTCAAGCAAGTTAAACTATATGCCACAAAGAATCAATGAATTAAACAGTACAAGCATGCAGTTTGGGACTTTATTGAGATGTTTTACTCCTTCAACATTGTGCATCATGAGAGTAGGCTAGATGACTTACTAGAAAACATTGTAGTGTTGGGGTCTCAGTTTGATAGTTCTACAACATCCCCTTATTGTGAATATGAGGTGGAGGTAGTGATAAGACCCTCTGTCCCCGACAATATAAAAAATTGACAGGTTTTTGATGATGAGGCTCAGGTCAGAAGGTTCCTGCAAAACAATGGAGAGTTTGCTGATGAAAACATTGATTGGGAGCCAATGGTTTATACAAAAGAGGGGAAGGAAACCTAATTTGACAAAGGAATCATCTAGCTAAATACCAACACCATTCCTAGATGGTTGGTTTCTCTTGAATCGAATTTTGATAATGCTAACTACATTATTAATAGGCATATGGCAGCCTCAAGGGATGTTGAGGATCATGACCTTGGCACGAAGGAGAAACCAAGGAAGATTTGGTTGGGTAGCAGTCTCAGCAAAGATGAAAAGAATTCATACATTCAGTTGTTAAAGAAATACCAAGATTGCATGGCTTGGACCTATTCTGAGCTCAAATCATACAAAGAAGACTTATTCCAGCATGAGACTCCCTTGGAGCCCAGTTAAAAACCATTTAAGTAGAAGAAAAGGCCAATTTATCCTCTATTATCTCTCAAAATGCAAGAGGAGCTAAAGAAGCTAAGGGATGGAGGAATTATCTAGCCCATAAGATATTCTTCTTGGGTTGTTAACCTAGTGCCTATAAGAAAGAAGAATGGTGATATCAGGTTGTGTGTGGACTTCGGGAATCTAAAAAAGGCCTCAATGAAGGACAAATATCATTTACCTAACGTGGAGCACATGTTGCAGTTGGTGACTGGTTCTGAGTTGCTTTCTACTTTAGATGGCTTCTCTGGTTATAATCAAGTCATGGCAAAAGAATCAGAAAGGATCAAGACAGCCTTCACTATTCCATGGGGAATGTATGTATATATTAGAATGCCCTTTAGTCTAATGAATTTTAGAGCCACTTTTCAGAGAGAAATGGATGTTGCTTTTGCTGGTTACATCCATGAGTTTATTTTTGTTTACCAAGATGATGTAACCGTGTTTTCAAGAAGGAGAAGTGACCATTTTCTGCACTTAGAGAAGATGTTGATCAGATGTAGGGAATATGGCATCTCACTCAATCCAAAGAAATTCCATTTTGAAGTGCAGAAGGAAAAATTGCTCGGTCACATTGTGTCATAGGAAGGAGTGATGATTGATCCAGAAAGAGTGTAGGCCATCAGCAAAGTTCTAATTCCAAAAACCAAAAAGGGAATTCAGTCCTTCTTTGGGCAGATAAACTTCATTAGAAGGTTTATATCAAACTTTGTTGAGTTAACTATCCCAATCACTTCCAAGTTAAAGAAGGATCAAATCATCAAATGGGAAGAGGCTGTCATCCAATATTTCAATGGAATCAAAGAGGCATTGAAGCATGCCCCTATTTTAGCACCCCCAGATTACAAGAAACCTTTCCAGCTATTTTCTTTAGCTTCAGAAAACACTATTGCTTCTGTCTTGCTACAAAAGGATGATGAAGGGGCTGAGAGGCCCAATTCCTTTTTCAGTAACGCTTTATAAGGAGCAGAACTAAAATACACCATCATGGAAAAGCATACATTTTCCATGGTCAAAGCAACAAAGGTTTTCAGGCCTTATATCTTAAGTTCAAAAGTGGTTGTTTATGTTCCCCACACCATGGTAAAATACATCTTATCAGAGATGGAGATATCAAGAAAAATATGTGGATGGGTGAAAAAACTGCAGGAATATGAAATGGATATCCAAACCACAAAGTTGGTGATAGGTTTGGGTCTTGCTAAGCTCATGGCTGAGAGCAACTTGCAGACTGTGGAAGTGAATGAAGTAGAGGGAGAGAGGGAAAATGTTCTTGAGAAGTTGGTAAGTTCTGAGTGGTACAAGGATGTAATCTTTTACCTTAGAAACCTATGTTGCCCTGATCATTTGAATAAAAATCAGAAAAATCCCTCAAGCTGGATTCTCAAAAAATACATCATCACTGACTTTGGGATGGCTTGGAAGAACCCTGAAGGTGTCCGCTTGAAATGTATAACTGAATATAAAGCTCCTATTATCACCGAATCATAGCACCCCTGTGCATATACAAGTGCATATACTTGAACTCACGGTGTGATTGGATAACATGGGTACTATCTCCAAGTTGTGGGACTTGCTACTTGAGATAGACCTCCAGAGAAAGCTGGTTCTTGCTCCTAAACTACCTGCCACAATCTACTCTAATGCAGGATAAGCTAACTGTTCTAATCTAAATTTCCAAGGGACCAGGGAGAGAGAATGCATAAAATGAAAGCCTACACTAAAGCGGTGATACACCAGAAAAGGAGGGTGGGAGAGTAGTCTCCAAATGTGTGAAATACAGAGGGAAAGTGCACACTAGAAGAGGTGATGACAGTTCACCATAATCTAGAAAAATGCATTCAAAACAATATCCCAAGCATACACAATGATAATAGATCCCTACAATAACATATTAATAGGCACAATATTCTTGTGGAAATATGAAAGGGGCAAGAAGAATGCAAGAAAGCACAGCAGGGGAGGATACATCCACAAACTGAGATCTTTATTGCTTCATGATATGCACAGTTCAATCTATTACAAGATAAGGGCCTGGATCACCATGCAAGGAGTCCAATACAAGGGCCTATAACACACTAGCTTCACAAATTAATTTTGGTAGAGCTTTGCTACCCCAAAACTCTCTCCCTTACAATGAGCCCAACACTCCAATTTATAGAAAAATGAGAAGAGAAAGAGAAGGGAAAAATAGAAATCCCAAAATCTGTCCTTCAACCACTTGTAAGAGGCATTAAATGGAGTAAAATGATCACATATTACTTATAAAAGGCCCCCCATACTTTCCCAGGTGCTGCAGCAGAGAACGAATGATGACCATGCCTCTTAGTTGCACTCCCAACTACCAAATAAAACACTGTTTTGAACCTAGCCGCGTTTTCTTAAAAAACTTGATCAATCTATCATCAAATCCATAATTTCTTGATTTTTGTGCATCGGGCTCGGAGCCACAATTCCAACGGTACCAATTTTGTGTGATTTCGTTGAGAAATGCAAAAGTTATGGCCTTTTGAGTGCGGGCAGCTATTTTGGGTCTGGCAGGCATTTTCTGTCATTTGACGGGAATGAACATTAACTGACTGGAGCCGAATATGTTTCTCTTAATTAAATATATCTACCCTCATTAAAAATAAGAAATCTAGTTTCTGTGGCATAGAGGACGTCGTGCTCGTCCCAGAAAGTCCAATTTTGTGAAAATCGGAGCTCGGAGTCAAAAGTTATGGCCGTTTGAAATTTCGTAGGTCAAATGTTGACTTTTCCTCTTCTATCTTCGGCCATTTCGCGCTTTCGCGTCCCACGCATCCCTCGCGTACTTTTTTCCCGGCTGTCCCGGATGAAAAACTCTTCCTTCGGCCATTTCACGCTTTCACGTCCCACGCGTCCCTCGCATACTTTTGTCCCGGCTGTCCCGGACGAAAAACTCTTCCTTCGGCCATTTCGCGCTTTCGCGTCCCACGCGTCCCTCACATACTTTTGTCCCAGCTGTCTCGGAGACCAAGACTTAGCCATTTTTCATGATTTTTTATGCCCTGAGCTTGTTTTTTGCAACTTTTTTCACATTTTAAAACTTGCTGGGTTTTCTTCTTGGACAGAAGAGTTAGAAAGAACCCGAGGGGACCGCAGAAACATGATTCTTTTGCCTTGAATCAATATAATTACTTGGGACTAAAGAATTTGATGCATGTTGTCAAAATTACCTTGAGGGGTGAATTTTGGATAACAATTTTGGTGACTCAGCGGGGTCATCTACCTGCTAGATGAAGAACGGCCAGCTGCTTGTAGCAATCCATTGGGCATGGAGTCTGTTTGATAATTTCTCAGCTGATCTGAAATTTGAAAGCTTGTGTCCTTGAGCCATTTGAACATTTGTTGAGCTGGTCCTCTCATGGCTGCAAATTCTTTTCCAGGAGCTTGACGAACTGCAAACATGTACATACTAGAAGTAATAGGACATGTGCAGAAGCGCTTAGGGAAATAAAAACTACTCTAACAGCAGTACAATGTGCATAAGCACTTAGAGGAATGGAAAATCTAAATTAATATTTACAAGGATGAGAAGCCATCTTTCTAGTAGCAGCGTTTGAGATAGATTCCATTGACCGGAATCTATAATTCTTCACCATCTAACTTAGCTAGTCGGAAGGCATTGCTACCTTTGCATTCAATGATCATGTACGGGCCACTCCAAATGGAATCGAACTTGGAATGCCTTCCTGGTTTTACACGATCAGCTCCCACTTTAGTACCAAATCTCCAGTTCGCAATGTCCTTGCCTTAGCTTTCTTGTCAAAACTCTTTTTGACCAATGCTTTATCCTTTTCTATGGTATGCATTGCATGCTCTCTTTTCTCTTCTAATTCCATCAGCTCTGCATACCTGATTTCCATAGGCTCGAACTCAGCTAGTTCCAACTGTTTCATGAGTTCCAATGCTGGCAACTCGAGTGATATGAGTAGAACTGCTTCTTTCCCGTACACAAGCTTGTATGGAGAGATTCCTGTAGACCTTTTGGGTGTGATCCTATCAGCCCATAGGGCTGATTTGAGCTTTGCGTGCCAAGTTCTTTGATTTTCATCCAGATTCCTTCTGATGATTCTTAGTAGGTTCTTGTTTGTAGACTCGGCTTGGCCATTACCTTGAGGGTAATAGTTCGATGAAGTGCTGAGATACACACAATTATTGACAGCCCATTCAGTGATCTTTGTGCCAAGGAATGCCAATGCATTGTCTGATATGATAGTTGCAGGGGCACCAAACCTCGTAATTATCCCTTCACAGAAATCTAAGATATTAGATTCATTTGCCTCCTTGAGTGCCACTGCTTCGGCCCACTTGGTGAAATAGTCTGTTGCTGTTAGTATCCACTTGTGGCCCTGGTTTGAATTAGGATTGATAACCCCAATGAAGTCCAATCCCCATTGCATGAATGGCCGATTTACTGAAATTGGATGAAGGGGCAGCGCTGCTAACCTTTCTTTCCCTGTGAAGAATGCACATTTCTTGCATTTTTTTACCCATGAGTAGCAATCATTGAACACAGTAGGCCAATAGTAACCAACTTTCATGATTTTGAGAGCTTTTACTCATGGAGCAAAGTGGCCTCCTGCTTCCCCGTTATGGAACTCGTGTAAAATTTTCTCAACTTGACCTGTTCCAATGCATCTTAATAGAACACCATTGATGTCCTTCTTGAACAAAACACCATCAACAAGCACATATGGAATGGCTTGTAATCTGAAGTATCTCCTCTTTGCTTTGCTCATTTCTAGAGGGCATAGGCCTATATGGAGGTAATGCACCAGGTCTTGAGTCCAACATGGGATGAGTGCATCATCAGTTGGTTGTTCTTGATCACTCTATAGTAGGAGGACAACATCCTCTTCACTTTTTGACCCGTCTAGTTGTTTGGAGGCGAGTTGCTCACACAAGCCTTTGCCACGAACTAGCTTGGTCACTTTGATTTCAATATCATATTCCATCACCTGAGTGATCCAACCTGCTCTCTTCTCATTTAAATCCTTGTTTAGGAGAAATTCCTTGACACCAGCATGAGACACCATCAGTTGAATCTTATTGTTTGAGACCAAATGTCTGAACTTCTTCAAGCTCCTGATGACAGCAAGGACATGCTTTTCGATGAAAGAATACTTTATTTCATAATCTTCCAAGGTTTGACTGAAGAATGCTATGGGTTGTTCTGAACCTTCTCTATTCAGCTGTGTCAAGACAGCTGAGATTGTATCTAATCCTCCAAACGCATACAACATGAAGTCCTTTGAGAAGTCTGGGTTGATAAGAGTTGGAGCTTGTGATATTGCATGCTTGATGTTTTCAAAACTCTCTTTGCCTTCTGCTGTCCATTTGAATGCCAGACTCTTCTTCAACATCATTGTTAAAGGTTTCACAAGAGAGGAAAAATTAGGCACAAATCTGCGGACAAAGTTTATCCTTCCCAAGAAGCTTTGAAGTGATTTCTTATGGTGTGGCAATGGAAGTGTTCGGATGGCTTCAACCATTTCAGGATCAATTGTTAGCCCTTCCCTAGAGACAATGTGGCCCAACAATTTTCCTTCATGTGCCAAGAATATACACTTCTTTGGATTCAATGACACCCTGAACCTTCTGCACCTTTGAAACACTTGTCTGAGATGAAAGAGATGGTCTGCTGCATTCTTTGAGAAGACAGTGATATCATCTAGGTATACCAACACTATATTGTTGATTAAGCCTTTGAATGCCATATCCATAGCTCGCTGAAATGTTGCTCCAGCATTTGACAGTCCAAATGGCATCTTCTTATAAGCATACGTGCCCCATTTCGTAGTGAAGGCTATCTTGAATTGATCTTCTTCTTTCACTAGTATCTGATTATAGCCTGAATATCCATCTAGCAATGAAAACCTTTCTGAACCAGCTACAACCTACAATATTTGTTCCATTGATGGGAGCTGATAATGATCTTTGAGTGATGCTCTATTTAGATCACGAAAGTCCACACACAATCTTATTTCTCCATTTCTCTTTCTTACCGGCACCAACTTTGCAACCCAACTTGAGTGTTTGATGGGGAAGATGATACTGGCCTCGATGAGCTTGCTTAACTCTTTTCTCATGAGAGGTTCAATATGAGGATTTACTGGCCTTTGCTTTTACCTAACGGGCTTGGATTCCGGATCCAGCTCAATAGTATGTTGGGAAAACTTTGGGTTGAAACCTCTTAAATCTTTGTAAGTCCAAGCAAAAACATCTGGGAACTCTTGACAAAGCTGAACAAAATCAGATTTCTCTTGTGGAGTACTTACTTTGCCAATTTGTAATGTCTTGCCTTCATCTACTAAAATGGGCTCTGAATCCTCACCCTTTACCTGAATGTTTGCTTTCTCCTTCCGGAACTGATCATTCGGGTTGAAGATTGACTCCAAGGTTATGAGACCTTTTGGTAATTTGTTAGTTCTCAACTGCACCACTTGGTCACCATACTGCTGCTCCAGCTTGTCTTGATTTCTAGCGGAGAACTCAGCTTCTTCTTGTAGGAAATTAACAATTTGCTGATCATTCTTGAAGACTTGCCAACTTGTGTTGTTATCCAGAACAGCTGGTCTCACAACCACTTTGATATGAGGCTGATTTTTCTCACTTTTGATACTTTCTACAACATCAAACGCAGCCCCAATTGCTGTCAGCCTGTCAATGGCTTCATTATTTTTCCTTGGGATGGAATTGATGCTGAAAGCTTCAAAATCCTCAATAAGATCCCATACCCGATTTTTGTAGTTCTTCAACAGATCATTTTTGGCAGCATTTTTTCCTTTGACTTGGTTTACGATCAGCTCACTATCACCAAATACTTGTAAATTCCTGATGCATTTCTTCTTTGCCCAGTGCAGTCCATGAATTAAGACTTCATACTCAGCTATGCTGTTTGAACAGGAAAACTGGAAACGGAAGGCTGAGTAATACCTTATACCTTGTGGTGAAATGAGCATAGCTCCTCCTACACCTTGTCTACTCCTTGACCCATCAAAGAACAATTGCCATACTTCATTCTTGCCTTCCTGATCTGGCTTGGTGATGCTAGGAATAGGCTGATCTTTTTCATGTATGCAATAAACTCCTAGCTCAGATTCTTCTATTTCTTGATAAGTATCAAAATCATGCACCTTGCTTGCCCATTCATCAAGAGTCAAATCTGGTATGCTTCCAACCTTGGTGTCAGCTTCATCAGTGCTTGGGTAATCCTCTTGATCAAATGCTGAACAATTGGTATTGATTTGGCTTGGAGTGTAAGGCTCAATGTGAAAGTTTGCAATAGGTTCAGACCTAATTGTGGCTTTGGTTCCATATCTTGTTCTGAACAACACGTGCGACCAATCCGCTGAAAGATAGCCTCCGATTTTACCAGTGAATTCTCTTGATAAGCACAATGCAAAGAGTGGTGGCAGGTCTATGACTGACACATCTTGTAACACTACTACATTGGGACATGCGTGTAGTGTGAGGCTCAAACCTTTGATTACTCCAACCGTTGTCACTGCTGTCCCTTCTAATTGCACTACACCCTTGGAGACGACTTCATATTGGAGTCCTAGCTGATCAACTATTTGCTTGGCCATTACTGAACTACTTGCTCCCGAGTCAATCATGCAATTATGCACCAACTTGTCGCCTATGATCAATGAAACATAAAATGGAGGGGGCTTCAACATTTTACCTTGCTGTCCTCCATGACCTCCTTCAAGCTGGGCAGCATTTGTGAGTACCTTCTCTTGTATTTGGACTTGCTGATTTGAGGTTGACCAGTCCTTCATGGCAGCTTGTAGCAAATCTCTTTGTCCTGGGATAGATCGTGATTCCCACATTGATATGTTTACATTTGTCTTCTTCATTTGATCAATGATACTGAATGGAGATGAAGTATCCCTTTGCTGTCCCTTGGCCTACACATTCATTCCTTGCAAATGTGCGGTAGCAACTAGCATCTGAGTTGGTTTAGGAGCTGGTTTGGATGCTCCTTGCATGTTTGGAACTACAGTTTGTTTGCCAGTGGCTTGTGGAGTGGTAGAAGGTTGTGGATTACTCGAAGCCAATGGCTATCCTTCACCCAAATTTCTCCTCTTTGACCTTGTGTTGGCTGCAACATTTTGAGAGGGTATTTGATTCATACCATAGAAATCTTCAACCTGCCAATTGACAAGAGTAGTTTCATTCGGAGATGTTCCTTCCTGAGGTGCTTCCTGCTGCTGATCTCCTTCGTGGCTGGACTCTTGCAACCCACCGATGGTTTGCACCATCAGAGCCTGATTTAATGCACCGTTAAAGCACATTGATTGGTTATGTGGCTGACTACATGGGAAACACCAATCATATTCTTGGGCCATGTTATTTTGCACCGGTACCAAATCTTTGGATGTGGATGCAACATTGGGATTATAGGGCTGAAATGGTCTGTTGGCAGGAGGCCTTGCTTGATTCTGATTTTGATTTACAGCCTGAGTTGGTGGCCTATTTTGTTGGTATGAGGGCCTAGCCTGGTACTGCGCTTGAGGCTGATACGGTCTAGCACTTTGAGCTTGCTGTCTTTTGATAGTAACCAACTCATTTCCCAAATTTTGCAATTGTTTCATGACCTCTTGGAGTTCATTTGAAGCACTAGAGGATGAGGTAGAAGTCTCATTTGAACTTTGATTTCTAGGGGTGGGAATAGGAGCCAAAGTAAGTGCTTGACTAGTGCTTGGATTTTCTAGGTTTGGATACAAGGGCATGAGAGGCCTAGGAGCTAGTTTACCAGCTTGAATAAGACAGTTTTCAGCTCTAATGGAAATGCTATAAGCAGCAGGTAAGGTTGTGCCTCCCATAGATTGAATTAACATAGAAATATCAGAATTCAAAGCTTTAAGATAGTATAGAAAAGCACCTTCTACTGTTGGCCTGACTGCCACTGGAATCCTATCCCAAGACCTTTGAAATTTGAATTTGAAGTCATTCAACTGCTCGTTGGGGGCTCTCTTGATAGTTGTCAATTGTTCTAGTAGAGACAAATTGTCTCCCTTTTCCCCAAACTACTCATGGAGAACTATGCATAACTAATTCCAATTTGTGATAGAACCAGCTTCAAGGCTCTTGAACCATTGCAATGCCTTCCCTTTGAACGATGATACCAGCAGTTTGACATCCACATCCATTTCGTTTATCTCATGGATTGCACAGACGTTAGCAATGTCTTTGACATGATCACCAGGAGTGGTATGATTTTCTCCAGTGAAAAATGGAATGTTCTTCAATGCTGCAATTGGAACTGGATTCTGTGCATTGAGGGCAAGTGGGATGCTGCCAGTGAAATTGACGAAGGGATTTAGTGGTTGCGCCATTCTAATTGGTCTGAGAACCCTTGTTGATGCGAGAAAAGGTCTACCAGGTGGAGGTGTAGACAAAGTTCTATTAGGTGGAGATGTAGATCTTTGAGCTCTTCTTCCTCTTCTTTCTCTGCCTGGAGATAGGTGTAGATAAACAAACAATCCTTCCTCCCTAGTTCTTGACCTGGTCTGTATTCTTCTCATAAATTTGCCAGGATTGGACTGTAGAAACCAGCAGATTATGCCTCTTTTGGAGTCGCCAGATGTGCGATTTTAAAGCTCCTTCAAAGATGGAACTTACAACAAGTGCACATCAATCTTGTTGCAATGAAAGTGAAGACCTCTAGTGTCCCACCGGGTGTGCCAGAATTGTTATCACCGAATACTTGTAAACAAAATACTTGTAAAATTCACCCCTCAAGGTAATTTTGATAACAGCTCCCAAAATAGTTGCTGATTTCCATGGGGGAGTTTGTGGAGGACACTTTGCTAGAAGAGTTTGATAGCTGGTTATTGGTGGCCTACTCTCTTCAAAGATACAACCCTGCTGGTTAGAAAATGTGAATGCTGCTAGCATTTCTATGGAAGAATGAAAGCTTCGAGATCCATTCCTTTGCAACCTGTATCAATTAAGGCTCCTTTCAAACAATGGGCAATGGACTTCATTGGTGAGATTTCAGACCCTTCTAGTTCTGGCCATAAGTGGATTCTTGTAGCCACATATTACTTCACCAAGTGGGTAGAAGCAATCCCCACCAAGAATGCAACACATCATGTTGTTATGGACTTCTTGTTGAATCATATCATATGCAGATTTGGTGTACCTGTCAAGATTGTTGTTGATAATGCCATGTGTTTTAGAGCTAAGCCCTTGATGGCAATGTGCAAGGAGTATGGAACCAATATGACTTATGCTTCAAACTATAACCCTCAAGGGAATGGAAAAAGTGAGTCCACTAATAAGAACTTGTTGAAGATCATTAGGAGAACCTTGGAGTTGAACAAGAGAAAATGGGGTGAACAACTGAAATTTGTAGTTTGAGCTAATGGAATCACTACCAAAAGAGCTATTGGTAAGAGCCCATTTGAGGTGGTGTATGGAACTCAAGCTTTGCTTCCCTTACATCTGCATTTATCTTCATTTTAGTTTGTTTAAAAAATTGAAGATCAAGAGGTTAGTCCATCTGAAGTAAGGATTAATTAGATTGTTGAGCTGGATGAAGAAAGAAGAGCATCCCACCAAAGGCATTTCAGATTTAGAGATAAGTTGAAGAGGTTTTTTGACAAGAAGGTCACTCCTAGGGCTTTCAATATTGGATATCTGGTTTTTTTGTGGGATAGCATACATGAAGATAAGGGAAAACATGGTAAATTTGATGCATTGTGGATGGGCCCTTACTCCATTGATATCAGAATTGGTGAAAATACATTTTTTCTGAAGGACTTAGATGGGGAATTTCTTGAACTACCTGTTAATGGTAGGAATTTAAAGAATTTCTTAGATTAATCCACAAATTTGAGGTATGCACCACTTGTATAATGTATAGTATTTGTTTTTTGGCTCTGTTTTTGTGGTTTTTGTCAGTTTGTGGTTTGCTCTGTTCTTGGCAGCCATTTTTTGTCGATTGGGTCTATCTTTTCTACCCTACATTTTTGAATTCTTTGCCCAATGGTTGTTTTTGGCATGTGGTATGTTTCTTTTGTTCTTGTGGCACTCGCTGGGAGTGCCCATCCCCGATTAGGAGCTGATGTTGGTGCCATTTTTGTGCTTGCATCGTTTTGACCTAATTTTTTCCTTCATTCTACGTGCGCTGAAATGTTTTTCTCTCAAATTCGTGGTCTAAAACTTTTCCCCTCTTTCTTGGATGCTTCAAAATGCTCACAAACTTGTTGTTTTTCCCCAATTTGAAAAAATTTGTATGTGTGCCCTGTTTTGTTTCCTATTTTTTCCAAAATCTACAGGCTCTGCCATTTTTCCTTTTTGCTCGATCGTGGAAGTTTAAAATTGATTGATTTGCACTTGTATGCCATTAAAAATCTAATTCCATGTTCAAAAATGCTTTAAAAACATGTTTCAGTTGGTTAAATTTCGAGAAATTTGTCGTCCTTAGCAAAAAAATCAAATTCTATGGCATCCTTGGCATTTTCTATGTTTTGATAGTCATTTGCCCCTCAATTTCTTCTTCAGCATTCATCGACAACATGGCTTGTTCTAATTGGACAAGGATTGGCAGGTCATTTCTAAAAACTTAACATTTTTTATGTTTTTGGAAAAATGTGCAAGTTTCCCCCACAGCTCCGTAGGCCCCAAAGAAGGACACGTGGTAGGTGGGGAGATGGAAAGGCGAAGGAGTTAGATACTTTTTGGCCTTTGGTGAAAAAGAGTTAAAGTATGAAATTGGACTGCAAACCCATAGCCAATGGGATGAAGACATGTCTCGATAGCAGGCTCAGAGGCAGAGGTGTAGGCTGGTGGAGGAAATGGTGAAAATTTTCCTTTGTGGAAAATGGAATTAAAGTATGAAATAAGTCCACAAGCTCTCAGCTATTCAGAAGGTGACACGTGGTAGGGAAAGGTGGAGGTGTGGGTTGGAAAAGGAAATGGTACAAAATTTCATTTGTGGAAAATGGAGTTAAAGTATGAAACAAGAGCGTTGCCCCACAACCAATCAGGTGAGGACACGTGTCCTGTGAGAGGGCGGAGCTACGGAGGAAACTTGAAATTTTTTCCTTTGTCCAAAAAGATGTAAAATGTTTAAAATTGAGCCATGACTCTGTATCCAGTCATATTGCGCCACGTGTCAAGGACAAAATCAGAGATGTGGGTTCATGGAGATAATTTGGAAAAAATTCCTTTTTCCAAAAAAGGTGGAAATGTGTAGAATCAAGCTGTGATTCCACTGGGACCCACATTGGGACACGTGTCAAATAAATTTCTCAAAGGTAGAGCTGCAGGGAAAACTTGGAAAATTTTCCTTTTTCCAAAAGAGATTCAAATGGCAGAATTTCTTTGTGGTTCCACTGGGGCCCACCTCAGGACACATGTCAAGTCCATTTTTAGAAGTGGAGGTGCAGAGGAAAATGTGAAATTTTTCCATTTTTTCGAAAGGGTCAGAAAAGGTCAAAGGAAGCTCCCAAGCTAATTTTTGTATCTTCCACATGGACGGCCCATATTCAAATTCAAAGATCAATGGTCACTAAGCATCTAAACCATATTTTCAGCCATTTTTTCTATAAAACTCGGAGATAATTTTGATATCAAGAGTTTGGTGGGAGAGATCTGGAGACATCTTTCGCCATTAAAGCAGTTTGACTTTAGGGCCTGATCTGGTTTTATGTTTTTCGTCTCCTGAGCATGGAAGGGGCCAGATTTGATTGATATGGGGTGGAAGTTGTTGGTGAATGGATGGAGGCATGTTTTTCCCTAGAAAAGAGTTGAATGTGGGAAGAAATCAAGGAGATATTTCCTCGAGCACCCGGATACTTATTTAGATCTAATTCTGTAAATCACAAAAGAATCATGGCAAGCACTAATGCATTTAATTTTTTTTGTCTTTTTGGAGGAAAGGGATCTATTGGAAATTCTATAAATGACACGAATTCATTGTGCAAATAGTTGGGAGTTTTTCAAAAGATCAGGACTGATTTTCTCTAGCAGAAAAAGCTTGATAGAGCCCATCCATTTTGAGAAGAAGTCTAGAGAATCCTGTATATCTCTCTTTGTGTCAAATTTGATTGTGTCATGGTCATTGCAAGTGTATAGCCATTGAAAATATTTGAGATTGTTCTGGAAACTTTCCCTTACTAATAAATTTGATCAAACTTTGAGTTATTCTATGTCAATCTTGAGTAAAGTGTATTTATTTCATCTCTAAATGCATGCGAGTAGCTTTTCTTGTTTCTGTTGCATTCTTGTACCAAAATCTAGTCCAATCACACAAGTCTCATTCCTTGTGATAGTTTAGTGGCATCTGCAATTTCATTTCTCAAAAGAGCCTTCATCTGGGAATAGGATAAATGGTTTAAATTCACTTTTCTTTCATTTTGTTGATAGATATTCTCTGTAAGCCTCTGGGTATATTTTAGGCGTGACTTGGTTTAACTCTTTGTGCTCTATTTCCATTTTCTTCATTAAGTGGCCTCAACTCTGATTTGATCTCTCCTGTTTTCTTCTCTTCAATGGTACTTGGACCTGGTTTTTCTTCCTGTTTAACTGGTTGTGTAAATTGGATTATATCAACATCCTTTTCAGACAGAGTGCCATTATGGACACTGCATTCAGAGAAAACATAATGTTGATCTTCTCCTTCTTGTTCTTGTTCTTGTTCTACTAAAAAATTAGCCTTATCCATCACTGGATCTTCAACTCTAACCTCCTTAGTGGGCTTAAACATCAAGGGTATTTTTGTAAATCCAAATCTAGAAGCCCAACTCTTCAAATTTTCTATCGTTTCTTCTCTATTGGGTTCCTCCTTTCTTTGTTGTTCTCCTTGACAGGATCCTTGAGTCTCTTCCCAACATGGACTTGGGAAAGTAGGAGTCATAGGTTGGATTTCAACTCGTTTTTCTATTATTTTTGTTCGAGAGAGGAGTGGGACTTATTGTTTGTTTAAAGGGGATGACTTCTTGGAAGGGAAACATGTAGAAGAATTGGGATTGGATGGAATATTAGGAGATGGAGAAGGGAAATCAACACTTGGTGTAGAAAATGGGGAGCTAGACTCATCACACTACTACGATGATACTGATTGAGGAAGCGGAAAATAAAAGCTAGGAGGTGCTGGAATTACCCATTGACAAGGTTGTCTTGAGTCCAAATCATAAGCCTCAATATCCTCAGTCCATTGCGCAAGTTGGGGCAACATCTCAATCATGAAGTCTAGCTTCTTCTGTGGGTTGTAATTTCTTAATTTTAGTGAGGTTAGATATATTTAAATAAAAGAAACATATTCAGCCCCAGTAAGTTAATGCTCATTCCCATCAAATGCCAGAAAACGCCTGCCAGACCCAAAACAACTGCTCGCACTTAGAAGGTCATAGATTTTTCATTTCTTAACGAAATCCCACAAAATTTGTACCTTTTGAATCATGGCTCTGAGCCTAACACACAAAAATTAATAAATTATAGATTTGATGAGAAATCGGTGGGTATTTTTCATAAAACGTGGCCGAGTTCATAACAGTGTTTTATTTGGTAGTTAGGAGTGCAATTAAGAGGGATGGTCAGCATTCCTTCTTTGGTGCAACACCAGGGATAGTATGGGGAGCCTTTTGCAAGTAACATACAATCATTTCACTCCATTTAGTGCCTCTTACAAGTGGTTGAAGGATAGATTTTAGGATTTCCATTTTCTTCATTAAGTGGCCTCAACACTAATTTTTTCTCTCCCGTTTGCTCCTCTTTAATGGTACTTGGACCTGCTTGTTCTTCTTTTTTAAATGGTTGTGCAACTTGGATTATATCAACATCCTTTTTAGACAGAGTGCCATTATAGACAGTGCATTCAGAGCAAACACAATGTTGATATTTTCCTTCTTGTTCCTGTTCTTGTTTTGCTGCAAACTTAGCATCTGTCACCACTGGCTCTTCAACTCTAACCTCCTTAATAGGCTTAAACAAAAAGGGGATTTTTGTAAATCCAAATATAGAAGCCCAACTCTTCATATTTTCTATCATTTCTTCTCTGTTGGGTTCCTCCATTCTTCGTTGTTCTCCTTCACGGGATCCATGAGTCTCTTCCCAACATGGACTTGGTAAAGCAGGAGTCGTAGGTTGGGGTTCAACTAGATTTTCTATTATTTGTGGTGGAGAGGGAAGTGGGACTTATTGTTTGTTTAGAGGGGATGACTTCTTGGAAGGGAAAAGTGCAGAAGAATTGGGATTGGATGGAATATTAGGAGATGGAGAAGGGAAATCAACACTTGGGGCAGAAAATGGGTAGCTAGACTCATGACACTGCTGCGATGATACTGATTGAGGAAGTGGAAAAGAAAACCTACGAGATGTTGGAATTACCCATTTACAAGGTTGTCTTATGTCCAAATCATAAGCCTCAATATCCTCAGTTCATTGCACAAGTTGGGGCAGCATCTCAATCATGAAGTTGAGCTTCTCCCATGGGTTGTAATATCTTAATTTTAATAAGGGTAGATATATTTAAATAAAAGAAACATATTCAGCCCCAGTCAGTTAATGCTCATTCCCGTCAAATGACAGAAAATGTCTATTAGACCCAAAACAGCTGCTCGTACTCAGAAGGTCATAACTTTTGCATTTCTCAACAAAATCACACAAAATTGGTACCTTTGGAATTGTGGCTTTGAGCCCCAAGCACAAAAATAAATAAATTTTAGATTTGATGGGAAATAGGTTAGAAGTTTTCATAAAATGTGGCCAGGTTCATAAAAGTGTTTTATTTGGTAGTTAAGAGTGAAATTAAGAGGGATGGTCATCATTCCTTCTCTGCTGCAGCACCTGGGACAATATGGGGAGCCTTTTTCAAGTAACATACAATCATTTCGCTCCATTTAGTGCCTTTTACAAGTGGTTAAAGGACATATTTTAGGATTTCCATTTTCTTCATTAAGTGGCCTCAACTCTGATTTGATCTCTCCCGTTTGCTCCTCTCTAATGGTACTTGGACCTGGTTGTTCTTCCTATTTAACTAGTTATGCAACTTGGATTATATCAACATCCTTTTTAGATAGAGTGCCATTATGGACACTACATTCAGAGAAAACAGAATGTTGATCTTCTCGTTCTTGTTCCTGTTCTCGTTCTGCTAAAAACTTAGCCTCATTCACCACTGGCTCTTCAACTCTAACCTCCTTAGTAGGCTTAAACATCAAGGGAATTTTTGTAAATCCAAATCTGGAAGCCCAAATATTAGGATTTTCTATCATTTCTTCTCTATGGGGTTCCTCCTTTCTTTGTTGTTCTCCTTGATGGGATCCTTGAGTGTCTTCCCAACATGAACTTGGGAAAGTAGGATTCGTAGGTTGGTGTTCAACTAGTTTTTCTATTATTTCTGGTGGAGAGGGGAGTGGGACTTATTGTTTGTTTAGAGGGGATGCCTTCTTGGAAGGGAAAAGTGCAAAAGAAATAGGATTGGATGGAATATTAGGAGATGGAGAAGGTAAATCAACACTTAGGGAAAAAAATGGGGAGCTAGACTCATGACAATGCTGTGATGATACTAATTGAGGAAGAAAAAAAGAAAATCTAGGAGGTGCTGGAATTACCCATTGACAAGGTTGTCTTGAGTCCAAATCATAAGCCTCAATATCCTTAGTCCATTGCACAAGTTGGGACAGCATCTCAATACCGAAGTCGAGCTTCTCCTGTGGGTTGTAATTTCTTAATTTTAATGAGGGTAGTTATTTTTAAATAAAAGAAACATATTCGGCCCCAGTCAGTTAATGCTCATTCCCGTCAAATGACAGAAAACACCTTCCAGACCCAAAATAGCTGCTCGCACTCAGAAGGTCATAAATTTTGCATTTCTCAACAAAATCCCACAAAATTGGTACCTTTGGAATTGTGGTTCCAAGCCTGATGCACAACAATCAATAAATTCTAGATTTGGTAAGAAATTGGTGGGGATTTTTCATAAAACATGGCCGGGTTCATAACAGTGTTTTATGTAGTAGTTGGGAGTGCAATTAAGAGGGATGGTCATCATTCCTTCTCTGCTGCAGCATCTGGGACAGTATGGGGAGCCTTTTGCAAGTAACATACAATCATTTTACTCCATTTAGTGCCTCTTACAAGTGGTTAAAGGACATATTTTAGGATTTCCATTTTCCCCTTCTCTCTCTCTTCTCATTTTCCCATAAATTTGAGTGTTGGGCTCATTGTAAACGGAGGTAGTTTTCGTAGCAAAGCTCTACCAAAATTTATTTTTGAAGCCAATGTGCTGCAGGCCCTTGTTGTGGACTCCTTACATGGTGATCCAGGCCCTTATCTTGTAACAGATTGAACTGTGCATATCATGAAGCAATAAAATAAAAGTTTGTGGATGCATCTTCCCCTGTTGTGTTTTCTTGCATTCTTTTTACCCCTTCAACCTTGATTCCAAGTTTATTGTGTTTATCTTTATACTCTTAAAAGGATTCATTATTATTGTGTATGTATGAAACATTGTTGTGAGGGTATTTTCAAATTATGGAGAATTGTTACCACCCCTTATAGTATGCACTTTACTCCTAGTTTTCACACATTGGAAGACTACTCTCACACCTTCCTTTTCTGTTGTATCACCACTTTAGTGTAGGCTTTTCATTTTTTACATTCTCTCTCCTTGGTCCCTTGGAAAGTTAGAATAGTTAGTTTACCCTACATTAGAGTAGATTGTGGCAGGTAGTTTAGGAGCAAGAACAAGCTTTCTCTGGAGGTCTATCTCAAGTAGCAAGTCCCACAACTTAGAGATAGTACCCATGTTATCCAATCACACCGAGAGCTCAAATATATGCACTTGTGTAAACATAAAGGTGTTGTGATTCGCTGATAACACCTCCATTGAAGCACATATTCTAGTTGAGGAAATAGTTTAACTTTTTGTGGCATTTTGTTGATTGAATCTTTTCGTTTTGCATAAGCTCTCAAGGATCTGGTGAGTCAAGTTCACCCTGTCTCCCCTCCTACAAAAATTAAGTTAACAACCAATCCTATCCATACTACCCCTATTTTTTCTTGACATACCCACACAAGACCAAAATCCTTTTACTAAAGCATACATAATAGATCAGGGTCTCAAAATGTCTTTAGTAACCTTTGCCTTATTTTGAAGATATCTCCATGATCTGGAAGTGACAACTCGTGAGAGTCAGATATGGTGTGTTGAACATATTTTCCCCAATGTCTTCTTTACAAAATTTATGCAAAAGAAAGGTACGTGTATCTCCTTTCAAATGATAGAGGTTACACAATAGGTTCTCTTACCTTGGTTGAAAGGCACAACTGAAAATAGTTAGGATAAGATCATATCCTTTTGAGGTGTTATCCATCTCTCCAAAAATCCAAGTAACAAAGGGATAGCTAGATTTCTCCCTAACTACAAAATGACATACATTTATGATCTATCTACCTCTAAGCTCCCTGTTGAATCTGTGTTGTTGCTTGGCTTGAAAAGGAGAACAAATTTGGGTACCAACACTTGATTGGGCACAGTTTGATCCTTTGAATGTGCCCCTTTCTCTAAATTTCAACTCCAAGAATGGATTCTTCCTACTGACCATCCTGGGTGGATGGTTTGGGAGAGATGATGATATCCTCTTTCTCTTTCCCTTCCTTCTCCTGTGAAGAACATGGAATATTCATATCTTTCAGCCTTGGTTCTAGATGGTTGCTATGAAGTACAAGCTATTGTACTTGAATAATCTCCTTCATGGTAGTAGGATCATGTGCTTGGAAGTTGGATGATGGAGGAGGAAATGGTGTTATCTCCTCAGGTTCCTCTCCATCAAAACAATCTTCCAAGACTGACAGACAGTCTTCCTCCTAGTTATTTTGCTACATGTACTCGACCTCCTCCCTAGTGTCCTCATGATTTAAAAATTTATCGTAATGGTTCCCTTCTTCCTCAAACATGAAGTTTAAAATATCAAACTCCTCTTCAACATCAAAGCTCGAAGGGGATGAAGTGCTACGAAGAAATGAAGGTTCTTATGTGTTCTAGTCTACACTTGGAGCCTCTAGAACTGTATGGTCTTCCTCCTACATGGGTTCATCAATCAAATCAGGCCCTTGAAATGAAAAAAAAATCGTGAATGATGTTTTCTTCATTAAGTGGCCTCAACTCTGATTCGATCTCTTCTATTTTCTCCTCTTCAATGGTACTTGGACCTGGTTGTTCTTCCTGTTTAACTGGTAGTGCAACTTGGATTATATGAACATCCTTTTCAGCTAGAGTGCCATTATGGACACTACATTCAGAGAAAACAAAATGTTGATCTTCTCCTTCTTGTTCCTATTCTTTTTATGCTGTAAACTTAGCCTCAACCACCATTGGCTCTCCAACTCTGACCTCCTTAGTAGGCTTAAACATCAAGGGAATTTTTGGAAATCCAAAATGGAAGCCCAACTCTTTATATTTTCTATCATTTCTTCTATGTTGGGTTCCTCCTTTCTTTGTTGTTCTCCTT
>CM034146.1:181210375-181291650 GCA_019776745.2 Taxus chinensis
TGTCGTGCCCGTTGCCCCGGCCTGTTTTCCTTCGGCCCTTATAGGTCTTCCTGTTCTGCTGCGAAGGTCTTGATGATTGGTTGTGTTCTAGATGCCTATTGCGCCTTTTAGTTTGGCCTGTCTTGTGCCCCGCCCTTGCTTTTGATGCTCTGCCCGCGAGTGCATGGGAAATTTGTTTTTGTTTTTCGGGTTTGGCTGTCTGGCCTGTCCCCGCCTTCCGCCGTTACCCACCCTATATGGTTTCCTTTGCCCGAGGTATGCTCCCTGCTTCTGCCTTCTGAGTTCTGCATCTCTCCTGCCCCTCGCGCCTGGATTCCGGTCGCCTGTTGTTGGCAGTGCGCTTGCTTGGATGTTTTATTTCATTATGAGCAAAGCGTGTTTCTTACTGCCCTTCTGGGACATTGTTTTCCTTTCTTTGTTGTTTCGCTTTCGCCAGCGCTCGCCCTGAGTTTCTTGCCTCTTTTCTCCGCTCCCGCTTGTGGCAGCGCCGGTTGGTACATTAGATTATTTTTGCGTGTTGTGCTTATGTGCCCTGACCTCTGTCTTGTTTCTGTGGCCCCTTCGACTCTTTCCGTCCTGTCATTAGACGCATGAACTCGCTGCCCCTCTTGCTGCGTCTCCGACGCTGGTGTGTTTCCTTCGTGCCGGTTCCCGGCCTGCCCTTCTCTTTTTGCTGTTCCCCTCTCGGGTCCTTCGCGCCTTACTGTGCCTTCTGATGGTCTTGTTGTCGGTACCGCACTGCGTCACTGTCGTCGCCCTCTCTGCCTTCGTGGCCCTCGCCCGTCCTGCGCTCCTTGCTTTGTGCTTGCTCACTCTCTTTGGTTCCACCTCCCGTGCAAGCTTCTGGTTTCTTCTCGTCTCGTACTTTCTCGTCGCCCTTCTTCTCTTTGCTTTCTGCTCCCTCGCTTTGTACTACCTGTTTTTGGGATTCCTATGCGCTGCTTTCCCTGCCTCTTGCTGCGGATGCTTTACCTTCTCGGTTTCATTTCCCGATCTATGCATGCACTTATTCTTGTTCTGGCACCCGTGCATTCTGCCTGGCTTTGCCGTTTCCCTCTGCCCTGTTCCTTGCTTTGTGCCCTCCGTTGGATTCCTTTTTCGGCCCAATGCTGTGGGAAGGAATAGGGCTATGGCTGCACTGACTTGCCCATGCTCTGTCTTCTTTCCGTCCGGTTGGACCCTCTCATTCGTTCCCCTGCCTTTAGTGCTTCAGATGTGCGCAAACTGCTATGCATTTTTGTTCAACTTTCTTGTCTGTGCTGTTGCTTGGCCTCTGATCTGATGCATGAACTGCCAGGCCCGTCCTGGATTTACGTTCAGTTCATTTTCCCCTTTGCATCTTCTTAATGCCCGGTGTGCCCGGTTCCCCGTATGTCTGTAAGCAGTATCAGCTATTGTCTTCCTAACTTTACAAATATTGTATATTTGCGACTTGTCCGGTCGTGGCACAGGGCTCGTCGTTCTTGGCTGCTTGTGCGATTTTTGATGGTTCAGTTGTTATGCTGATCTTTCTTTGTGCCTATTCTTGCTTTGATGTCTTCTGCGTTTCCTCCCCGCGGGTTCTTTTATGCGCCCGTCGTTTGCCGCCCTCCTTTTAATGATAAGTGTAGATATGCTCCTCTCTCTACGGAGTCTAGTAACCTGCCCCGTTCTCCCCCTTCACCGACTGTGCGGTGCCCCATCATGGTTGCCGCTTGGCCTTCCCCTTCCACCATGTCTTCCCCCTTTGGATTCGATCTGAGGCCCCCGCGCTGTTTTTGCTGTCTTTCCTTGCGCTCGGCTGCCGCTGACTTTGTTTGTCCATTTTTCCCCCGTTTCTACGATTTATTTCCTTTTCGCCCCCCCGGCTTGTGCCACGCAGTCAGTTAGCCCGCTTACCTCTTCACTCTATCTATGAGTTTGTCATGATGTTTTTATGTAAACAATGTCCATTTCAATTGATTGGCAACTGCTATGGATTATGAAACGAATTGATGAATACAAATACAAGTGTGTAATTTTAATATCTATATCAGTTTGATATTGTGACTAAATTAGAAATATAATGTTATTTCTTGAATTGGATTTATTTAATTGCCCTTGGATGGATGCCTAAATGGGAATTAATATCATTCTTACCCTTATTGCAACTCTTAAGTGAAATGTGCACTAGTTCATACTGGGTAAGATGAATTCTTAATTGGACATTAAAAAGGATTAGGAAGAATATGAATCCATAACTGATAGGTATTCAGGATTAGCTTGGAAGCTAAGGAATATCAAGTAACTTCGGAGTAATCGAACTTTGCTTTCGAACTCCACTAATGACCTCGTATGTTAAATTCGGAATAAAGGATATAGGATAAGTATATCCATAACTAATGGACCTTAACTATGTAATGTTAAGGAGGAAAAATGAATACATTTCTTGGGAATTAGACCTCGTTTAAATGATGTCTAATAAGCTTGAATTTTGAATTTAGTTACAGTTGGGAAAATCTTGGTTAAGTTTAATAGGTTAAACTTATCACTTCCGTCGGTAATAGGCTGCTTAATCCAATGATTAAGAAGAGAACCAAGTAGAGAAATGCAACCCTTCGACACGAAGGAGAAGATGCATAGCAAGCTAAAGGATGGATTTAGTCTCTCTTAACTATATACAACTGTAATGGGAACGAGGATAAAGGGACCAACTTGGTTACTGAAAGCTGATTCTTAATTATTAAGATCATATCCAAATCACTTGAGCAAGATGTGAATACATGATGGGAGGATTCCGTAGGACATTGACATATGCCAGCTACAGCAAGGTGTCTTCATGAAGACATGGTCTTCATGACAACACAATGTTGCAGCTGACATATTGCAATGCCTTCCCGAATTAAAACATCAAGAATACATAGGCTGAATGTGAAGTTCTTGGCTGGGGATAGGAGTGTGATCTGGTATACGGAGTGACTCCGGAATACTAAAGATAACTAGACACACGGAGTCGTGGGGAACGACACCATATGTCTACGTGTCTTTAGTTACCAGGAGTGCCTTCCTGTATTCGTTCATATTACTAGTTGGAAATTGGAAGTTTAAATCTGACCTTAAATTGAGAGGACTTGTAGGAACCAGGAAAGACCATTCTAGATAACAGGTGAAGTGAAGTGAAGGACGTATTCCGTTGATGTGTATCACATCCAGGAATATGATCATGCAAAGCATGTGAAAATCTCTGGCCAAAGTATCGCAAGTGCCAGTTGCGTTGTCCTTATCACTTAATTTAAGATGCAGGATGTTAGATGAATATCAGTAACAAATATTCAGATAGGCTTCTTAAATGGATCACTTCGATAACCGGGAACAGTTAAGATATCTGGTATATATAATATACTATGCATAAATGAACATGAAGGATCGGTTTTTGCTGAGTCATGAAATGAAGGATCGTTGAAACTCCAATCCATGAAAATGGAAGATTTGCAGTTCCTCGAGTCATTTACAACAACATATAGAATCTGTTATAGGATTGAATGGCATTGAATGTGTGTTCCCTATTGTAAATATGTGAACAGTGAACATTAGTTTTAAAAAGGAAATTGTGCGATCCAAACTGTGTTGTTTGGGCAGAGAACAATTATTAAAACTTGAATGTGTGTTTGAATTTATAATTCATAACAGAGAACATTATCAAAAAAATATAAAATTTCCCTTGTTCTGGTATCTTAAAATGGGGATGTTACATAAAATTTTCTCAAGATCCCTCATTGTTCTTTGTTTGGGACTCGGGGGCCAAGAAGGGGGTGGATTCTCCTCTTATTGAATTAAAGGTTGGGCGAAGAGAATTTCCTATTCCCCCTTTTCTTTGTATTATGAATGGAAGATTAAAGCTACAATTTGGGAGAAGACATGCAAAGAAGACTTGTGATTTATCCTTGTTGAAAAATCTCTATGTTGTATTTTATCATATTATTATTCCCACTTTGAGTGGAAGTTTGTAACATTTGTATGCTTGAAAGAAACTATGTAATATGTCTCTTATTCAAAGTTGAAATGATTGTAGTGAATGTGGAAATAAGTCTTGGTTTCTTACCTTGTTGGAAAGGGTTAGTCATAGTGAAAGAAAAGGATTTGAAGTCCTTGCATTGTAAAAGAATGATATGGTAACTTGTATTTTTCCTATTTGTATTGTAATGTTATAGTCAAAAGGAAGCTTAAGTAGTTTATTTGTCTTGAAATGAAACTCTCCTAAGGTTGTATGCATTTAAATTTTCATTATATATACATTTATATTTGGAAAAACAAATATATATTGAAAGGAAGTGTGTTGAATTCTTCTTGTCTTTTGTTGGAAAAATTGAATATATGAAAGAGAATGAATTGTAGTAATGTTATACTCAATTTTACATTCTGATGCAAAGGAAAGAATAAAGAATGAGTTGATGTATGTAGTTGATTATAAAAATAATTTTTTTTATCACTTTACCAACAATTGAATGGAAGACACCCTCATTAAAATTAATATTGCATTAAAAATTAACTTAAGAGGAAAAACTGTAAAAAAACACTTTTTTAAAGGTTATGGTTTCGGAGAACATAACCACCTCCTTGTGCACAATGGCAGTCGATGAACCATCCCCTAGGCAGGGCGAAAATCATAGGACTGCCTTCCTACATACGGCAACAGTTTCCTCACTTTTGATGGAAAATTAAAATTTAGTCCATGAAAAACCCAGTTTTAAAATTAAGTAAAATATAAGCTTAAAACCACACCCAAGAATCTTCCAGCAACTAGGAATCAATTAAATTTAAAATTTTAAGCCCTCCAATCTATTTTATGGAATCCAATATGTAAACTGCATAGATTTAAATCAAAATTAGTTTTCCCCAATTGTTGAACTCAAAACAAGGAAATGCCTTCATTAAATACAAAAATTGATCCATGTTAGATCTCTATATTAAACAAATGAGAAATCTACAATATTTACATCTTTACAACTAAAACCACGAAATTTTTTCCATGGTTGTTCTTCTTACTCTCATGGCTCCTCCTTTTCCTCTTCCAAAACCTGTAAATAAGAAAAGAGCAAACAAATTTTTTTTGGGGTAAATAGAAATTAAAAAGGGAACCATAAGGATGTTTAGGACAATCTAAATCTAAGGGATAGGATATATTTAATCTAATGGCTTAAATTAAACCCTAACTCACTTAAGTGGGAAGACATTTTGTGGGAATGTAATTTTAAATTAAAAAGAAAAGAACATGGGTAATATAGTGAATGGGGCCACTTAGTGGCTACGTAAAACAATTAAACCTTTGAGTTAAAATAAGATAACCTTGTTGCTTGATAATTACATAAAATAATGGAGTTTAGTAGATGACTTAAACTATAAATGTAGCTTAGGAAGTAAATTATAATATTTAATTATTAATTTAATTCCGTTGTACAAAATCTTGTGTAGAAAGTCTTTAAACGAGAAATTTATTAATTGTGAAAATGCCTAACCTTGCAAACATTTTTAAGAAAATAATTACCGTAAAATTGAGTAATAATTTATTAGTTATCTTTGTTTTGAGAGTATAAAATTATGGGTGTTACAATTTTAGTTTTATGCTTACTCGTAATTGTAAATCAACAATATGCTTCTTCTAAAGTATGAGCAAGATGCAAACAATCTATGTAATCTAGTGCCAAATTGAATGCACTTCTCAATAATGTTTTTTTAAAAATATATAACATCTAATAATGATTTTGAAATTTATTTAAATCAAATAATCAAGATAAATAATTTAAATGACATGTTTACAAAATAAATAAGGGCACCAAGAATAAAACACCAAATTCCAAACAGGATTTACAAGATAGCAAAAGCTAAAAAAACATATCACTATTTTGAAAATAGAAAGAGTAAGGAAATTGCTTACTTTATAGAGATTTGTCCTTTTTCCTAGTGATTTTGTGAATGATTTGTGTGAAGTGAATGAAGATTTTTTAATAGAGAAAACTAAAAGCTAGCAAGCATGAAGTTTGTTGCTCTAATTATTATTTAATATTTTATTTATTAAAATAAATTTAACAAATGATAAAAATTAACATGGCATACAACTTACATGAAAACTTATTTGTTTTATTATCCTTTCTAATGAAAATTTATAATATTTCAATGCCTTTTAGTATTGAAGTGTAGTTTTAATTTTATATTTATTTTTGAACTATAAATTTTTTATCTTCTTTCTATGAAAATATGAAAAAAATTTGAAGGAAATTTACGACTTCAAATTGGATTCCTGAATGCACTAGACTTGGCGATGATAAAGAAAGGTGCACTATAAGTTTCATGTTTCACAATCTCAAACACCACAAACATTGTTTTTTAAATACAACAGACTTTCCTCAAATGTTTCATCATCTTGCACATCAATCTCAGTGAGTAGATAATAAAGTAAGATCAAGGGAGGGATGTCAGCTAATCAAAGCCATACATATTTCAATCTTAGTATCTGATATGACATACAAATTGTAGCCTCTAGCATGTCTCATTTGGATATTTAAATTAGTTACAAAGGGCCTCTATATCTATTATTTTAGGAGAGAATAGAGATCCATATAAATCTATACGGGCCTCTCCTTTCCCAAATAAAGAGTTCGATGCAATATATATATGGAAGACTAGACTAGATTAAACCATAAATAGGTCCTATCCTTTCTACCGAGCGGTTATAGATAGATGGGATAGATGGGCCAAACACAACCCTCCCTCCACTTTCCGTAGAGCATTAATATTTCACAAGGGAATTTTGGAAAAATCCAAAGAAACTAAATGAAAGTGTTCCTGGGAGGGTTTATTTTCTTATTGGTAGTATCAATAATCATACTTATAATGTGGGATGTTGTTTATTTATTGGAAGTAACAACATAGTAACAACTCAATATAAAACATTTACAATGAAAAGGCTAAATTCATTGCCAAAAATCATGTAGAAAAATTACTTGGCCACCAAATGAATGTCTTAAATGGAAAGCATAAAATATAAGCTCGGGGGGGCCAATCATCATACCAATATAAAAAAGGTAAAATTTAAAAGTTTAGACTATATAAAAATTGTACCATGCAAAATGAAGTTCACTCCCAGTTAACACTAGAGGGATGTGATGGATCATCCATAGGAGATGAGACACCCACCAAAAGTTTCATCTGTAGGTATATCAATTTTTGTTTTCCCTTCAAGGATCTATATATTATTATGTATAGTAAGAGAAATGGTGGTAGTGTATCTACTATAAATATATGAATTTATGTACCTATTGTTTCAGCTAGTATTGAATATGAAAATAAATATAACAAATCACAAGAACTTTATCATTAGTTAAAAATTTCCAAACATTATCTTCATTTTTAAATATAACTGCATTTTTCTCTCTCCACAACTTCAATATAATTGTATCTCTAATATAATTCCACAGTAAAGCTATATATATATATATATATATATATATATCGGTTGATATGATCGATCACCAAAAATAGATAAATTATTGGTGAACCGTTGAAAATGAAAGGGTTGAAACAAATAATAGATCTAAGACCATGATAACTGTACATTGGCATATGAGAAAAAAGATGCTTTAGGATCTAAGTTCCTGAACATAAAGGCAACATGGGGTCAAATATGACAATGTCCTTCAGTCTCTCTCTTATAGGAAGGCATGTTGACCAAAATAAGCTCACACTTATTTTGGGTCAACTGACACCATTTTTCCCCTTTGTGCTTTAATCTAAATTTTTACATATTTTAAGAGAACTAAAACTTTCGATGTTATTTCTGAGAACTCAAACAGTTAAAGAGAAGAATTCGTTCTTTAACTATACAAATAAGAAAACAACCATTTTCTTCAACTCGCTAAGAATTATTCATGCCGATTTCAATTCTTCTAAATGACAGTACCAAGATCAGAAGACCACACAAAACAATTAAATATTTCATTTGACAAAAGCACAACACTCAGAAAAATAATCTAATTACCGCTGTCACTTCCAACAATCCAATCTTATAAGGTTCAATAAAACTCAGTTACTATCTCTTTCGAAATCTAAACAGCAGAGAAATTCCTTAAGAACTAATTTCCCATAATTTCAGTAAGAAAAACAATCATTTGCTCAGAATGAAATAAAACATCCAAATCGAGCTCACTGCCAACAAACATTTCTACCTGAAATCCATTTTTCGAGTTCATAATAATATGCAGAACTTCAGAATGCAATAATCAGTTATCAACACCTCTTTTGAAGTAAACCCATATAGGGTGTTAAATGCGTTCAATAGAACCCAACAAATCCATACCTTCTTCAGCAAGAAACAGTATATACTTAGTTCAAAGGAAAAACTATTTCTTTTCCAACTTTCAAGAACACTGATATAAAACTCTAGTGCCCATTCCTTTAAAATACAAAATGCCATTTCCTTATAATCCTGAAACAGCAGAAGGAAGAGAAAAGTTCTATTTCCTTTTAAGCAAGAAAAAGAAAGAAACAACAAAACGTGTTATCATTTCTTTCTCCAAAACAAATTCGTATGCTCATACAAAACCCAATGTTGTATTCATCATAATCAAACACAGCAGAAGAGAAAGGATCTATTTCCTTTTTAAAAGAAATTTCAGTATAGAAACGACCTCATGCAACTCGTACATCCTGTACAAATGTATCACAAGGGACCATATAACAAAAGAGCATTCTCATAGTAGTGAAAACAACACACACAGTCTACCAATTCTTTATATAACACTCAAGCAGAGAAATACCCATTCCTTAAAGCTCGAAAAGAAATGATATTCCCTTTAATCCCGAAACAGCAGATAGTAAACAAGAAAGGTCTTATTTCTTCAAGAAAACTTCAGTATAGAAACGACATCAAAGCCGCTCGCACAACCTATACAATCTATCACAAAATTTCATGTGACAAAAGAACAATTGCACAGCAAGAAAATAATCCACACTACCTGTACAGTTCCCATTAAACATTTTACAGAGAAAAACCCATTTCAAACTTCCATTTAATGTCAACAACCAGCACGATATGGAAGTATTCCATTCAAAAATGCAAAGGCAGCTAAACATAGTAACCAGAGACAATTTTCCTATCATTTCCAAAAAAAATGACAGCAAGAGTCGATGAAATCCAAATCATATTAACACAATCAACAATCACATAAACCCAAAACCCAAGAGCAGGGTTGTTTTAATGAGACATTTAAACAAAGCAAGAAGTTTTAAAGAGAAGGGCTTAACATGCCTGTGATCTCTTTTCCAAAACTCGAAGAAAACTACGTTTTCCAAAGTTATTTCCTTCCACGGCGACAACAAGAACTTCCCAACAACCCTTTCCTCTTCAGGCTCAGCAACAGCCTCAAAATCTCCAAGAATAGTGAAAAATCCAAAGAACTGGTTCGACTGAACCAGACCAAAAAAACCAAATGCAGAGCAACTTTGCAAAGTCTGAATTGACAAAATGAAAAATCAAATTTCCCTCATACACTTTCCAAGGTGAGATGGTCATGAGGACCAAGAATACTTAATGCATTAAAGGCTCTGCCTTTTTCCAAATTTCCACGCCACTGCCAACTTGAGTTGGCGAACTCCAATTTTCACATTTCACATGCAAAGCCAAATTTAACTAAATGTCCAACTAAATACCTCTACCTCTTACCTACCCCGCCAAACTGGCGCTGTCCACGTATGGACTTCCCAATAAATGGCATTGAATACCCCGTCATCCTTATCCTCTCCCTCCAAGGGTCTGCCCATCCCCTTTAGGTTAGGATTAGTTTAGGTTGTAGATTAGTATTCAACCTAGGTCATAGTTTAGTCTTAGGTTATTAGGACTTAGGTTTATTTCCTTTTTTTTTCTGATTTAAAAATCCACTTAGGATAGTAGTTTAGGATGCATGTTAGGACTTAGGATTAGCTTAGGATTTAATTCCTACTAACCACTAACACTAATCAACCCCTAACCCAATCTCTCAACTAACTCTCATAACAATGTTGTGCAGGACGTTCCGTCCTTTGAATCTCATGCCAAGGCCACCCGTGTCTAGGAATTTCTTACCTCAAAAGTTTTTAAGTTCGACAGTACAGGGTTCAGGGATCGAACCTTTGTCGTTGGCATTTACGTGCCAGCTACTCATACCTGCAATCAGGCGCTGCACATTCATATCAACCTCTAGTTCGGTTCCAGAGTAAATCGACACAGAAATCACAAGAAGACCACAGCATACTTTGGATCAATGAAATTGATTCAAGGTGTGTTGTCAATCAGCAACGAGAGTTTAGCAAGTATACGACAATTTTCGTCACATCAGAAAACACACAAGTACAATAAATGTTGTCTTATGCAATAAATCACAGCATGCAAGAATCCAAATTAGCAACACATTCCTTTAAGATTAGAATTTATCTTAACATGTTTACCTTCATTTCGGCAGCTATAATAGTATGAAAAATATTCACCAAGATAACTTAGAAAATCAGGGTGTTACATTCTTCCCCTCCTTAAAGAATCATCGTCCCGATGATCAGATTAAACAAATCCAGGAGTTTCCCAGGAAAAGTTCAATTATTGTCCTTTTCATTCATAATTTCATACCAAAAATAGATTCACTCTTAAAAACCACGTTTTAAGTCAAATGACAATAGACTAATAATTGTCTAAATTTGGTAGAAATTATCAGTTCCTCGAATTTTCAAATTCAATTAAACAGATGTGGAAAATTAAAATCTCATTTCTCGAGACTCTTCCCAAGTTGCACTTTCTTCGCTTAACTGGGTCCCACTGGACCTTACATTGGTTCACTTATGATTTCATAAGTACAACTGGCGAGTTCCCAGCACTCGAATGGGCTTACCACGATTAATTCCTGGGTCTTGGACCTGCAAGGAATTCCAATTTAGCACATGTGATAATCTGTCACGTATTTCTTAAGTAAAGAAATATGAAAAACATCATGCATTTGAGAAAAAGCAGGAGGTAATGCTAGATGATAAGCTACAGGGTTGATTATTTCAATAATTTCAAAAGTTCCCACGTAACGTGGTGACAACTTGGCAGCCTTGCCAAAAGTTATTGAGCTCTTTTTCGGCTTCACCCGAAGAAATACCTTCTGTCCCAGTTTATAATGCCTGTCAACCCGCTTCAAGTCTGCATAGCTCTTTTGCCTATTGGCAGCCTCCTTTAGATGTTCCCGAATCATTTTGATTTGCTATTCCATTTCCATAAGGATTTCTACCCAATTACCTCTCTGTCCTCAATGCTGTCCCAGCTGACAGGGTTTCTACATTTTCTTCCATACAATGCTTCAAAGGGCGCCATTTTTAAAGAGGCATGATAGGTTTTATTGTAAGCAAATTCTACCAGCGGAAGGTATTCCTCCCATTTATACTGCTGGTCCATGCAATACATCCTTAACATGTACTCTAAAACCTGATTAACTCTCTCAGTCTGTACATCCATTTCTGGATGATATGCAGAACTGAAGTTCAATTTAGTCCCCAAGGCCACATTAAGCATTTGCCAAAACCTTGATGTCATCCACAGATATCTGTCTGATATGATTAATTTCGGTATTCCATGCAATCGGAAGATTTCATGTACAAATATTCTTGCTAGCACTGGTGCATCATCCTTCAAATTACCAGCAATGAAGTGTGCCACTTTGGTCAATTTATCGACTACAACCAGGATAATATCATGCTTATTTCTTGACATAGGCAATCCTTGAACAAAATCCATTGTTATCACTTGCCATTTATACTGCAAAATAATGTGGGGATACAATAATCCAGCGGGATGCATATGTTCTACCTTAACACGCTGACATTCCAAGCAGTGTGTTACAAACTCTGCCACATCCTTTTTCATTCCCTTCCAGAAATATTGCTGCTTAAGATCAGCAAGCATTTTTGTAATGCCAGGGTGTCCAGAAAAAGGTGAATTATGAAATTCAGTTAACAATTTCCCTCTTAAGTCATTTGCCAAAGGTATATATACCTTGTTCTCGAATCTCAGAATTCCTTCATTATCAAAACGGAATCCCTTATACCTGACATCCCTCGGGTCTGCATCAAGTGCTAATTTGACTTGCTGGAAATAAGGATCTGATTCCAAGGATCTTTCACCTCATCCTTAAACTGAGTTCTTAATGTTATAAGAGCAGAGATATGCTTCCTTCGACTCAGATCATCTACTACTCTAGTTTCCTTGCCCTTAATGTAGCTTATATCGAAATCATACTGAGATAGAAATTCTAACCATCTTCGCTGCCTTGCATTCAGATTTGGCTGAGTAAAAATATACTTCAGCCCCAGATGGTTTGTTTTTAACTCGAAAGGTTTGCCTAAAAGGTAATGCCTCCACATTTAAAGTGCATGAACAATGGTAGCGAGCTCTAGATCGTGTGGAGCATAGTTCTGTTCATATAACTTAATCTTTCTGCTTTCATAAGTTATGACATGGTTATTCTGTAATAGAATACCTCCAAGGCCTTCTCCTGAGGCATCCGTTACAACCATAAAATCTCCATTTGGATCAGGTACAGTCAAAATAGGTGTTGTAGTTAACTGTTCCTTTAAATTCTTAAAGGTAGATTCACATTTGTCTGTCCAGACAAATTTCTTTTCTTTCTTTTGCAGCGAAGTGATTGGGGCAGCAATTTTTGAAAAGTCCTTAACAAACTTTCAGTAATATCCTGCCAAGCCCATGAAGCTCCTCACTTCGTGCACGTTCTTAGGTGCAGGCCACTCAGTTATAGCTGTGATCTTTGAAGGGTCAACAGCTATCCCATTTTTGCTTATAACGTGTCCCAAATAATGCACCTCTGCATCATAAAAGGAACATTTGGACAGTTTTCCATACAACTTCCTCTTTCTTAAGATTTCCAGCACTATCCTGATATGTTCTTGGTGCTCTTTGACAGTTTTAGAGTATATAAGAATATCGTCCAAGAATACAAGTACAAACTTGTCTAAGTACTCTTGAAAAATATTGTTCATTAGATTCATAAAGGCGGCATGCGCATTAATCAGCCCAAAAGGTAACACCGTGAACTCATAATGTCTGTACCTTGTTCTAAAAGCTGTTTTATGAATATCTTCTTCCTTTATTCTCAGCTGATGATACCCTGATCGAAGATCTATTTTTGAATAAACCAATGCTCCTCGCATCTAATCGAACAAATCATCAATCCTAGGAAGTGGGTATCGATTTTTAATAGTTTCTTTGTTCAGTATTCTGTAATCAATGCACAGCCTCAATGTGCCATCTTTTTTCTTTACAAAAATTACCGGTGCTCCCCAAGGTGAGATGCTCAGTCTTATCAGCCCCTTATTCAGAAGTTCTTGTAACTGAGCCTTCATCTCTACCAACTCAATGGTAGTCATTCTATAAGGTGCCTTAGATATGAGTTTCGTTCCTAGTTTGATTTCTATTGTGAAGTCAAACTCACGTTTGGGTGGAAGACCTGGCAATTCCTCCGGAAACAGATCACGGAAGTCCCTCAACAATGGATATATTTCCATGAAATCATTATCTTCCTCCGCATTTTTTGTCACTTTTACTGCATACAAAGTGCAGCCTCTATTTTTAGCCCTTTTTAGTTGCATAGCCGTCAGTTTCCTAACTGCAACTTCCCATTTTACACCTTGAATGACTGCTGCTTTCTGTAGGTCATCAAAGCAACAGATTTTTTTTTCATAACAGTCAACCTTTGCCTTATGTTCAGCCAACCAGTTAACTCCAATAATGATATCATATGATCCTAGAGGAGTGACATACAAGTCAACTTCGATGGAGAAACTAGGCAGATCAAGAATTACCCCAAAAAGGCACATCTCGACTGTATGGAAAACATTATTCCCATAATGCACTATCCATGTTTTATCCATTCTTGCAGCCTTTCTTTTTAATTTCATAGCAAGTTTAGCAGAAATTAAACATTCTGTAGCTCCAGTATCAAAAAGTATGACTACAGGTGTAGCGAATAACTTACCCGTAACTTCTATGGGTGTCACTTGCTTTTCAGCTTGTCTATTAGCCACTGCAGCGTGTATCCTATGTTGCTGTCCGCGATCATCCTTCTTCAGAGGATAGTGATTCGCATAGTGGTCCTTTCCACAGTTGAAGCATCCTCCAACTGGCCCTTTTCTAGGCTCAAATTTGTTACCAGCCTTGAAGTTATCATTCTGGCTTCCATAGGACTTCTGTCCAATGCCATTAACTTTTGTGAACCTGTTCCGTACGCTATTTACAGCTCTGTTCATCACAAGTTTCTTGTTGTTATCTACAACAAAAATTTTTTTCACACCAAACCTTTTCCAAGGTCCCCTTTTTGGTGCAAGAGACGAAGAAGAATTAGGAATCTTCTTCCTCATCTCTTCCCTGTGAGCAGATATTGCCCTCAATTTCTATTCCTGTTTGATTGCCTTTTCGACAACTCCATCCATGGTGGTTGGGCCGTGGACATCCACTTCGCCACCAATGATGGGATTCAGTCCCATTATGAATTTCTACATTCTGAACTTCTCATCAGCTTGGTACTATGGCACATACTTAAGGAGTTCAGTAAACCCTTCCCAGTATTCCATCACCAAAATCCTTCCTTGCGACTAGTTCTGAAATTCAGTCATTTTCCTATCAAAATAGAGTTGAGGCAACCATCATTGCCTAAAATAACCCTTAAATTGATCCCAAGTTATGTCTGATTCAACAATATTCAGCTCAACCTTACGGTTTTCCCACCATGATGATGCTTCATGAGAAAGCTGATATGCTCCCCATATCGCTTTAGTCTCTTTAGAGAAGTTTCTTATTGCAAATTATTTCTCCATTTCACTGAGCCAGTTCTCAGCTCCATCCCCAAGAGTTGTTCCATCAAACTTTTGAGGACTTATTCTCTTTATATCATTTGTAAGTTCAACTTCTAATCTTGCCCTTTTATTTTCAGGGGGATTAGGAGCAATTACATTATTATTACCAACACCCAGATTCCCTCTGTTGATTTTGTCCACAGGAGGTAGCTGATCATTTATTTCAGCTTCATTCTCCTCCTCTTCATTTCCCATTGACTGCTATTCTAAAATAGTCAAACAATCCCTCGTATCAAGTAGGGAAGCAAGGGTTTCATCCAGCTTTTGGGCAGTTGTTGCTTCTCCACCCTGTAACGGGTTATTCACAGCATTCCCTCTTGTTCTGGCCATTTTCTGTTTAATAAGAAAATGTAAACCTTATTAATATCATGGACTCATTAGGTCCAAGAGCTGCAACCTTCAGCTCTGATACCAAGATGTAACATCCCCATTTTAAGATACCAGAACAAGGGATTTTTTTTTTTGATAACGTTCTCTGTTATGAATTATAAATTCAAACACACGTTCAAGTTTTAATAATTTTTCTCTACCCAAACAACACAGTTTGGATCACACAATTTATTTTTAAAACTAATGTTCCTTGTTCGCATATATACAATATGGAACACACATTCAATTCCATTCAATCCTATAACAGATTCTATATGCTGTTGTAAATGACTCGAAGAACTGCTGATCTTCCATTTTCATGGCTCGGAGTTTCAACGATCCTTCATTTCATGACTCGGCAACAACCGATCCTTCATGTTAATTTATGCATATTATATTATATATACCAGTTCTCTTAATCATTTCTAGTTATCAAAGTGATCCATTTAAGAAGCCTATCTGAATATTTGTTACTGATATTCATCTGACATCCTGCATCTTAAATTTAGTGATAAGGACAACGCAACCAGCACTTGCGATACTTTGGCCAAAGATTTTCACATGCTTTGCATGATCATATTCCTGGATGTGATACACATCAATGGAATACATCCTTCACTTCACTTCACCTATTATCTACAATGGTCTTTCCTGGTTCGTACCAGTCCTCTCAGTTTAAGGTTAGATTTAAACTTTCAATTTCTAACTAGTAATATGAATGAATATAGGAAGGCACTCCTGGTAACTAAAGATATGTAGACATATGGTGTCATTCCCCATGACTCCGTGTGTCTAGTTATCTTTAGTATTCTGGAGTCACTCCGTATACCAGATCATACTCCTAGCCCCTGCCAAGAACTTCACATTCAGCCTATGTATTCTTGATGTTTTAATTTGGGAGGGCATTGTAATATGTCAGCTGCAACATTGTGTTGTCATGAAGACCCCATATTCATGAAGACACCTTGCTGTAGCTGGCATATGTCAATGTCCTACGGAATCCTCCCATCGAGAATACACATCCTACTCAAGTGATTTGGATATGATGTTAATAATTAAGAATCAACTTTCAACAACCTTGCTGATCCCTTTATCCTCATTCCCGTTACAGTTGTATATAGCTAAGAGAGACTAAATCTGTTCTTTATCTTGCTATGCATCTTCTCCTTCATGTCGAAGGGCTGCATTATTCTACTTGGTTCTCTTCTTAATCATTGGATTAAGCAGTCCGTTACCGATGGACGTGATAAGTTTAACCTATTAAACTTAACCAAGATTTTCCCAACTGTAACTAAATTCATAATTCTAGCTTATTAGACGTCATTTAAACGAGGTCTAATTCCCAAGAAATGTATTCATTTGTTCTCCTTAACATTACATAGTTAAGGTCCATTAGTTATGGATATACTTATCCTATATCCTTTATTCTGAATTTAACATACGAGGTCATTAATGGAGTTCGAAAGTGAAGTTCGATTACTCTGAAGTTACTTGATATTCCTTAGCTTCCAAGCTAATCCTAAATACCTATTAGTTATGGATTCATATTCTTCCTAATCCTTTTTAATGTCAATTAAAAATTCATCTTTACCCAAGTATGAACTAATTGCATATTTCAACTTAAAAGTTGCATTTAGGTAAGAATAGATATCAGTTCCCTTTTTTTAATCATCCATCCAAGGACAATTAAATAAATCCAAATCGAGAAATAACATTATATTTCCAATTCAGTCAACAATATCAAAATGATATAATTATTAAAATATGACACTTGTATTTGTATTCATCAATTCGTTTCATAATCCATACATTTGCCAATCTAACTGAATAGACATTGTTTACATAAAAACATCATTACAACTCATAGATAAAAGAATATAGTTTCTTCTTATCACAATTCCTCAAAGAGGAATAAAAGTAAACAAATACAATTCATCTTCAACCAATCAAGAAGCATCAGAAAATAGCCAAGTCCTCATTCTAATCAAATTCCATCTACAAAATGATTTGCACGGGTCAGTTCAATGAACTGAGCATATTAAGCACTTATCATTAAAATGAGGTGCTTCAACTAACTGTCTCAATAAAAGAACCCTAGCTTTTATGAAACGACAGTAAGACATCAATCAAGAATTAGGCACAAAGAAAGATCAGCATAACAACTGAACCATCAAAATATCATCACAATCAGCCAAAGAACTGCTGTCCCATTTTCCACATAACCTTTACAAGTCTCAAATTACAATATTTGTAAAGTTAGGAATATAAGTAGCATACTGCTGATATAACATACTGTTATCCTTTCCACACATTTCATTAATAATAAATGCAAAGGGTAAAATGAACTGAAACGTAAATCCATTACTTTACTTTCAGTTCATGCATCACATTAGATTCTAAGTAATCAAGCACAGACAAGAAAGTGAACAGCAATGCATATAGTTGCTCATATCTAAGCACTACAAAATTCGTTAATAATGATTACAAATTTTAAACTAAATGAAAGAAGAAAAGATCATTTTTCCAAGTCATTCATCCATATCCCTATTTATTTCCACATGACTATCCTAAAAATGGAATCCAAACGAGACACAAATCAAGGTAACAGTTCAGAGTGAAACTTACAAAATCCATTCAGAATTCACTTTCCGGCAGCAAGAGTAATTTCATTCATAATCAGCTTTAAATTAAAACAAGGAAGAATTCATCATCCTTATCCATACTTCATTTAAATCAGGCTCATATGCATATCTAAGACGGGTTATTATATCATCATATTTATCATAGATCAATTAGTACAAGGATGCATACTATATATTTACCGTACTAGAAGAAACCATAATTCTTTCACCGTATGGTAAATAGATAAACAGTTATACAATCATGCAATCAATTATTCACATGATTTCCTAATTCTATGAATGCATTCCATTCAAATAAAATTTTATTCATTGATGTACCTATAGCAAGTCCAATCATAATGCACAGTAAAACTTTGATGTTACTTCCTGAACTCAGATAGTTAAAGAGAAGAATTCGTTCTTTAACTATACAAATAAGAAAACAACCATTTTCTTCAACTCGCTAAGAATTATTCATGCCGATTTCAATTCTTCTAAATGAAAGTACCAAGATCAGAATACCACACGAAACAATTAAATATTTCATTTGCACAAAAATCACAGCACTCAGAAAAATAATCTAATTACCGCTGTAACTTCCAATAATCTGATCTTATAAGGTTCAATAAACTCAGTTACTATCTCTTTCGAAATATAAACAGCAGAGAAAGGAAGAACTAATTTCCCATAATTTCAGTAAGGAACAATCATTTTCTCAGAATTGAATAAAACTTCCAAATCGAGCTCACTGCCAACAAACATTTCTACCTGAAATCCATTTTTCGAGTTCATGATAATATGCAGAACTTCAGAATGCAATAATCAGTTATCAATACCTCTTTCAAAGTAAACCCGTATAGGGTGTTAAATGCGTAAGCCTGGTACAGTCAAGATAGACCCAAACAGTAAGACAAAGTTCCCATGCATCTCTTCTTTTACACAGAAATCCAAAGTCAAGTTCACATTCACAAGACAGTCTGAACTAGAAGATCAATAGTCATCAATAAAACACAACAAATCCTTCTACCCTCTCAACAAGAAATCAACATAATTCATTTAATGTACAGAAATACAAGCCAAGCTCGTTTTCATGACTACTGTCCAAACTATGAGATCAAATCGATTCCATAAAACACAATAAAATCAACCTTTCATCATAGGAAGAAGAATGTAATCATCTATAAGTGCAAAAGAAAAACAATTTCTTTTCCAGCTCCCATGAATACCCAAATTGTATTCGTACATTTTCTAAGCAAGAAAAAGGAACAGTAAAAACGTATTACCATTTCTTCCTTCAAATCGAATTCATATGCTCATAAAAAACCCAAATGCCATTTTCATCAAAATACAAAACAACAGAAGGAAAAAGGATCTTATTTCCTTTTAAAATTTCAGTAAAGAATACGACTTCAAACAACTCACATAGCCTGTAAATATTTCATTCCATAAAATCATTTAAAAAGAATTATCCAGTTCGAATTATTATTAACAACCATCTCAAAATTTATTTACTATCAGCTGAGTATTCATAAGCATAATTTCTTATATTTTCAGTAAAGAAAATTCTCAATACTGTCAAACAAACCAGCACAACACGACTGTATTTCAACTCATTTATACATGCAAAGACAGTTCCAAAAAAAATAGAAAGAAAATGATTTTACCCATCGTTTCCAAAAATGACAGCAAGAGTCGACGAAATCCAAATCATATCAACACAATCTACAATCACATAAACTCAAAACCCAAGAGCAGGGTTGTTCTAATGAGACATTTAAACAAAGCAAGAATTTTTAAAGAGAAGGGCTTAACATGCCTGTGATCTCTTTTCCAAAACTTGAAGAAAACTGCATTTGCCGAAGTTATTTCCTTCCTTGGCGACAACAAGAACTTCCAAAAAAAATCCTTCTTCTTCAGGCTCAGCAACAACCTCAAAATCTCCCAAGAACAGTGATAAATCCAAAGAACTGGTTCGACTAAACCAGACCAAAAAAAACCAAATTCAGAGCAACTTTGCAAGGTCTGAATTGACACAATGAAAAATCAAATTTCCCTCATACACTTTCCAAGGTGAGCTGGTCGCGAGGACCAAGAGAATTTAATGCATTAAAGGCTCTACTTTTCCCAACTTTCCATGCCACTTCCAACTTGAGTTGGCGAACTCCAATTTTCAAATTTGCATGAAAAACCAAATTTAGCTACATGTCCAGCTAAATACCTCTGCCTCTTACCTGCCCCGCCAAAATGGCACTGTTCGCGTATGGACTCCCCAATAAATGCCATTGAATACCCCTTCATCCTTATCCTCTCCCTTCAAGGGTCTACACGTCCCCTTTAGGTTACAATTAGTTTAGGTTGTATATTAGTGTTCAACCTAGGTCATAGTTTAGTCTTAGGTTATTACGACTTAGGTTTATTTCCTTTTTTTTTTGTGATTTAAAAATCCACTTAGGATAGTAGTTTAGGATGCATGTTAGGACTTAGGGTTAGCTTAGGATTTAATTCCTACTAACCACTAACACTAATTAACCCCTAACCCAATCTCTCAACTGACTCTCGTAACAATGCTGTGTAAGACGTTCCGTCCTTTGAATCACATGCCAAGGCCACCCGTGTCCAAGAATTTCTTGCCTCACGAGGTTTTAAGTTCGACAGTACAGGGTTCAAGGATCTAATCTTTTTCATTGGAATTTACGTGGCAGTTACTCATACCTGCAATCAGGCACTGCACATTCATATCAACCTCTAGTTTGGTTCTAGAGTAAATTGACACAGAAATCACAAGAAGACCACAGCATACTTTGGATCAATGAAATTGATTCAAGGTGTGTTGTCAATCATCAACAAGAGTTTAACAAGTATATGACAATTTGTCGTCACATCAGCAAACACACAAGTACAATAACTTCTGTCCTATGTAGTAAATCACAACATGCAAGAATCCAAGTTAGAAACACATTATCTTAAGATCAGAACATATCTTAACATGTTTTCCTTCATTTCAGTAGTTATAACAGTATGAAAAATATTCACCAAGATAACTTACAAAATCAGGGTGTTACATTTTAAATTTTTTTACAGGAATGGATTCCATAAAAACTTACAATCGAAAACATTCAACACATCTAAGTGGACACTCTCAACAAAATTTACAACTATCTTAAAGAACACATAGGATTGATATCAAACCAAAAGGAGAAAGGAATATGGGAATCACCTCATTTTTTCTCCCAAGTGAAGTAGGAGTTTCACCCAAGTCCTCCATGTGAAAAATACAAACAAAAAAATATTTGTATCTATTCCCTTGCGAGTATGCAAAAATATATCCATGTTTTATTTTTCACTCCCCATAGGTAAAACTCCCAATAACAATCCCTTGAAAATGCATTCCTCACAACTCCCTTTTCCATCCCCAATGGTCTCATATTTCCATCTCCCTCTCTCTTCTTAAGGAAAAGTACTCAACCACACATAACCACATTCACAACACTCAAAAAATATTTAACAAACACAATTTTAACATCTACAAACATAAATAAGAAAAAAAAAAGTGGAGATCCTACCTCTCAATCAAGCTTCCAAGAGTCTTCACTACACAAGCTTTTTGACACCTTCAAGCAAAGAAAACTGTAAAAGCAACTCCAACAAGCTCCAAATTCAAAATGTGGAAAAGAAATAAAATGAACAATTAACCTCAAATCCATCAAATTCAATCGATAAATATAAATGGGATGTGAGGATGATGAGGTGGCTCTATGTAGAATGCCACTTCATAATTACTCCATTCCAACACTCAAATCAATACCATGCCCAAGACAATAAATGAACATGTAAGACTTATGACAAGCGCACATGAAACTCAAACTTGCACACCAAGCCTACTAAGGACAAATTAATTGTGGTAATTAGGAAAGTTCAATTATTTTCACTTTTTTTACACTCTAAAATGCATAAATAAGCCTAAAATTAAATCCCAATACCATAGGTATGGTTATTGGGTGAAGCATGGGTAAGCTTAACTTGTCCCACAAGCCTCTAAAAAACCTTCCCAAGTCAAAATCAAAATTTTGAATTTGGGGAAGAGTACACCACACAAAAACCAACAAAAATCCCACCTACATCTACAAGATTTCAAGGAACATCTACCATCATAACTATCTAAGTGTCACATCCTTATTTTAGTTGACAAATTTAGTTGGATTAGTTACTTAAGATACATTAATAATTGCTAATAAAGTGAAATTTTTTTCCAATAATTAAATACATATAACACAACATAAAGCACACACAAAATTAAATCAAAAGGGAAAACATTACACCCCATGGCCACACATGTGAGGTCACCCCCCATGTGAAACCTCCTAACTAGGCATGTAATAACACAAAATAAACATTAGACACAAGTTGTCAAATTTTTTCATGTCATAAAATAATTGATATCCTTCCATGGTTGGTCCCCTATAGCCTTTCAATGTATCTGTTAAAATATCCCTGCAATGCAAATAGATTACCTCTCTAGCCTCACGGTCACATCAACAACATCGGGAAATAATACATCTACATAGAAATCAATAATAAACATAAAAAATTAAGTACTTCTATTATTTATAAACATATAAAATACTATGATTCTAACATCAATGAGATTATAATTCTACTCAGAACATCCAAAGTATAATGTGTCAGTATAAAATTCAAATAATGCAAATCAACATATATCAAACTATCTACCAATGTCAACTAGTGTATCATAATCAAAATGCGAATCACATCATGTCTATAGTTCAAATATCTATATAGTCTATCATCCACTACTCCAAATATAATAAAAATGTATAAGTATCAATCCATCACTAATGTCAACATAATGAAAATAGTGTCGAAGAGGAGTGGGAACTATATCCCCCTCCCCTTACACTCGACTTACTCTTGGAGGTGACTGAAATAGCTGTGAAATATGGGTCTGTAACATTGTAGCATCCTCCCATGTGGCTGCAGTCTCATTATACCTATCCCACTAAAATCACACCTAGTCAATCTCACGGACTCGAAGGCCTAGGGTCCTATGCTCTATGATGCACATGGGCTCCATAGTCACCTATCCATTCTCCTGCAGCTGCAATGTGGTCCAATCCAATTCATGATAGGGATATGAAATATATCTCCTAAGAAAAAAAACATGAAATACATCATGAACGCGAGACAATATGGGTTGGAAGGTTAGATTATAAGCTAAGGAAACAATCTGCTCTGAGATCTTGAATGGACCCATAAATCTAGGAGCTAAATTAAAACCGTTTCCATAATGGATATGGATCTTACAAGGTTTGACATGAAGAAACACCTTTTTTCCCACCTCATAGCTACAGTAAACTCTCCTCTGATTTGAATATTTATTATGTCTATCATGTGCCTCCTAAATTATTTGTCTGATAAAAAAACCTACTTCTCCATGTCCTATAACAAGGTTAGCCCAAGAGATTATTTTTTCTCCAATCTATCCCAACTCTATTGTGTCCTACACTCCCTACCATAAAGTTCCTGAAATGGAGCCATACCAATAGGTCTCTAAAAGTTATTATTATAAGCAAACTCCACTAGGTACAAATAATCCTCCCACCTCGAATGATAGTCCATAATGTACATCTAACGCATGTACTCTAAAATCTCATTCACTCACTTCGTCTGACCATATATCTCTGGATGATAAGCTAAACTAAAGTTGATACTCATTCCAAGGTCATGTTGCATGGTAGTCTAGAAATGAGACGTGTATAAGGGATCAGGGTTGATAAATAATCTTCCGTGGAATCTCGTGCAGTATAACAAGCTCATATAAGTATACATGTGCCACTGCACTAGTTGTATAGGTGGTCTTCACTGGAGAAAAAGGAGCCAGTTTCATCAATATATCCACTATGACCATGATGGCATCATGGTGGTATCTCAACATTGGTAGCCCTACTATGAAATCCATGGAAATTGTGTCCCATTTCCACTAAGGTATATCATGCGGGTAGAGAAGGAAAGCTAAATGTTGCTTCTCAGCCTTCACCCTCTAACACTCTAAAATGTGCGACACAAGCTAAGCTACATATCTCTGAAGACCTCTCCAATGGTATAGTTGTCTCAAGGTGGCATGCAGCTTCTTCACCCCTATATGGGCTGAATAAGGTACACGATGAGCCTCTGCCAAGATATCCTATCTCAAACCTCCATCCCTAGGTATATATATCTGGCCTCTGTGTCTGAGAATTCCATCTAACTCTAATGAAAATCTATCAAAATTCCTTTCAAGGGATCTCAGAGTCTCAATATTACATCTAGTTGCAAGGTAGAAGTTGTCATGTGGAAGTTGTCACAAAATCTTGCTCCACAAATTTGTACCCACTGAAGTAGCCATCACCAAATGTATATGTCTACTCAGAGCGTCTGCAACCACATTCTCCTTCCCCTTCACATGCTCTATCTCTATGTTGTACTCATATAGTAACTCCATTCAATGCTGATAATGAGCATTGAGATTGGTTTGGGTGGAATAATGAAATAAGTTCAAATGCTCTGTCCTAAGAATAAACCTCCTGCCAAGAAGGAACTGACACCAAAGAATGTGCTACTGCAGCAAGTGAAAGGTCATGAGTCAGATAGTTGATCTCTTAATCCTTGAGTTTGTGAGACTGAAATGCAACCACACGACCCTACTGTATCAAAGCACCACATAATCCTACCAAGGAAGCATCCATACACACAAATAAATCCCTCTGAGGTTCTGATACTACAAGAATCAGTGTTTTCATAGGGCATTCCTTCAGTGTATTTAATTCCTACTCACATCCATTAGACCAAACAAACTTCTTCCCTTTTCACTGAAGGGAAGTGATGGGGTGTGTAATCTGAGGAAAGTCTTGAAAAGATATTCTTGGGTCACGTTGGTTAGCAAGGACCAATCCATAATATCTCTAATTTTGTAAGGATTGAATGTGATACATTCCCTAGAAATGATGTGACCCAAGTACTAAACCTCATACTAGAAAAAGTTACAGTTCTCCAGGTTCCCGTATAACTACTGCTCATGAAGACACTACAGAACCTACCGAAGGCACTCCTCGAGATCCTCACGAGTACATGAGTATATAAGAATCTCATGAAGAAAAATGATCACGAACCGATCCAAAAACAACATGATCACAAGATTCATCAAGCTCATGAATACTCCATGGGAGTTCCTCACATCAAAAGGTACCATCATGAACTCATAGTGGTCATATATCATGCAGAAAGTTGTCTTGTGGATATCTGCGATCGCAAACCTCAGCTGATGGTATCCTGACTTACGATCAATCTTAGAAAATACAACGGACCCCTTATTTTGATCAAATAAATCATATATCCATTGAATGTGGTAATGACTCTTAATCATAAATTTTTTCAATTGTCTATAGTCTACACACAGATGCAGAGATCTGTCCTTTTTCTTTACAAAGATCACTAGTGCACCCTAAGGAGATACACTACAACTGATTAGGCCTTTCTCAAGAAGGCACTCCAATTACAACATGAGATGACATAGATTAGGTGTGGTCATCCTATATGGTGTCTGTGAGATAGGCTCTACTCCTGGAACTGAATCAATATGAAATTTGATATATCGTGGGGGAAGTAACCCTGAAAACTCACTAGAAAAGACATCGGAGAACTCCTACAAAATGGGGTGGTCATCAAGTGACATTCCATGAGTCTTATCCTATGATTGGTCACTAACAATTATCACAAATAACTCAAAACCATGTCACGCACACTTCTTTATCTGCATAGCGGATATGCTGTGAATAGAGATGGGTCTCAAGTCTCCAACAATCACTAAATCCACTCCAAAATCATCTACACAAGATATAACCTTGTTGGGAAACTCAACTGTAGCTCTCTGTATGGATAACCAATCCATGCCAAAAATAACTCCATATGAACCCAAGGGGAGGATACGAATATCCAAATTCGTTGAGAAGGGTCTTAGGTCCACTACACGCTCCTTAAATAAGGAGTCCACTTAGAGTTTGTCTCAAGAAGCCATCTCAAATTTGCAATTAAGGCCCTACCTAACTGTCACCAGCTTGCATCGCTTTACTAAAGATGGAGAAATGAAAGAATGTGATGAGCATGAATCAAATAAGATAGGGGTAGGTGTGCCACCAATGCTACATGTGGTCTCAATCACCATACCTTGGTGTTCTTCTTAGTGGTTCTTGACTGCAGGATAAATCATGTGGCTCTTGACCATGTCACCAGTCACAGTCTCAGAAATCGGTGCCTTACCCTAATTAGCAAGGTTCTGAGGGCACTCACTCCAATGATGACCATGCACACTACACCCATAGAAAATATATGGTCCTCTCCACTGAGTAGATACTCCTCTAGGTGGCCTAGCAATCCATGTTGTAGAACCTAATGATCCTGACATATATCGCTTTGGTTTATGTGGTGTATGTGCTCCTATCGACTCTTTTCAAGGTGGATCTTGTGTCCTTTTTGGCCCCCCAGCTGGAGGTCCCATACTACACCCTCTCTCAACATCATGGCATTGTGGAGGCCAAAAGGGTGGTCAAGTTTGTTTCTGCTACTAAGGAGGAGGAGGCCTAAAGGAAGACTATGTTGAAGTGTGTCTACCTTGAGGAGGGTGAATTGATCCCCTTGACCTACTATCTTGTAACTACTACATGTGGCTCTTCACTTTATCATGAGCCTATTGAGTCTTCCCCCTAGTTTCCTCTATAATATAGGCCTTCTCCACGACCTCTGATAGAGTCTAAGGGAAATGAATTCACACTGCCCCACCCAAGTCTAAGTTCAGGTCCCTGATGAAAATGTGACCCCTAACCTAATCATCCTACATGTAGTCCACATACTGGTGTAAATATAAAAAATGACCCTCATACTCTGCCATTGCCATGGAATCCTGTCGCAGATCATTAAAATCATTGATCCACTACTAGATGAATCTCTTAGATATGTATCTACTCCTGAAGGGATCCTCGAAGAGTCCCCAAGTGATTGTCTCAGAATCTATATGGAGCTTCTACTCCTCAGTCCTCCACCAAACTCTAGCTCTATCTCTCAGAAGGTGGATAGCAACACAATCTTTCATGTTTCTAGTACAAGGACATAGCTTGAAGCATCCACTCAAGCTAACCAACCATGGCTCCACTTGAAATCCTCTCGTGTCTCTAGTAAAATGTGTCGAGTGTAACTTCAGTATCTCTCTGATGTGATTTATCGCTATCAATTGTCGGCCCCTAGGTCTCTCTACACAAACATCCCTCAACCTAGTGCTCCTAGATCTGTCTATGTGTCCCTAAGCTCTATCTCTTTTCTCTCTAAGTGGTGACTCATATCGAACTGACTCCACGTGGGAGTGTTGTGTATTATCCTCGACACTATGATGTGATGGTGTACAATCCTTCACTAATAGCTATTTTTCATGTCTATTAGGTCGCCCTCCTAAAGATCCTCCGCGTAAAGTGACATTAACATCTTGTAGTGTCTGTAGTATCTGAGGAAATATTGTTTCTACTACCTTATCTAGGGGTGCTATATCTAGGATCATATGAAGGGACCCTTGTTTATTCTGTGCCTTCTACACAGACCAAGACAAGAGTTAGTTTATCATCATCTAGGATTCGTATCAGTTTTCTAAGTTTTCTACGTTTTAAAGCATCATGCAATATTGTGAGTTCTAGGTTTAGAGTTGTGCTAAGTCTTCTTGTTTTGTTTTGTGTTTCCAAGTGTGTCTGGAATCCAAGTGTTGAACCCATGGCTCTGATACTAAGTGTAACACCCACAATTTTCTACTCTCAAAACAAAGATAACTAGTAAATTAATAGTCAATTTTACGGTATTATTTTTTTAAAAGTGTTTGCAAGGTTAGGAATTTTCACAATTAATAAATTCCTGGGTTAGAGAATTTCCACACAAGCTTGTATACAACGGAATTAAATTAATAATTAAATATTATAATTTACTTCCTAAGCTATATTTAGAGTTTAAGGCATCTACTAAGCTCCATTACTTTAATTAATTATTAAGAACCAAGGTTACCTTATTTTTAACTCAAAGTTTTAATTGTTTTACCTAGCCACTAAGTGACCCTATTCACCCCATTACCCATGTTCTTTCTTTTTTTAATTTAAAATCACATTCCCAAAAAATGCCTTCCCACTTAAGTAAGGTAGGGTTTAATTTTGGCCATTAGATTAAATATATCCTATCCCTTATATTTAGGTTTCCCTAAACATCTATTTGGTTCCATTTTTAATTTCTATTTTCCCCAAACAACCTCATTTGCTCTTTTATTAGTTGCAGGTTTTGGAAGAGGAGGAGGAGCCATGAGAGCAAGAAGAAAAACCATGGTAAAATTTTCATGGTTTTAGTTGTAAATATTTTACTATTGTAGATTTCTCATTTATTTAATATAGAGATCCTACCATGGATCTATTTTTTTATTTAATAAAGGCATTTTATTGTTTTCAATTCAACAATTGGGAAAAACCCCATTTCATTTAAATGCATGAGTTTTACACATGGGTGCCTTAAAAGAGATAGGAGGGCTTAAAATTTTAAATTTAATTGATTCCTAGTTGATGGAAGATTCCTTGTTGTGGTTTTAAGCTTAGATTTTAGTTAATTTTAAAACTGGGATTTTCACGGATGAAATTTTATTTTTCCATCAAAAGTGATGAAACCACTGCCATATGCAGGTGGACGGTCTTGTGACCGATGCCCTATGTGGGAGGTGGTTCATAAACTACCGCTCTGTGCTGAGGTGGTGGTTCTGAAACCACCATTTTGCATAGGGTGGAGGTTTTGTTCTCTGAAAACTAAACCTTCAACAAAGCATTTTTTTATAGTTTTTCTTCTTAAGTTGATTTTTAATGCAATATTAATTTTAATGAGGGTGTCTTCCATACTGTTATCCCAATTTTTCCCCGTTAAAAATTTGGTCGAACATGACCTTGCATATGAAAATCGGAAGGGTCACTTCATTCTAGCGGGCTCACAATCGATCCAACAATGAAGGGGCAAGGTCGGCAGATGAGACCAAACAATGTCAAAGGAGTCTAGAGCTCGACAAGAAAGAAAAAAGGGAAAGGCTCAAGGTTTATAGACTTAGCCATATACGTGTCGAATTAGGGAAAAATAATAGACATGTGGAACGTGTTATGTGTCAGCTCGGTGTAATTCCAAAAGGTGCATAAAAAATGGAGGTCCCAAATGTCCGCCAACCCTCCACGTGTCTCAATGACGCAACTTCAAGGGTTGAAACCAAAGGTGGTCCCCCATACATGCGTCAGCTGTCCACATGTCCCAGGTCTAAAAATGAGATAGATTCAGTAGTTGAAAAGTCTCAAGGCAGTGGAAGCCTCCACGTGTCTCATCGGAGTAACATCAAAAGGCACGGCACAAAGAAGGACCCTGAACTAGCACCAACTTGCCACATGGTTAGAACCTGAAAGTTGAACCGGCCCAAAATTGGTTAATTATAAAAGGAATAGTGGAAGCCCCCACTTGTCTCTTTGGTGCAACTTCAAAGGCGTGACTCAAAAGGTAGTCCCCAAATGAGAGACAACCCGCCATGTGGTTAGAGTTCGAAAAGATAAGGTCAGCCCTTGAAAAGTCCAAGCTCGGGACAAGCCGAAGGAAGCCTCCACATGTCAGCTCGGTGCATCTTCAAAGTTAAAATCTGGAGGCGGTCCCCAAACATGCGCCAACTCGCCACATGCCTCATCCACACAACTTCAAAGGTAAAATCTGGGGTCAATTCCCAAACATGTTCCAGCTCTCCACGTGTCTTGGCTCAGGCATAGAGTGTCTCTGCCAACATGAGGGACTTAGGTAGAGCAGAGCCATGGAAGGTGCCACGTGTCTCATCAGCACAACTTCAAAGGTGCAGCCCAAGGAAAGACCTTGAACTAGTGTCAGCCCTCCACATTTCTAAGGTCCAAAAAAGGGACAGAGCTAGCCATTTACTTGGCTAAGTATAAGAAGATTACGAAACAACAAACGTTGGAAGGATTTTTTGCCAAAATCAGGCCAGCGGGCTTGGAGAAGACTTTTCACAAAAGGGGAATATTGTGGACTGGTGGGGTGGTAGGAAATATTTTCACATTTTGCACTTTTTGCAAAAGGCACAAGTTATAATTGCGGGCCCGCGAGCCCAGGAAGGATTCATTTTGCTAAGTGGAAAATGCGGGTTGGCGGGCCCGGGGATGACAAATGGAAAATGAGAAGGTTGTGAGATTGTGGAGCTGTTGGGGACTTTTGCACTTTTGTAATTTTTGTGCAAAAGGTGTAAAGTGAATTTCGGGCCCATGGATCCATTTTACAAAACTAGTTTTTTGCCATTTTTGTATGGATTCGAATCAAATATTCAAATGGGCATAACTTTCGATCTAGTGCTCAAAATTCAACAAATTTGGTACAGTTGGAAAGGTCTCAACCTCCTATACACCATGGAAACATAAATTATTATTTTTATTAGGCTTTGATTGGTGAAAATATTGAAAAATTATTACAAGCCATTAATACGGGATCTGATTGCTTCGACTACCCAGATCTAATCTGATTTTCCATCTTTCCTTCTCTAACATGACAAACAGACATGGGGAACCATAATTAAAATATTGTAGACTGATTTACAGAGGCATTAATGGTAGGTGGTTGAGCTTTCAGAGAAGAGTCCAAGTTTTCCTCTTCCTCTCTCACCTTGACGTTCTATATATTATAAACACTTCTCATTTGAAAAATGGGGAGACATTTTGGGTGTGGGGAAACTCTGTAAAATTTATTTCCCGACTCTGTTTTCAGTTGTAAGCCTTCTCCTACTCCTGAGAAGCATATTTGTTCCTCTGAGTAGAAATATAATGGTCTGTGCACCTTCTAGAGCAATAAACTCATGATTTTGTAGCATTCTTCAACCCTTTCTCGTGTTTTATTGTTTCTTCGTGCCTCTCCCTTTCATATTTTTTTCTGTGCATGTATTTCATGTTTTCAAGTGTAAGATCCTGTTTTCATGGAGTTTTGATGGTGGATTAGGATCTGGGTCTGTGTCACTTCTGTCTGACCTCCCTCATCCCCTTTTTCCCTATTTCATCCTCCCTCAGCAAAGTATCTCACCTCTTTCCTTTTCTTGTGTATCACCGCTTTAGTGTAGGCTCTATTTTTCTTACATTCTCTCTCTCCCTGTTTCCTTGGAATGGTTAGATTATGAAAGATATATTTTTCCAGAACTAGAGTAGCTTGTGGCAAGTAGTTTAGGAACAAGAGCCAGCTTTATCTGGAGTTCCATCTCAGGTTCGTAAGTCCCATAGCTTGAGAGATGGTCCAATGTTGTGCAATCACACCAAATGCCCCAGTCAGATCTGAGGCCATTTGTGGGTGTTGTGATTTTGCATCAATAGTATTTGCTTGCCCAGTGGGACATCACTGAAACTAGAGTTCCATATTTCATAGGTGTCTCATTTTCATACAACAAATCTTAATCCACCATGTGACCACACTCAATAGTTTTGGCACGCCTAGTGGGACACTGAGGTTATATTCTCTCATCTTTCTAAGGTGTCTCATTATCAAATAGAAAATCTTAAGCCACCATGCGACCACTCAATAGTTTTAGCATGCCCGGTGGGACAGGTCTGAAGCACCTTATCACTTCATTTCATCAAGTCGATGTGTTCTTGATGAGATCCAACCTTTTGAGGAACATGCAAAGCACATTTGGTGACTCCATCTATTCAAAAACCCATCCTTTGAAGTTGCAGTCCTTCTCCCATGTATAGGATGTCTTGTTAGGAAATAAGAGATAAAATATATGGAATAATCCCTTACAGAATTGCAATAGTAGAAACTAATATGCAGAAAATATTACAGATCTCAAATAAAAGTGTAGAATAAATAACACAACATAGAGAGACAAGATTTAACATGGTTCACCCAATTTGGGCTACGTCCACCAAGAATCACTTGCTCAGTGTTTATTACAAGCCTCCACTCTCTCAATACAATGCCCGGATCCATTTAGAGCTATGCTCAACAAACTCTACAAAATTCACACCTGAATTCAAAGCACATCTACAATACATTTTCTTGTCTATCTATCATATGCATAAGACCATATAAATAGACAATTTCTTAAGTAGTTTGATACAAAACCGTGGGTATCAAAACCATGGGAAAAAAATGTGGGTATCAAAATAATGGGTACCGAAAAACCATGGGCCCAAAAACAGCCCATAACGGTTACCCATTACCCACAGGTTAAAAAACCACCCATAAAATACCCATAAAAAAATACCCGAGTGTAACACATAGAAGGTGTACCACACTCTAACATGAAAACAGGCTCCACAAACATAACAATCTCCCACTTGGAGACTGATTTCCACTGAGTAAGCTTCTTAACCCTTCACTGTCATCCGCGAAGGCTGACCAAAGTTCAACATAACTTTAGTTTATCCCTTGTGACCACCTTGATCATCATGTCTGCAGGATTCTGACTAGTATAAATCTTCTCCAACTTCAACTTATCCTCTTCCAAATCTATCCTGATGAAGTGATATCTCAACTGTATATGCTTCGTCCTGGAGTGGAAAGCAGAGTTCTTAGCTAAGTATATAACACTCTGACTATCACTATGCAGCTTACATTCCTTCTGCTTTTTCCCCAACTCCTCAAGAAATTGTTATAACCAAATCATCTCTTTTCTTGCCTCTGTGGCAACAACATACTCAGCCTTTGTGGTTGATAAAGCCACCAGCTTCTATAGTCGTGAAATCCAACTCACTGCTATCCCACCTATAGTGTAAATATAACCTGTCATGCTCCTCCTACTGTCAACATCTCCAGCCATGTCTGAATCTACATAACCACGTAAAGTGGTGTCTGATCCACTGTAGCACAAAATTGTCCCCATGGTCCCTCTCAAATACCAAAGGATCCACTTTACTACTTGCCAATGCTCTTTACCTAGATCACTCATAAATCTACTCACAGCTCCCATTGTATGGGCAATATCAGGCCTAGTGCACACCATAGCGTACATCAAACTGCCAACCACTAATGAGTAAGGTACCATGGACATCTGGTTTCTTTCCTGCTCTATCTTGAGACACTGCTCCTTTGATAACTTAAAATGGCCTGCCAAAGGAGTCCCAACCGGTTTAGCATCCTGCATGTTAAACCTATCCAATACCTTTTTAATGTACTCTTCCTGAGATAAAGTCAACTTCTGTTCCTTATTATCCTGAGTTATCCTCATACCAAGGATTTTTCTAGCTACCCTTAAATCCTTCATATCAAAGGATTCATTTAGCTATTTCTTGAGTACTTTTATTTCGTGCATGTTTTTACCTGCAACCAACATGTCATCAACATACAAACATAGGATAATATAACTTCCATCCTCAAATATCTTTGTATACACACAATGGTCAGAATGACATGTAATATAACCTTGCTCCATCATGAACCTATCAAACTTCTTATACCATTGACGTGGAGCTTGTTTCAAGCCATACAAGATCTTCTTCAGTTTGTACACCATCTCCTCTTTACCTTTGACGTCATATCCTTCTGGCTACTGCATATATAGCTCCTCCTCCAAATCACCATGGAGAAATGCAGTCTTTACATCTAACTGTTCTAAGTGCAAGTCTTTTGTTGCCACTATTCCAAGAACAGTTCTGATAGAAGTCAGTTTTACTATAGGAGAAAAAATCTCATCAAAGTCTATACCTTGTTTCTGTGCAAACCCCTTGACCACCAACCAGGCCTTATATCTTTTCTTTCCTCCTTCTTTGTCTTTAACTTTGTACACCCACTTGTTCTACAATGCTCTTTTTCCTTCCGGTAACTTCACCAAATCCCAAGTCTGGTTCTCCATGAGAGACTTATGCTCCTCATCCATGGCTTGCTCCCACTTCTTCCTAGCATCTACCTCCATTGCTTCATCAAAGCTCTCTAGCTCTCCACTATCAGTGAGTAATAAATAATAAAGAGAAGGAGAAAAATGTTCAGGTTCTCTTCTTACCCTAGAATACCTCCTCAATATAGGAGTTTGGGGTTCCTATTGAGGGGGTTCCTGAACTGATTCATGTGTCACTTTCCCATCCAGAAGATCCTATATCGCTACATATTCTTTCTTGGATTATTCCCTGTTTTTCTGCAACTGCTACTTATACATGAATTTCTAATTAAAGACCACATCCCTAGATCGAATGATTTTCTTGTCCTTAATACTCCAACATTTATATCCAAAGTCATCACCACCATAACCAATGAAAGTACATTTTTCTGATTTAGCCTCTAGCTTGGTCCTATCATCCTTGTCTATATGAACAAACACCTCACATCTAAAGACTCTAAGAAATGAATAATCAACTTTCTTACCATACCAAGCCTCCTCAGGTATGCCTCCATCCAAGGCAATTGAGGGTCCATTGTTTATCAAGTACACAGATGTGCTCACTGCTTCTGCCCAAAAAGAAAGAGGCGGTCCTGCATGTATTCTCATGCTCCTAGCACATTCCATTATTGTTTTGTTCATCCTTTCTGATACCCCATTCTACTGTAGAGTTCTTGGAATCATCTTTTTCCCAGAGATCCCATTCTTAGAACAATAATCATCAAATTCATTGTTGTAATACTCCCCTCCATTATCTGACCTGAGACATTTTAACTTAAGACATGTTTCATTCTCTACCAAGGCTTTCCATTTAACAAAAGTATCAAATACATCAGATTTGTTTCTAATACAATAAACTCAAACTTTCCTTGTTACATCATCAATAAAAGTAACATAATAACTTTAACCCCTAAGAGATGATACCTGAGCTGGCCCCCACACATCAGAATGTACCAACTCTAACTTACTCTCTTTCTTCATATGTCCAACCTTGAGAAACCTTACTCACTTCTATTTCCCATATATGCAGTTCTCACATAAATCCAAACCTGTTTCTGTATATCCAGGAAAATTCTTCTTTATGATGTCCATGCCCTTGTGGCTCATATGACTAAGCCTATAGTGCCATAATGTTGTATCTGCATCTGAATCCACAAGATTACAATCATTAGTAATATCGGTGGATATATACAAGGTTCCAACCTTCTTACCTCTTGCCACCACAAGAGCACCCTTGGTAACCTTCCAAGAGTCAGATGTAAATATCATAGTACAACCATCACTTCCCAATTGCCTCGCCGATATCAAATTTCTCCTTAATGTAGGCACATGTATGACATCTTTCAATAGCCATGTATTCCCATTCTACATCGTAACCTGAACATAACCTATTCCAACTATATTGCAAGTCTCATCATCACCAAGAAAAACATGCCCAAAATCCCCTTGAACATAATCAACAAAATAATGCCTATGTGGAGTAGCATGAAAAGAAGCCCCTAAATCTAAAACCCAAGATTTAGTAATATTATGCAAAGAAAGAATCAAAGCATCCTGACATACATTACCTGATGCCACATTTGCCTCCTTGTTTTCTTCCTATTGTTTCTTCTTGTCTCGAAGCTCCCAACAGTCCTTCTTTGCATGCCCAGACTTTCCACAATTCCAACATACAATCTTGCTCTTGGATTTTGACCTTGCTTGATCTTTCAATTTTCCACGGTTTCCTCTATTCTTTTGTCTCCCTCTAGGTTTCAGTGTCAAATTATTCCCTGAAGTAGAAGATTCCCCAGATATTTTTCTTCTCATTTCCTCGCTTAGAATTACCCCTACAACATCCTCAAACTTCAACTTCGAGTTAGCTGGAACCGAGTTTCTTACCTCCATTACCATACTATTCCAACTTTCAGGTAAAGAGCACAGAATTAATAAAGCCCTAACTTCTTCATCAAATTCTATTGTAACCGAAGCTAGCATATTCACAACCGTATCAAAATCATTTAAATGATCTACTACTCAACTATTCTCAGACATCTTCATATTAAAAAACTTTTTCATTGAAAATATCTTGTTAGAGGTAGAGGGTTTTTCATACAACTTCCCTAATGCATCCATTAGATATTTTGTCATCTTTTCCTTTGAAACATTAAATAATACCGAAGATGCAAGACATAGCCGGATCGTTCCAAGTGCCTTCTGATCCAACAAATCCCATTCCGCATCTGTCATAGTCAAGGGTTTGTTCACCGTCTTAGACAATGGAGTGTAAAGATCCTTCTGATAAAGGTAATCTTCCATCTGTATCTTCCAAAGACTGAAATTCTACCCGTTGAATTTATCAACCCTAGATATTCCATCATTTGCCATAGCTCCCACTCAAGCTAAAAAATTTCCCTATGATTCAACACTTCAGCAAACCAAACCAGGCTCTGATACCAATTGTTAAGAAATAAGAGATAAAATATGTGGAATAATCCCTTACAGAATCATAACAGTAGAAACTAATATGCAAAAAATATTACAGATCTCAAATAAAAGTGCAGAATAAATAGCACAATATAGAGAGACAATATTTAACATGGTTCACCCAATATGGGCTACGTCCACCAAGAATCACTTGCTCAGATTTTATTACAAGCCTCCACTCTCTCAATACAATACCTAGATCCGTTTGGAGCTATGCTCAAAAAAATCTACAGAATTCACACCTGAATTCAAAGCACATCTATAATACATTTTCTTGTCTATCTATCATATCCATAAGACCATATAAATAGACAATTGCTTAAGCAGTTTGATACAAAACCGTGGGTATCAAAACAATGGGTACCGAAAACCCATGGGCCCAAAAATAGCCCATAATGGTTACCCATTACCCATGGGTTAATAAGCCACCCATGAAAATTTGCTTCGGGGGCTTCGCCCCTGTTGTCTACTCAAAATTTTCCCGCCCTTAAAGTGAATTTTCAAAATTTTGAGTTTTGAATGTCTTCTCTGTTGTTTTTGAAAATGTTAAAAGCCGAGAAATTGTAACAGATCTGCATTCCTGGGTCATTTTGTGTGTTTCTCACGTACTTCGGAACTTTTTGACCAGCGTGTCCCAGTTTCAAACGGGCCCCTTTGTTACATTTTCGCCCGAAACGCCTGAACCACGTACTTTGTGTTTTCATGTTTCACATGTCCCAAACACTCCCGGACCTTTCGTTACATTTTCGCCCGAACCGGCCAAGCCGCGTACTTCAGAACTTTTTGTCCAAAATGTCCCAAGTCAAAAGGTGCAAGTTGTTTCAATTTCGGCCAAAACACCCGAACCGCATACTTCGGAACTTTTTGTCCCAAATGTCCCAGTTTCAAACGGGCCCCTTTGTTACATTTTCACCCGAATCGCTCATGCCGCGTACTTCGCGCATTTCTGTCCCACATGGCATTTGTGCGCCTTTTTCCCGTTTCGGCCGAATTGCCCGAGCCGCGTGTTTCGCGCATTCGCGTCTCACATGTCCCAAATGAACCAAGGGCCATTCATACTTAGTTTTTCCCGCTCTACCCGAATATGTTGCTTTTCAAATTGGTAGATATGAATTTAATGCTCATTGATTTCCTTTCTCTCTCTAAAATGGCTATATAATGGGCAGACCTCCTTTTGCATTTCTCACACTGCTTCCTTGCTATCTCTTGCTCGAACCATTGCAATCTAATTTCCTGCACACATACCCGTTCCCTACTGTAACTCCTCCCCAAGTCTAGATTGCAATTTTCACTCTCAATTACTATCAGTATGAAGATCAAATTCCAGGGACAGGAGCAAGTTTCACCACTAGAGTCTGTCGTTCTCAACATTGGAGACAGTGAAGCTCGACACCTCGACTTCGGTGATTTTTGGGTGAGGGTGGCAGATGCAAACCCTACTCCAATGGCACAAATGATTCACGGCAGTGGTTTGGCCTTTGCTGGCGGTTTCCCAATCTCGGTATAGTGTGCTGATACCGTGCTTTCATGCGGAGCTCACTTCGACCCCGCTTCGAGTGAATTGACCAATATACACGGGGAACTCATTGCCAAACTAGATGTTGCCACCATTAGCGCTGCTATGAGGATCCCAGAGGTGGATAATGCCATAGTAGTTTCCCGGGATCAAGCACAGGCCCTGTTCAATCAAGACAACGACAAATACAAAGCACGGGTGGCAAAGTCCTGGCTAAAAAACCCTAAGAAGGGAGATTCTCGTCTGACCAAAACCCTCTTGTGGGTAGATTTCAATGAAGAGTTGTATGATTTCATAATTCTATTGGCTCGGGTTATGGGCTTCCCCTCCACCAATGAGTTCCATTTCTGGATGTGCCCGCTCATCAACATGGTGTGCGAGGGAACACAGAATATCAACTGGGCGCAGATCATTAGCATGAATTTGGCAGAGCAGCTGTCCAACATGCAGCAAACGAAGAAGTTCTATATGACTTCTTACCTGATGTACACTCTGGCAGCATCAAGGTAGTGGTTTGGTTTCTCTTACATAGATGAACACAAAGATGATCCAATATACGCCTACTGCCCGCAGTTCACCCTGGAAACCAGCAATCGTAATTTCAGAAGGGTCAATGACGTTTTTACCATGTACGTGGTCAGATTGCTCAAAGGTGACACTGCCAGGAGATTTTCAGATGAGGCAATGACTCTGATATCGCACTACGGTGCTTACTTCATCCAGTCCAGGAAATTCTCCTATATCAGGCTTGCCGGCTATGAGGGCACCCCTCTGAGAATGCCCATGTTCTGTAATGATAAGATGGCTTTGATAGAGATATGTAGGAAATTAGAAAAATTACACAGAACCTGTAGGGATAAGAAGATCACTGGTTTACACATTCCCATCTCTTTGGGAAATTATACCTGTAAAACATCCCTAGATGCACAGAATGTAGAAAGAGCCCTGGTTCCCATCACGGTTCACTTCTTCAAGCCGAGGACTTGCTTCGACTTGAAGAGGTTCATTGGGCAGAACATCAAAATAGTCTATCATCATAGAGCTGATACAGAAGACTATTGGGCTGATTGTGCTGATGATTTTGAGGCTAGAAGGAGGCACTATGGCAGATTCTCCTTGCAATTAATTGAAGAACTCGGCCTATATCAAGTTCCTGAGGGACTAAAGGATGACAACTATGATCTATACTCGTATGAGTATGAAAACGTGGTTAAGCACACTCCTTTAGAGGACTTGGATTGGAATAGGAGAGAGAGGGATGATCTGGCTGAGATCCTTGCTCCAGTTTTAGTCAGGACTAAGGTCTGGTTTGACAGGAAGATCCGGGAGTTCAGAAGGCATTTAGGAGAATCCTCTTCTAAGGATGCTTCAACACCAAGAAGAGAAGCATCTATTCTGAGGTTGGAAACACCAGTAAAGACCCCTCCTGCCTCATCAACTCAAGGACCTATACCTTCCACTCCTTCTTCATCCACTCAAGTATACCAGAAGAAACTTAAGGAGGTTAAGAAGGAGACTGCAGAAAGTGACCCTCAAAGGAAGCAGGCAGAGTTGCCTATAGGACCTGAGAACATCATTGTTCTCAGTGAAAGTGAAGAAAGCGAAGTGCCAACTCCTTCAAATGATCCTGAAAATCCAGCAGATAAGGACAAAGAAGTCCAGAGTACTGAGCTTCCAGGTGCTGCTGACTCTTCTACCGCAATGACCTCAAGTGCCCCACTCACATCTCAACTCGAGTCAACAGCTGCACAGACCTTGAGCATCATGAGCTCCTTGTCTCTTGGTCCCCTTGCCCCTCCTGCTGATTCCTCTTCCTCTTTCGCATGGCTGCAACCTTTGGTCAACAAAAGGAAGAGAAAATTCTCCTCTCAAAGCTCGGGATCAAATTTTGATGCTGTCGCAGCCTTGTTGGGCACCACTCCTTCTCGTGCCAAGAAAGCCATAACCACCTCCAGAATAGTATCTGATACTCAAGGTCAGCAATTCCTAGAGATTGCCAAGCCTACAATGGATAAATCAGAGAAGGACTTGCAGGTATCTGACTTGGAGCTCTCGAGAATCCCAATGGGAGAGTCTACCCCGGAAGGTGAAATTCACAACCTCCAGGAAACAGTCACAAGAGTCATTGGGAGGGTAGAAAAGGGCCAGCAAACTATTGAACAGCTGGAAGAACAGGCCCAAGTTCTCACAGGCCCAATTTCTCACAGGTTTCATCAATTCCCTTTTGTCTAAGGACAAAGTTTTGGACCCTACCCCATTGACTGCTCTCCCACCTCCTGTAATTCTAAGCCAAGATGAAGTTCAGAGTATTAAAGATATGCACAAGTATTTTATCTATTGCAGAGATATTGAAGCCATGGTAGATGACATGCTTATTGTTGGGTTAAACTTCATCGATGAAGCTTTTAAACTCCACAAAAAGGTGAGCAATGTGCAACTGAATCTCTCCTCCATTATCAATACCATGGATAAAGAGCTCAAAATCTGGAGCAGTTGCATAGTAGACCTCCACCTTATGGGACAGATAGATGAGAACATCTTACTGGCGAGTAAGGTTTTCGAAGATACAAAAGATAATCTTTCAAAATCCTAGGTCTACAGCGTGGAGTGGAAGATCAAAGTCTTGGAGGAGGCTTTGGGAGAAATGAAGAACAACTGGCAGAAGGGCAAAGCTTTCAAGAAATTGGTTGTCTCAGCTTTCAAATATATACACTATCATCTTCAAGATGAAACTTCTGGTGCGCCCCTTTCCTTGCAAGAGATCAAAGCTCAGTTCAGAGCTTTTGTAAAAGACAATTTATTCAAAGAAAGCTCCATCTCCAAAGAAAAAATGAAGGAGATCTGCTCTCTTCAATCTACCATTGAAGAAGAAAATAAAGATTATCATACTCATGTTGAGTTTGATAAAGAGATGGAGAAGTGTCTGAGATTTTGGACTCAGTCTGCGGCCAACACATCAGTCCCCCATGGCAGAGACATAGTTGAGGCATTTAAGAGATTCAGACAGCGGATTCTGAAGTCAGTGGATCCCTCCCAGTGACTGGCCTCCTGTCTTCTTTTCCATTCTTTTCTCTTCTTCCCATTCTTTTTCCGTTTTCTTTGTAATAAGTTGAGGTACTGGGATTGGCAGTCCTTAACTATTCTTTAGTTAAAAGAAACAGTTACAAAGGGTAACTTATTTGTAAGCTATATAATGGCCTTCTTTACGCCATTCAAAGGAGGAAGAACTTGGCATATTTTATGAAAGTGTAAATAGATCATAAAGAAATCAATACAGAAGAGCTTTCTATTCTTTGTCTATCTAATCTTTGTTATCTCTGTGTTCTCGTTTAATTTTGTGAAGATCATTTGGCTCTAGTTTGTTAGTCTCATTGATTGCATATTTTCAAATATTGCAAATATGGTGACCTTGTATAACCAAGGAGGAACTTTGTGTCCTTGATTAATGAATCTGAAGAAGGTTATTTACAGAACTTTGTGTCTCTAAATTTCATCTTATTCGCCCAACACAAATGATCTTGTTTAAATTCACTGCAACTTCGTATACATAAAGAATTATTCTGTTATCTATAATTCTGCATGTTGCTTTTCTGCTCATCCTCGTATTCCCTTTCCTCAGTCCTTTTGTAACTGATGATCCTTGTAGAAAACACTTTCGTAATGTCCAAGTTCAACCATAAAATCATGTCTTTTATATTTGTAAATAGGTCCGTTTCTGAATAAGGGAACCTCTCCCATTAAAGAGGAGGGACTTCTTGTCCCCTGACTGTTGCTCTTCTTAAAAGTCTTATTTGACGACCAACATTTTTTGGCGACTCCGCTGGGGAAAATCGCATTCCAGTTCTGTAATTTTTTGGTCATCCTTTGATCTGTCGACTCCGTGTTTTACTCGAAGGAGGAGGGCCCTCGGTGTTGAAGATTCTCAGTTTCATCTTTTGGAGTAGCAGGGTTTTCCTTTCCCTTTAACAAATAGGAGGACTCGTTCGACGAGCACTCCACCTGTTCGAAACAGAATTCCCATGGGTGGTTCTTCTCCAGAGCCAGCTAGCCCTAATCTTCAAGCTTTGATTCTTCCTGGTGTTGCAGTCCCTCTCCAAGCCGTTTTTCCAAGAATGGCAGCACAATTTCCATGGGGTCATCGTGTCGGGCCCCTAGCCCTTACTCAGCCTTTGCATGAGTTACCCAGAGGTAACCGGAAGAACTTCCCTAAATTCAAAGGTGATGGCAAAGTGCATCCTGATCAACACATCACAGCCTTCATTGTTGCATGTGGAGTTCTGGGAGTCGAACATGAAGACGTCTCCATAAGGCTGTTCGTTGAGACATTACAAGATAATGCTGCTGATTGGTTCTACCACCTTCCGGCTGGCGCTATCACTGACTGGGACACAATGAGAACTCAGTTCAAAAACCATTTCAATCCGGCAGAAGATGTACATGCCTTGCTAGCCCAAATCTGTCAGATAAAGAAAGATTCACAAGAGCCCATGAGAGAATTTGTGGCCCGATTCAACAAATTGATCAATAAAATCCCGCAGCTTACCCGACCTGTTGATCAGATTCAAAAATGTTTCTTCCTAAATGCTCAATCACCCAAAGTTAGTTATGCACTAAGAAGGGCTAATCTCGCAACATTGGTCAAGGATCAAACCCTCGTTGTTAGTATCAAGGATGACTTGATCATGTCAGGGAAGTTGAGAACAGACCCTTCCAAATCTAAGTCTGCTGCTTCTTCCTCTTCCACCCCTGGACCTAATACTGATCCACTAGTTCAGAAAATTGTGAATGATCTTATTGCTATAAAGAAACAATTGGCTCAACACGCTCCTTATGCAGACGTTCCAAGGAGGAATTTTCAGCCCAGAAATCATTTTCCTGCTTCTCAAACAAGATTAGCACTCGAAGGACCTCCTGTTAAAGTTCCTGTCAATGCGACCTGCGAAGTGGAAGAACCAGATGATGGAGATGATGAAGCTTGTGAGGAGTTTGCGGAAGAAGTTAATGACGAAGCAGACGAACTTGAGAGCTCTCGAGTAAATTTCCTCACCACTGAGGGCATTGATGATGGAGATGATTATGATGAAGTGGTAGCAGACATGAATAGCAAATATTTCACTGTCATGACTCAAGAGCAGACAAATCAGAGGGAGAAAGTGACACAGCCCATCAAGAAATCTAAGGAGAAGTCGGCCACTATTCCTGTAATTGCAAAAAGAGGATCTCCCATTCCTACCTCATCTACACCAAAGGTGAGTCCTATTAATCCTACTACTAAAATGGCTTCTTCTTTCTCTCCTAAAGTCGATAAGCCTAGAGTACCGAATGATGATGGTCCGTCCACTTCTGGATCCTTTGATATTGTTGATCACCTAAAAAAGACCAAGGTCCAAATATTAGAAGCTGAGTATTATCAAACCCATCCCATGGCTTTTTCTAAAATGATCCACTTTGTCAATTCCCACTCTAAGACCACCTCTAAAGGCCTTTTGCCCACTCCTCCTTCTGCACCACAGCCTAGTCTGGTAGCCGCTGTCACCTCGCCTAATGACAAAATCAAGCCTTTTTATGTAATACTTCTTATAGCTGGTCATAGGCTCAGTAATTGTGTTATAGATTCCAGAGCCTCAGATAATGTGATGCCTGCTAAAGTAGCTCATGCTTTAGGCCTGACTCTCACTCGCACTTACGGATCTTGTTACTCTATGGAGATTAAGGAAGTGCCCCTGGTTGGAAGAATTAAAGATGCACAAGTAGCTTTTGCTACTTTACCCGAAAAGAAAGTGTTGGCTACCATCTTAGTGGCAGATATTCCCCCTTCATATGGGATGTTGTTAAGTAGGAACTTTTGTAAGGACATGGGTGGGGAAATCCAAATGGACTGGTCACATGCACTCATACCTATCAATGGACACATGAAGAAGTTGTTTCCTAAGAAGCAGTCTGAGTATATTGTGCAGAAAACAGACGACCCTAAAGCACAAATACTCTACGAGGATATGGGGCATGGTAACTACATGATTATGTCCCCTGATGAAATCCTACCCCCCAAAGTGTCTCCTAAAGATCCTAACGGGGTTTGGATTTTAGAGTTTGATGGAAGTTGTTCCTCAGCTGGTTCTGGAGCTGGTGTCCTACTGATATCACCTGAAGGAATCCTACACCCCTTTTCATTCAAGTTACAGTTCAAGAATACTAATAATACAGCAGAGTATGAGGCTCTCATTCTTGGATTGCAAGTGGCCAAAGAACAAGGTGTAAAGAATCTCCTGGCTCGTGGTGATGCAGAGCTGATTGTAAAGTAGGTCAGAAACCTCTTTCAGGTAAAAAATGGGAGGTTGAGACATTACCGTAATCAAGTTTGGGATTCCATTGAATTCCTTGATGCTTTCTCTATTGAAGCAATACCTAGGGAAAAGAACAGTAGGGCTGATTCACTAGCTGTCTCAGGGTCACTACTGATTCCTCATCCTGATTTCTCTCAAGACAAGTTCACCATTGAGATGATCCATCGACCTAGTGTACCTGATAATACCAATTACTGGCAGGTTTTCAATGATGATCAACATTTTCTTTCCTTCCTAGAACTCAAGAGTAATTTCAAACAACTGTATTTTGAGGGAAGTGACAACCTGCCTCGTGAGAATGTACCCTTTGACAAAGCAGTCACCCAAGGGGAAGAAACAGATCAGGAAGGGTCATTAAACTCAAGGGGAATAAGATTCCTAAAGGATTGGTAAGCTTAGAGGAACTATTTGATAAACATGACAGGTACGTGAAGTCTAGGGCTTCAACCGGACCTCAACAATCAGCTGAGCATGACAAAATCAATATTGGGAGTTCTACTGATCCTAGGCTAGTGAATATTGGAAAATGTTGCACAACAGATGAAAGAAGAAAATCAATTGATCTTCTAAGGAGGTATAAGGATGTTCTTGCTTATTCTTATGAGGATCTAAAAGCCTTCAAGCCAAGAGATATGCAGCATTCTATTCCTCTCAAACCAGGAATTAAACCTTTTAAGCAGAAACAGAGGCAGTATAATCCCAAAATAGCTGACACCATCTTTCAAGAAATTCAGAAGTTGTTGAAGGCTAAGATCATTTTTCCCATTCACCATTCAACATGGATTGCCAATATTGTGCCTGTGAGGAAGAAAAATGGTGAGATCCACATCTGTGTAGATTTCAGGAATCTGAATCAGGCTTCCTTGAAGGATAATTACCCTTTACCCATGATGGACCAGGTCTTGCAAGTAGTAACAGGGTCTGAAATGTTATCCATGCTCGATGGATTCTCGGGATACAATCAGGTAGAGGTTGATACTACTGATCAACACAAGACCACTTTTACTACTCCTTGGGGTACCTTTGCTTACAAGAGGATGCCTTTTGGGCTCATTAATGCTGGCGCCACTTTTCAAAGGGCTATGGACCTAGATTTTGGAAGTTTGAAAGGGAAGTGTATTGTCATATACCTTGATGACTTGACTGTGTTTTCTAAAACAAGGGCAGATCATTTTGACCACCTGGAAAAAGTTCTGCTGAGATGCAGAGAACATGGGATCTCTCTGAACCCTAAAAAATCTGTCTTTTGTGTCACAGAGGGAAAGTTATTAGGGCACATCATTTCCAAATATGGTATTAGGATTGATCCTGAACGAGTACAAGCTATCCAGCAAATTCCTCTCCCAACAAGTAAAAAGGGCATGCACTCTTTCTTTGGTAAGATCAATTTTTTAAGAAGGTTTATCCCTGATTTTGCAGAGTTAACTTTGAGTATTTCTCAGATGATGAAAGGGAAGCAAACATTCGGTTGGTCTTGTAAAGGAAAGGAATCCTTTGAAGGTATCAAGAGAGCTATCGCTAAAACCCCTGTTTTAGCCTGTCCTGATTTCAGCAAAGATTTTATTATCTATTGCTATGCCACAGATAATACCTTAGCTGCTATTTTGACTCAAGAAGACTCTAATGAGCATGAACTCCCAATTGCGTTCGTGAGCTATATTCTGAAAGATCACGAGTTGAAATACACCATGATGGAAAAACATGCTTTTGCAGTGGTTAAAGCTGTCAAGCAGTTTCGCTTTTACATCCTCAACTCTCATTCCATGGTATTGGTCCCAGATACAACTGTCAAGTCGATTCTCACACAGCAAGAATTCGGATCCAAGAGGGGGAACTGGGTTGCTAAGGTCCAAGAGTACGACATTGACATCAAACCGACCAAGCTGGTTCGTGGAAAGGGCCTTTGTGAGCTCATTGCTGAAGGAGCCAAACACGAGTTACCGGAGGAGAAAGTTGACCTTCCTACCATTCTATTCCTTAGCTCAGTTGATGAATGGTATGCTGACATCGCCCATTTTCTCACCTATGGGGAATGTCCCTCTCATTTAACTACCAAAGAAAAGAGGACTGTTAAATTGAGGTCAGCTCAATATGTATTGTGGGAAAATGCCCTATTCAAGCGAGGAATTGATGGAAGATTCTTGAAATGTGTGGACCAACAGCAGCAAAAAAGACTACTCTCAGCTTTTCATGATCAGGCCTGTGGAGGGCACTATTTATCAACGGTTACAGCTCATAAGATACTCCGTGGAGGATATTACTGGCCTTCCTTGTTTAAGGATGCATCCAAGTGGGTTGATAAATGTGAGGCTTGTCAGACCTTCGTGGGAAGACCCAAATTGGCTTCTTTGCCTCTCAAGCCAGTAGTAATTGAAGAACCATTTCAACAGTGGGGTTTGGACTTCATTGGTACACTTAATCCTGCTTCTAGTGCTGGTCATACCCATGTACTAACTGCCACAGATTACTTCACCTAATGGGTAGAAGCTATTCCAGTAAAGAGCACCACTTCCGAAGTGGTGTGCAGCTTCATAAAAGAGAACATCTTGGTGAGGTATGGCATACCTAACAAGATTGTGACAGATAATGCTTCGAATTTCTCCTCAACTGAAATAATGGATTTGTGCTATGGGTATGGCATCTCCCTGGCTCATTCTTCATATTATTACCCTCAGGGAAATGGGCAAGCAGAATCCACTAACAAAAATCTGGTGACTATTATAAGGAAGTTAGTCAATGAGTCTCAACGAAACTGGCACAAGAAGCTCTATGATGCTCTTTGGGCAGATAGGATTACACCAAAGAGAGCTATCGGAATGTCCCCTTTCCAAGCGGTATATGGAGTAGAAGCTCAATTACCAGTAACAGTGGAGTTGCCAGCCTTGCACCTAATGAAGGCCATTAAAGATACTAGTTTCAGGGATGCTTTAGATAAAAGAATTATGTACCTTCACAAACTGAATGAAGACAAAATGGTGGTTGCTGATAGGATATCTGTTCACCAGCAGAAGGTAAAGGTCCTGTTTGATAAGAAATCCAGGTTCAGAGATTTCCAAGTCGGAGACACTGTATTGTTATGGGATAAAAGGCATGAACCTCGTGGCAGCCATGGAAAGTTTGATTCCCTTTGGCTCGGACCTTTCAAGATCAGACACTTTACTGGTAAGAATTCCTTCTACCTTAATTACATGGATGGTTCTCCTCTTCCACTTCCTTATATAGTGGGCAGTATTTGAAGTTGTTCAAGTCATAGGTGACTAGGGAGTCCCTTTGTATATTCTTTACAGCGTTTTGGTTTTTCTTTCCTTTCTGTTTTGGTGTGTTGCCCTCTGTTTTGGCCTGCTTTTTGACTCCGTTGCCTAATGAACAAGGTACTGGTCTGCTTCCCCGAATTCATATAAGTTCTTGCCTTGCCTCATTCCTTGAATTTATGCCAAGTCATCCCCGGAAGGAGCCAGCTGTTGTCTACTCAAAATTTTCCCGCCCTTAAAGTGAATTTTAAAAATTTTGAGTGTTGAATGTCTTCTCTGTTGTTTTTTAAAATGTTAAAAGCTGAGAAATTGTAATAGATTTGCATTCCTGGGTCATTTTGTGTGTTTCTCACGTACTTCAGAACTTTTTGTCCCGCGTGTCCCAGTTTCAAACAGGCCCCTTTGTTACATTTTCGCCTGAAACACCTGAACCGCGTACTTCGCGTTTTCATGTTTCACATGTCCCAAACACTCCCGGACCTTTCGTTACATTTTCGCCCGAACCGGCCAAGCCGCGTACTTCGAAACCTTTTGTCCCAAATGTCCCAAGTCAAAAGGTGCAAGTTGTTTCAATTTCGGCCGAAACACCCGAACCGCATACTTCGGAACTTTTTGTCCCAAATGTCCCAGTTTCAAACGGGCCCCTTTGTTACATTTTCACCTGAATCACTCGTGCCGTGTACTTCGCGCATTTCTCTCCCACATGGTATTTGTGCGCCTTTTTCCCATTTTGGCCAAATTGCCCGAGCCGCGTGTTTCACTCATTCACGTCTTACATGTGCCAAATGAACCAAGGGCAATTCATACTTAGTTTTTCCCGCTCTACCCGAATATGTTGCTTTTCAAATTGGTAGATATGAATTTAATGCGCATTGATTTCGTTTCTCTCTCCAAAACGGCTATATGATGGGCAGACCTCCTTTTGCATTTCTCACACTGCTTCCTTGCTATCTCTTGCTCGAACCCTTGCAATCTAATTTCCTGCACACATACCCGTTCCCTACTACAAATCCTCCCCAAGTCTAGATTGTAATTTTCACTCTCAATTACTATCAGTATGAAGATCAAATTCCAGGGACAGGAGCAAGTTTCACCACTAGAGTCTGTCGTTCTCAACATTGGAGACAGTGAAGCTCGACACCTCGACTTTGGTGATTTTTGGGCGAGGGTGGCAGATGCAAACCCTACTCCAATGGCACAAATGATTCACGACAACGGTTTGGCCTTTACTGGTGGTTTCCCAATCTCGGTACAGTGTGCTGATACCGTGCTTTCATGCGGAGCTCACTTCGACCCCGCTTCGAGCGAATTAACCAATATACACGGGGAACTCATTGCCAAACTAGATGCTGCCACCATTAGCGCTGCTATGAGGATCCCAGAGGTGGATAATGCCATAGTAGTTTCCCGGGATCAAGCACAGGCCCTGTTTAATCAGGACAATGACAAATACAAAGCACGGGTGGCAAAGTCCTGGCTAAAAAACCCTAAGAAGGGAGCTTTTCATCTGACCAAAACCCTCTTGCTGGGAAGATTTCAATGAAGAGTTGTATGATTTCATAATTTTGTTGGCTCGGGTTATGGGCTTCCCCTCCACCAATGAGTTCCATTTCTGGATGTGCCCGCTCATCAACATGGTGTGTGAGGGAACACAGAATATCAACTGGGCGCAGATCATTACCATGAATTTGGCAGAGAAGCTGTCCAACGTGCAGCAAACGAAGAAGTTCTATATGACTTCTTACCTGATGTACACTCTGGCAGCATCAAGGCAGTGGTTTGGTTTCTCTTACATAGATGAACACAAAGATGATCCAATATACGCCTACTGCCTGCAGTTCACCCTGGAAACCAGCAATCGTAATTTCAGAAGGGTCAATGACGTTTTTACCATGTACGTGGTCAGATTGCTCGAAGGTGACACTACCAGGAGATTTTCAGACGAGGCAATGACTCTGATATCGCACTACGGTGCTTACTTCATCCAGTTCAGGAAATTCTCCTATATCAGGCTTGCCGGCTATGAGGGCACCCCTCTGAGAATGCCCATGTTCTGTAATGATAAGTTGGCTTTGATAGAGATATGTAGGAAATTAGAAAAATTACACAGAACCTGCAGGGATAAGAAGATCACTGGTTTACACTTTCCCATCTCTTTGGGAAATTATACCTGCAAAACAACCCTAGATGCACAGAATGTAGAAAGAGCCCTGGTTCCCATCACGGTTCACTTCTTCAAGCCAAGGACTTTCTTCGACTTGAAGAGGTTCATTGGGAAAAACATCAAAATAGTCTATCATCATAGAGCTGATACAGAAGACTATTGGGCTGATTGTGCTGATGATTTTGAGGCTAGAAGGAGGCACTATGGCAGATTCTCCTTGCAATTAATTGAAGAACTCGGCCTATATCAAGTTCCTGAGGGACTAAAGGATGACAACTATGATCTATACTCGTATGAGTATGAAAACGTGGTTAAGCACACTCCTTTAGAGGACTTGGATTGGAATAGGAGAGAGAGGGATGATCTGGCTGAGATCCTTGCTCCAGTTTTAGTCAGGACTAAGGTCTTGTTTGACAGGAAGATCCAGGAGTTCAGAAGGCATTCAGGAGAATCCTCTTCTAAGGATGCTTCAACACCAAGAAGAGAAGCATCTATTCCGAGGTTGGAAACACCAGTAAAGACCCCTCCTGCCTCATCAACTCAAGGACCTATACCTTCCACTCCTTCTTCATCCACTCAAGTATACCAGAAGAAACTTAAGGACGTTAAGAAGGAGCCTGCAGAAAGTGACCCTCAAAGGAAGCAGGCAGAGTTGCCTATAGGACCTTAGAACATCATTGTTCTCAGTGAAAGTGAAGAAAGTGAAGTGCCAACTCCTTCAAATGATCCTGAAAATCCAACAGATAAGGACAAAGAAGTCCAGAGTACTGAGCTTCTAGGTGCTGCTGACTCTTCTGCCGCAATGACCTCAAGTGCCCCACTCACATCTCAACTCGAGTCAACAGCTGCGCAGACCTTGAGCGTCATGAGCTCCCTGTCACTTGGTCCCCTTGCCCCTCCTGCTGATTCCTCTTCCTCTTTCACGTGGGTGCAACCTTTGGTCGACAAAAGGAAGAGAAAATTCTCCTCTCAAAGCTCGGGATCAAATTTTGATGCTGTCGCAGCCTTGTTGGGCACCACTCCTCGTGCCAAGAAAGCCAGAACCACCTCCAGAATAGTGTCTGATACTCAAGGTCAGCAATTCCTGGAGATTGCCAAGTCTACAATGGATAAATCAGAGCAGGACTTGCAGGTATCTGACTTGGAGCTCTCGAGAATCCCAATGGGAGAGTCTACCCTGGAAGGTGAAATTCACAACCTCCAGGAAACAGACACAAGAGTCATTGGGAGGGTAGAAAAGGGCCAGCAAACTATTGAACAGCTGGAAGAACAGGCCCAAGTTCTCACAGGTTTCATCAAGTCCCTTTTCTCTAAGGACAAAGTTTTGGACCCTACCCCATTGACTGCTCTCCCACCTCCTGTAATTCTAAGCCAAGATGAAGTTTAGAGTATTAAAGATATGTACAAGGATTCTGTCTATGGTAGAGCTATTGAAGCCATGGTAGATGACATGCTTGTTGCTGGGTTAAACTTCATCGATGAAGCTTTTAAACTCCACGAAAAGGTGAGAAATGTGCAACTGAAGCTCTCCTCCACTATCAATACCATGGATAAAGAGCTCAAAATCTGGAGCAGTTGCATAGTAGACCTCCACCTTATGGGACAGACAGATGAGAACATCTTACTGGCGAGTAAGGTTTTCGAAGATACAAAAGATAATCTATCAAAATCCTGGGTCTACAGCATGGAGTGGAAGATCAAAGTCTTGGAGGAGGCTTTGGGAGAAATGAAGAATAGCTGGCAGAAGGGCGAAGCTTTCAAGACATTGGTTGTCTCAGCTTTCAAAGATATACACTGTCATCTTCAAGATGAAACTTTTGGTGCGCCCCTTTCCTTGCAAGAGATCAAAGCTCAGTTCAGAGCTTTTGTAAAGGACAATTTATTCAAAGAAAGCTCCATCTCCAAAGAAAAAATGAAGGAGATCTTCTCTCTTGAATCTGCCATTGAAGAAGCAAATAAAGATTATCATACTCATGTCGAGTTTGATAAAGAGATGGAGAAGTTTTTGGGATTTTGGACTCAGTCTGCGGCCAACATGTCAGTCCGTCATGGCAGAGACATAGCTGAGGCATTGAAGAGATTCAGACAGTGGATTCTGAAGTCAGTGGATCCCTCCCAGTGACTGGCCTCCTGTCTTCTTTTCCATTCTTTTCTCTTCTTCCCATTCTTTTTCCGTTTTCTTTGTAATAAGTTGAGGTACTGTGATTGGTGGTCCTTAACTATTCTTTAGTTAAAAGAAACAGTTACAAAGAGTAACTGATTTTTAAGCTATATAATGGCCTTCTTTACGCCATTCAAAGGAGGAAGAACTTGGCATATTTTATGAAAGTGTAAATAGATCATAAAGAAATCAATACAGAAGGGCTTTCTATTCTTTGTCTATATAATCTTTGTTATCTTTGTGTTCTCGTTTAATTTTGTGAAGATCATTTGGCTCTAGTTTTTTAGTCTCATTGATTGCATATTTTCAAATATTGCAAGTATGGTGACCTTGTATAACCAAGGAGGAACTTTGTGTCCTTGATTAATGAATCTGAAGAAGGTTATTTACAGAACTTTGTGTCTCTAAATTTCATCTTATTCGCCCAACACAAATGATCTTGTTTAAATTCACTGCAACTTCGTATACATAAAGAATTATTCTGTTATCTATAATTCTACATGTTGCTTTTCTGCTCATCCTCGTATTCCCTTTCCTCATTCCTTTTGTAACTGATGATCCTTGTAGAAAACACTTTCGTAATGTCCAAGTTCAACCATAAAATCATGTCTTTTATATTTGTAAATAGGTCCGTTTCTGAATAAGGGAACCTCTCCCATTAAAGAGGAGGGACTTCTTGTCCCCTGACTTTTGCTCTTCTTAAAAGTCTTATTTGACGACCAACAGCCCCAAACCCCCCTGACCCGCTCATTGGCGAGCGGGACTGCCATAAAAAAATACCCAAGTGTAACACATAGAAGGTGTACCACACTCTAACATGAAAACAAGCTCCACAAACATAACATTTCATCCATTTTCTTTCCACATCTTCCATCCAATGAAGTTGTGCAATCATGACTTCATTTCCATCTTGTAACTCACACTTGCAGCAACAGGGGTACATTCCACCTCCAATGTATTTCTCAACTCCTCTAGATCAGCATTATGATCAGATTCACAATCATCATGCTTACCCATATGAGTAGTGTCAAAACTATTTTGGCTATGGAGCTTATCAGGAACAAGGGTATGTATACAGTGACAAAATTCAAATGGAGAATGCTGATTTGTAGGGGAAGATTCAAAAATTGGAGGCACGCATGGTGCATTCAAGGGCTACAACACAAATGAAAGCATCTAGGATTGGTTACAGGGCACCTTGCCTATGGGTTGGCCCTTTTCCAAGATACTACAGCCCACAGGAGAAGCTTGACTTCATGATTGAGATGTTGCCCCAACTTGCGTAGTGGGTTGAGGAGATAGAGGCCTACGAACTTGGTTTCAGGGAGCCTTGTCAGTGGGTAAGTCTTGCACCATCATCTAGTGATTTCGTCCCCATTTCCCAAGCAACACCATCTCAACCTGAGCTTCAATTTCCAAGCTTTGCATCTACTTCCCTAAGTGTTGATTTCCCTTCTCCATCTTCTTGTTTTCCATCTCGTCTTAATTCCTCTACCCTTTTCCCTTCCAAATCTTAATCCCCACCACTAGAGCCAAGGGCCATACCTTCCCCTCCACCACCAAGAAACAAGCAACTAGTGGAGACCCCACTTTCCAATCCTCCTACTTTCCCAAGCCCATGTCAGGAAGAAGCTCAAGAACCCAGCCAAGGGGAGAAACAAGAAGAAGAGCCAAGAAAAGAATAAATGATAAAAAACTTAGTAAGCTTGGCTCTCAAATTTGGGATTGTAAAAATCCCCTTCTTGGTTAAGCCTATGAAGGAGGTTGTGTCAATCCCAAAATGGTGGAAGCTTCAGCTATATCACAAGCATGGGAAGAAGAAGTTAATCCAAATCTAAATGAAGAGGAGTGCATTCCGGTTGTGGAGGAGGATCATGCAGTTTCAAAGGCTCCAAGTGTGGAGCAGGCCATAGAAGAACCTTAAGTTCTTCCTTCCACTTCATCCCCTTCAAGATCTAATGTTGAAGAAGAGTTTGAGCTTTCAAACTTCATGTTTGAAGATAAGGGGAACCATGGTGAGAAAATTGTATATCCAAAGGACACCATGGAGGAGGTCGAGCACACACAGTAGGACAACAAGGAGGAAGATTGTCTGTCAGACTTAGAGGATTTTCTTGATGGAGAGGATCTTGAGGAGATCAAATCATTTGCTCCTCCACCATCCACCTTCCAAGCACATGAGTCTGCTTCCGTGGAGGAGAAAATCCAAGGACAGTAGCCTACATCTCACAATGGCCCTCTAGAACCAAGGTTGGAGGATCTTAATGTTCCATGTTATTATTAGGAGGAGGAAGGGAAAGAGGACGAGGATCCCATCTCTTCCATACCATTCACTCAATAAGTTCCGCGAGAAGAATCCATCCTTGGAGTTGAATTTCAGGACCATGGGCACATTCAAAGGACCAGACCACACCCTATCAGGTACTTAGCTTCATTGAAGCCAAGGGAGAAGCCAAAACAAGTCATGCCCACTTCATGGCATGATGTTGAGTATCAAAGAACCAAGGGTCACCATCGACACCTCCAGGAGCCCAATGACAATCAGCTTGAGGAGGTATTTTCGATTGATGTTTATACTGTGATGATTTGGGTGGAAGATCGACCTCTTGTCAGTTTTTCACTCACACTTGAGCAGCCATATTAAGTGTCAAATCATTTGCATGGCTGCCATTTTTGAGAAAGGCAAGCTTCTTCTCCCTGCCAGTTGCAGGATTTGTTTGAATTCCCTTTTTCTTTGGGTTATCGTAGGAGTAGGAGTATATTTGCTTTCAGTAAAAGAAGTGCTTTCGCACACTCTACATATCCCACTTGGGGTGTGTATGATTTTCAGTTTTATACATAGTGGTGTCTTGGTGTTTTGTTGCTCCAAGGTTGTATCATTGTGGTTAAATGTACCTTCAAGTGAATGTTGTAACAGTTCATTTCAGGGATAAGATCAGTATCAGGCCCTCATTAGTGACACCATGCCCAATGGATACTTCTAAGGCTACTGGCCTCTTCATCAAGTAGGTAGATGTCCCCGTGAGTTTCCAATCTGTTATCCCAATTTCCCCCCTAGAAAAACTGGTCAAAAATGACCTTGCATAAGAAAATCAGAAGGGTCGCTTCACTCCAGCAAGCTCACAACTGATCCAACAATGAAGGGGTAAGGTTGGTAGATGAGGTTGAAAAATGTCAAAGGAATCTAGATCTTGACAAGAAATAAAATAGGGAAAGTCTCGAGGTTTTCAGACTTAGCCGTATAGGAGTCAACTCGAGGCCGAACAATAGACTCACACAAGGCGCCATGTGTCAGCTCAGTGTAATTCGAAAAGATGCATAAAAATGGAGGTCCCAAATGTGCGCCAACCCTTCATGTGTCTCAATGGCACACCTTCAAGGGTCAAAGCCAGAGGTAGTCCCCTAGACAAGTGCCATCTCTACACGTATCCCAGGTCCAAAAAGGAGACAAAGTCGGCAGTGAAAAGTCTCAGCGCAATAGAAGCCTCCACGTGTCTCATGGGTGAAACTTCAAAAGATGCGGCCCAAAGAAGGACCCTAAACTAGCGCCAACCTGCCACGTGGTCAGAGCCCGAAAGTTGAACTGACCCCAAATCGATTAAGTATAAAAGGAATAGAGGAAGCCCCCACGTGTCTCTTTAGAACAAATTCAAAGGTGTGACCCAAAAGGTAGTCCCCAAACAAGTGCCAACCCACCACGTGGTCAGAGTCCAAAAAGGTAATGTCGGCCCTTGAAAAGCCGAAGCTAGGGACAGGCCGAAGGAAGCCTCCATGAATCAGCTCAGCACATCTTCAAAGTTAAAATCTTGAGGTGGTCCCCAAACATGCGCCAGCTTGCCACGTGCCTCGTCCACGTAACTTCAAAGGTAAAATCTAGGGGCAGTTACCAAACATGCACCAGCTCTCCACGTGTCTCGGATTAGGCATAGAGTATCTCTGCCAATAAGAGGGACTTAGGTAGAGCAGAGCCACGAAAGGTGCCATGTGTCTCATTACCACAACTTCAAAAGCGTGGCCCAAGGAAAGACCTTAAACTAGCGCCAGCCCTCCACGTGTCTAAGGTCTGAAAAAGGGACAGAGTGAGGCATTTAATTGATTAAGTATAATAAGATTGCAGACCAGCGGGCCTTGGAAGGAATTTTTTCCAAAAGAAGGCCAGCGGGCCTGGGGAAGAATTTTCACCAAAGGGGAAGATTACAGACCGACAGGGCGGCGGGATATATTTTCACATTTTTCACTTTTCACAAAAGTCACATGCTATAATTGTAGGCCTGCGATCCTAGAAAGGATTCCTTTTGTTATGTGAAAAATGTGGGTTGGCGGGCCTGGGGAAGAGAAATGGAAAATGAGAAGGTTGTGGGCTTGCGGGGCTACAGGGGACTTTTGCACTTTTGTAATTTTTGTGTAAAAGGTGCAAAGTGAATTTCAGGCCCATGGATCTATTTTGCAACACTAGTTATTTGAAATTTTTGTACGGATTCGATTCAAATATTCAAATGAGCATAACTTTCATTCCAGTGCTCAAAATTCAACAAATTTAGTACCGTTGCAAAAGGTCTCGACCTCCTCTATGCCATGGAAGAATAAATTATTGTTTTAAATAGGCTTGGATGGGTGAAAATCTAGAAAAAGTATTTCAATCCATTAATATGGGATCTGATTGCTTCAACTACCTAGATCTGATCTGATTTTCCATCTTTCCTTCTCCAACATGCCAAACAAACATGGGGAACCAGAATGGAAAGATTGTAGGTGGATTTGCAGGGCACTAATGGTTGGTGGTTGAGCTTTCAGAGCAGAGTCTGAGTTTTCCTCTTTCTCTCTCACCTCGACATTCTATATATTGTAAACACTTCTCATTTGAAAAAGGGGGAGAGATTCTGGGTGTGGGGAAACTCTATAAAATATGTTTCTCAACTCCATTTGAGCTATAAGCCTTCTCCTACGCCTGACAAGCGTATTTGTGCCTCTGAGCATAAATGTAATGGTATGTGCACCTTCTAGAGAAATAAACTAATGATTTTATGGCGTTCTTCAACCCTTTCTCATGTTTTATAGTTTTTTCATGCCTCTCCCTTTCAAATATATTTATTGTGCATGTATTTCATGTTTACAGGTACAAGATGTTGTGTTTCATGGAATTTTGATGGCAGATTAGGATATGGGTCTGTGTCACTTATGTCTGACCTCCCTCATCTCCTTTTTTCCTGTTTCATCAACCATCAATAGAGTATCTCACCTTTTTCATTTTTTGATGTACCACCACTTTAGCGTAGGCTCTATTTTTCTTGCATTCTCTCTCTCCTTGTTTCCTTGGAATGGTTAGATTAGGATAGATAGGTTTTTCCCGCACTAGAGTAGATTGTGGTAGGTAGTTTAGGAACAAGAACCAACTTTCTTTAGAGGTCCATCCTAGGTTTGCAAGTCCCGTATCTTGAGAGATGGTCCCATGTTGTGCAATCACACCAAATTCCCCACTCAGATCTGAGGCCATTCGGGTGTGCTGTGATTTTTCATCAATAGATACATTGGTTGGTAAAGCGATAGCATTTTTAGTTTTATAATCAACTACATACATCAACTCCTTTATTCTTTCCTTTTCAATAAAAATTAAAATTGTATATAACATTACTACAATTCATTCTCTTTCATATATCCAATTTTTCCAAGAAAAAACAACAAGAATGCAATACATTTCCTTTCAATATATCATTGTTTTTCCAAATATACATGTATCTATATTACTACTTTAAATGCATATAACCTTAGGAGAGTTTCTTTTCAAGATAATAAACAACATAAGCTTCCCTTTCACTATAGCATTACAATACAAATATGAAAACTACAAGTTACCAGATCATTATTTTACAATGAAAGGACTTAAAATCCTTTACTTTCACTAAGACTAATCCTTTCCAACAAGGTAAGTAACCTAGAGTTCTTTCCACATTCACTACAATCACTTCAACTTTAAATAAGAGACATATTATAAACTTTGTTTCAAACATACAAATCTTATAAACTTCCACTCAAAGTGGGAATAATAGTATGGTAAAATACAAAATAGAAATTCTTCAACAAGGAAAAAACACGTCTTCTTTCCATGTCTTCTCCCAACTTGTAGCTTCAATCTTACATTCTTCAATCTTTCAAAAGATTGGATCACAATATAAAAAAAGGGGGAATAGGCGACGCTCTCTATCCAACCTTTAATCCAATAAGAGGAGAAGCCATCCCCTTATCGGCCCCTAAGCCCCAACTACAAAACAATCAAGGATCTTGAGAAACATTTGACAACTTTTTACAAGAATGGCTTCACAAAAACAAATAATCCAAAACATTTTAACACGTCTAAATGGAAAAACTCAACGAAATTTAAAACTTTCTCAAACAACACATAAGCTTGATATCAAACAAAAAGGAGCAAGGTATATGGGAACCACCTCCTTTTTCCTCCCAAGTGAGGTAGGAATTTCACCCAAAGCCTCCATGTACACAATACAAACAAAAAAACATCATTATTTCTCCCCTTGCAACTATGCAAAAATATGTCCATGTTTTCCTTTTCACTCCGCATAGGTGAAAATCCCAATCACACTCCCTCCAAAATACATGTCTCACAACTCCCTTTTCCCTCCAAAATGGTCGCATACTTCCATCTCCCACTCCCTTCATAAGGAAAAATACCCAACCATAGAAAAACACATTTACAAAACTCATACAATATTTAATAAGCATAATTTTCACATGTACAAACATAAATAAGAAAAAAAATAGGTGGAGATCCTACCTCTCCATCAAGATTCCAAGAGGCTTCACTCCTAAAGATGTTTGACACCTTCAACCCAAGCACACTCCAAAAGAAACTCCAACAAGCTCATAATTTCAAAAGTGCAAAATAAATAATATGAACAAGTAATCCCAAATCCATCAAATTCGATCAATAAATAGAAATGGGATGTGAGGATGATGAGGTGGCTCCATGTAGGATGCCACTTCATAGTTCCTCCATTCCAACACACAATTCAATACCATGCCCAAGACAATAAATGAACATGTAAGACTTATCACAAGCCCACATGACACCCAAACTTGCACATCAAGCATACCAAGGACAAATTAATTGTTTTAAATATGAAAGAGAAATTATTTTCACTTTTTTAACACTCCAAAATTCATAAATAAGCCTAAAATTAACTCCATGTACCATAGATATGGTTTTTGGGTGAATTTAAGAGGCATGAGGAAAACTTAAATTGTCACACAAGCCTCCAAAAAAGCCTTCCAAGTCAAAATCCAAATTTTGAAGCTGGGGAAGAGTACACCACATAAAAACCAACACAAATCCCACTTACATCTACAAGATTTAAAGGACAATCTACCCTCATAGCTATCCAAGTGTCACATGGTTATTTTAGTTAACAAATTAAGTTGGATTAGTTAATTAAGACACATTAATAATTCTTAATAAAGTGACAACAATTTCCAATAATGAAATACATATAACACAAAATAAATCACACACAAAATTAAAAGAAAAGAGAAAACGTCACACCTAATGGCCACACATTTGAGGTCACCCCCATGGGAAACCTCTTAACTAGGCATGCAATAACACCACATAAACATTAGACACAAGTCAACTTTGGCCATGTCACAAAACACCCAACATCCTTCCGTGGTTGGTCCCCTATCTGCTTTCAATGTGTGTGATAAATTATCCCTGTAATGCAAACAAAATACCTCTCTGGCCTCACGGCCGCATCAACAACATCAAGAAATAATACATCTACATATAAATCAATAATCGTCATCAAAAATTAAGTACTTCTATCATCTATCAACATATAAAATAATTTGATTGTAATATCCATGAGATTATAATTCTACTCAGAACATCCAGAGTATAATGTGTTAGTACAAAATCCAAATAATGTAAATCAACATATATCGAACTATCTATGAATGTCATCTAGTGTATCGTAATCAAAATGTGAATCACAACATGTCAATAGTCCAAACATCTGCATAGTATATTATCTATTGCTAAAACTATAATCAACATGTCTAAGTATCAATCCATTAGTACTGTCAACATAATGAAAATAATGTCGAAGAGGATTGGGCACTACAAAACTAGTGATCAACTAAATCATAAATATCTAGTAGTAAGGGGCATTCATGCCATCAAAGACACATAGGGGACGATCCTGGCCTCAACCATTTTAACTCTCAATGTTGGGTATCTCGAGGTCTTGCATTCAAAGCCCGAGCCAATTATCTTCACCAATAGACCAAGGGACCTTTGATATATTTAATTATTTTGACTTTTTCATATTTATTTTATTTAAATTGATCAGAAATATATTGAAAGAAAATTAACATTTTCATTTTTTCCTATTGCAAGGTAATGTGGTGCTTAACCTAACCTATGAAATTAAAATATGGGGAGACTCTTCACAGTTGATCATTGAAGATGCACGCACATGGAAAAAAATTGCTATCGAGGTGCACTTTACAATGATGTAAGAACACTCAGAACCCCCCTTTCCTGTACATGCAAAGATAGAACATAAGGGCGCTCTGATGCAAGGACCAAAAAATAAATATTAAATATTTTTTAAACATTGTACGTAGATGGCAATATGGTTTATGTGGCATATGTAGATTGCTGAATATTTTTTAGAAGGTGACAGATGTGTTTGAAAACGGTCAGAAAACAACACCCGTAGTCAGAAAAAAACACAACGCATTAAGCCCTGCTGAGTGCACCTCGATAGCAATCCTTGCTGCTGGATAGCGCCTAAGGATGCGCACAGGTTGCTCCCGAGCGCGCTCTTACAGTGCTCGGAGCGCAATATTTCATCCCATGTGCGGGGACCATGATACGAGCTAAAAGGTTTTTGCAAAATAAGAGAAAATGATATCTGAATAGGGTGTTATGAATTTTTTCCATATGTAACGAAGGCGAGTCACATTGTTCAATAGATTTAAAAAAATAATTATGAGGAAATGAAAGTCTATGATTGGCTAGGAACTTTAAGAATACAAAAGATTATGTTAATAAGAGTTTTGATTAAACCCGACAATTACGCTCAAATTCGAATAATAATAAATAATAATCCACCGCACTCCATTACTAAGATAACATGAAAATTAGCTTCCGCTAGAAAAAACGGCAACAACAATGTCTGCAGCTTTTCCTGCAGTAAGATATTTTCTTTATTTAAAATATTGTTCACGTTGCTTTTACACATGAATATAACATAGATATAAATCCTTATATAATCTCATCTTCTAAGTGTCCTATGATTGTTATCACATATTGATGATTTATACTAACATATCATTTTTGACATATTATATTGAATTACAAGATTTTTTATTTTAATACTGCATTCATAGTAATTAGTTGAGAATAATACACTCTCTAAACCTTCCCCTTTTAATTTAGAAACATAAAAAAATGTGAAAATGGTTAACTAGACGTCTCATGTGGTGGTTGAAATGAGACTAGTACTTAACCTAGTATATTCCATGATTTGGTCAATTATTTATCATTGCAAGTAGTATAATAATGAAAGATTCAACGTGCCCTGTTATATTTCTAACCAAATGTTGGAGGCATGCCTCGAACATTCTAGCAACATACGCTAACACAATGCGATCTTGTGCTATACATGACCATCCTTGTAAAACCCCTTTTTACCGGGACTCGAATTGTAGGCAACTTCTGCAGTTAAAATTCACATTATTGCATCATTTGATTGCAAGCATTCACAATTGAGTATGACTATGGCGCACAGTCTTCGTATTTCTAGGGCTTACCAGGTTTAAAGTTGATCGGGTTCAGGTTAAGCTTAGTCCTTCATAGTTCAAAGAATAAACAACTCAGTATCTATTTTCCAGAAAAATGAAAATGTTGGATTTCTTTTCATTAAGGAAACTAAAATAACAGCATTAAACCCATTCAAATGATGTTTTGCCATACATGTCAAAGTGGGAGGATGGGATTTGGTAACATTTATTTAAATGAAATTTTCAAGACTCAATTTAGTCGTGGTGGACCAGGATGGTTCTACAGTGAGATAAATACCTTGTAACGTATCCAATGCAGTTTGCTCGTAGAAATAACTTGAATTTTAGGGCTTGAGGTACATGACATCTCAGGGTCACCTGAACTCCCTAAGTCTACGTCGTAGTGCCACATATTTCAAATCATTCTCAAAACGACAGTAAAGTTGGTCTTAACCGATAGAAAACATGTCGTATGGAGGCGACACTAATGACTCTGGAGAATTTAATCTTTAAGCAAACTCCACGAGCGTTTCTAGAAAAATTCACACACTGGTGTTCCCTACAATATTTATGTAGTAGCTACAATCATAACATGTTATGCCCCTCATCCAGAAAAATCTGGCGCCTACAACGATGGACCTAGGAAAATACATGCCAAAATGATATTGATCTTCCACTCGTATGATTGTTTCCTTTTTGTGTACATTATTAGTCCACACCCATCTATATAGCTTAACGTTGTTAGACCACATATTATGTAGGCATCCAAAGATTGTATGTTTTGACCTGAATAGGTAGCAGGTGGAGATTTTATAAGGAAGTGAACATCTTAATGAACTACTTATGAGCTGCTGACCATAATTTACATTTGGAACCTGATTACACATATTGACATGTTTCATATACAAACATTACCAAGGAACTACTCTTCACAGCTTACACCACGTCCCAACCCTTGTCAGATTAGAAATATTGGCTAGTATCGACTATTAAGCAAGCTTAAAGAAATATGTCTTACTATTTATTGGGAATGCACAGATACAGGGAACAAATATCACATTAGTAGGGGCATTTTACATATTTTAGACATTATCGTTAAGTGCATTAAAGAAGTGAGATTCCTGGTTATTTTTCCTGTTATGTTAAAATCTTTAGGAATTAGTGGATTCGTAATTTCGGTTAGTTTTCCAAATCTAAATCTATCTTTGGATGAATTATCTTACTATCAACATCTATGACATCTTCATTTTCTTCTTGTCGGCATTATTAAATCCATATGGAAAAATTATGAGCTATTCACTCCTGCATGGCCTATGCTAAGATTGTATGAGATATTCTAGATACATAAACATTATAGAAAATATATGAAATCCAAATTGCCTTAGCTCGTATTATTGCCACCTTACATCTCGTATGCCGAGTATACAAATCTTATTAATTGACACTATACATGTATGAATCCTTTCTTACACTAGCTTAAAATGACGGATAAGGATTAATGTTTACCAAGACTATATTCCGACTTTTGATGATCAATTTAAGAACCAGTTCCAATTCAGTGCTATTCACAGTCCCTGTTAAAATAGAACTAAATACGCTGTTACGCCCGCATAAATTGTCATGATACGAACATTGAATATACCAGTATACGTATATAATAGAAAACTTAATGGAATAATTTACATGTCTTGTCATCATTCCAAATGAACGGATGTACACGTTTAGCTAATCCCTAGGTTTGTAAACGATCATCGCAAAATTCAATTGTGAGCATAATGTTTTATTCATAAACAGCAACTTGATTATATTTGTAGTGTGCAGTTTAAGAATATTTCATTCCATTATTGGTAAATGGTTTTTTATGAGGACCATACCTAGTACATCAAAGGGTCAAAACCTGGATACAATGAATAAAGTGTATAAGGAAGAAGGTCTAAAATAGTTCTAGAAAAGATAATGAAGCACTAAGAAAAGAAGCAGCCACACTGCCCAACTGAAACAAATAACAACATAGGGTTGACTTGTAGCAAACCAATAGTTTGATCAAAACTAAAATACAAGTGCACAAATTAATTACATTTATCTAGCACACTAGATAGACCCTTTATAAAACAAAAAACATGTGATCAAAACTTGCAATCACCCCATCCTACCCCCACCCAACTGTGTGTCAGGGGGGAATCTTGGCATATTGATGTAAACATTTTTGATCATTGGATGCGTGAGAGATGTCTAGATCTAACCTAAAAATTCTTAGAGGGAATCTTGTATGTGTGCATGCTTAGTTAATATGTATCATTGCATTCATATCTTTATTTTTCGTGTAACTTAGCAAGTTAAAGTATTGAAGGTTAGGTCATGAGTTAGCTCAATGGATGAATTAAGGCTTCGACGAATTAAATACAAATCAAGATAAAATTTTACAGGATTGTACCTTTTTTACCCATATCATTTGAATAAAATATATAGCCACCATTGTGTGAGATGTATTTAATCTACCCTAGTCAAATTTGTATGTGAAATCCATCATTGGGAAACAGGTTCTTCCCTCATTTATTTAATGTTTATCAACATTTCTATAACTATACTACAGTTCTAATTTCCATAGTTACTTTTGGAGAATAACAAGTAGTATCTGAGATATATCATTTTCTCCTTCATAATCTATTGTCGAAATGCTCAAATTTCACGACCAAAGAGGAGAGGAAGGGGTTATTTGATGATTTGTTGTATATAGGTATGAAAATGAGATTACTATTCTTTATTTTTCTATAAAGTCTACATATCTCCAATTGTGGATGTAGAGGACATGTATATACACCTATTTGAGAGTAGTATAATCCATATCCACCAAATGATGAAGAGGAAGAGAAAAGAGATGAGGAGAAAGAGAGATGGCTACATTTAGAACCCCTTTCTAACTTACATAATGAATTTCTTGAAATGTACGATTTTGGAGATAACAATACCCAAGGTCTATACGTGGTTGACAAACATGGTATACTAAAGATATATACACAGGTTACAAAATGTGTATATGGGACTCATATTTAAAGGGACGCGGCCTAATTGTCCAGTCCTCATTCAAGGACATTTGGGTGACCAGTTTATTTCCCACACATGGAGAGGAATAGATTAATATTCCAAGAATTTGGAGGGATCGATTTTAAAGATTTTTTCAAATCTCTTAATATGAGAGATGAGTCATAACTATTGATGGGGGATCAGCCCCACCGAACCATATGCTACATTGTTGATTAATGAGGAAATTTCAATAATATGTGTGGTTACTCGGAAGAGTATACAAAGTTTAATTTCAAGTTATTGGTAAGTATAATTCTTAGACGCTGGGTTGGAAGAAATATTACCATTTCCAACCAGTGGTCCAATATTCAGACTATGGGTAAGGATGTTTGAGCTTTAATGTTCCCCCTCGCCCAGCTTAAAATGGCACATTAATCATCCCTAGAAGAGTTGAGGCAATAATATTTGGTCGGGTCACCTAGTAATTAAAATGGTAGGAACTACCAACCATATATATTTTCATATAACTTTTGCTTAGTATAAACTCTTATTAATAATATCACTTATGATTAATACTACTAACAATAATACTTATTATTAATATTACTAACAATAATATTTATTATTAAAGCTATTAACAATAATATATATATATATATATATATATATATATATAGTTTTAATATTTAAAACACATTATTGATAATACAATAGGAATTAGATTGATATATATTAATAATGTTAATATATTATTAATATTCAAATGATTGCATTTAGTTAAATTTTCCTTTCCTTTTTTCCTTTAGGAGGAAGTAATTAGTTAGATTAATATAAAACCAAGGTATTTGAGGAGTAGTCCTATAAAATTCATTTAACCATAGTCATATTTAAGTTGAAATGTACATATGTGTTTCCTTTCCATATTACATATAAGGCTAAGTTAAGAAATATATGATGATTCCATACACAACTCACTTTGTATAATGGTATTAAAAAGGAAAAATAAATGTCTTTATTTAATCTAAGGATTTTGACAACTCTCTCCCTTCAACTAATTTAGTATAACATCCATAGTTGAAAATACATCCACTTACTTTCTTTAAAGGAAACAAAATAACCATTCGTGTAACGCCTGCTAAAACAACCACTCGAGACCCAAGAACAACCTAGGTTTAGATAGAAAAATTATGGATTTTTTTTTGAAAAGTGTGTCTATTACCAGGATTCAAGCACCAGTTGTCACAACAAGGATTCAAGTCAATATAATTTAGTAAATGAAAAATTTCCTGTTGTATCAAACATTAGATCCACATTACAAAATTAATAAGTATAATAAATCCAATTATAGTCAAATTTTTCTTAGGAGTCAAGTTAATAAGTAATTAAATCAACATTATAGTTTAATATTCCTTAATCAATTTTTAAGGATCAAAGTGCCAAAGGAATTAAATACCTTGGGCATTTAATTCAACTAGGTCTAAACAATAAACAAGGTTCCTATTTGCATGGGATAGAAAAATTTCCCTTATCCCAACATGACCCTTAAAAAGGTAAACCCATGCTTTAGAATTAATCATTTAAGTTAGAAAGGGGTAATTTCCCACTTACCCACTCTCAGACTCAACTTTGCACTTAAACCTGATTTTTCACATAATTAACGCACTTAAAGTTTCCTGAAAACATCTCCATTAGATAAAAAAATTCTTCCCCTTTCCAATGGTATAAACAAGTCCTCCTAACTCCTCATATTTCTTAAGTGACAGGCTAGCAGGCATGGGGAGGAAAATTTTCCCAAAGGCAGGTCGACGGGCCCGGGAAAGAAAATTTTCCCAACAATGGGCTAGCGGGCCCTGAGAAGAAAATTTTCCCTAAAGCGCATGGGACATGTGGCACGATGACAGGCCCATGCGGGAAGGTGGGTTGTTAGAGGTAAATTAGATTTTAACTCTTTCTGTTTGAAGGGCCAAAAAGGTTCTAAAACCCCCACGCCTCCGCCGACGCCCAGGGATGCCACGTGTCCTACCTAAAATCTCAAGCGGGGAAATGGACCGTCAGGGAAAAGTTAAAAATATTGGCTTTTTTGTTAAAATACACGAAGGCTAAAAACAACCCGCGCCTCCGTCGATGCCAAGCGAAGCCACGTGTCAGTCCAACAATGACCTGTGGGAAGGCGGGCTGATGGAGAAACTTAGGAATTTTTGCTAATATTTTTCAAAGGGTGATAAGGTCTAAAACCATCCACGCCTCCACCGACACCTAAAGATGCCACGTGTAAGACCCATAGTGACAGGCGGGGAAGCGGACCGGTGGGGAGACTTAAGATTTTTCACCCTTTTCTAAAAGGTAAAGTTTGAAGGTGCGGGCCCACGAAGGTGTTTTTTCCAAAAGTGAAATGGTGGGGCTGCGGGGCCACAGAGGGATTTGTGAATTTTTGTTTTTTTTTGCAAAAAGTGCCTTAAGTAAATTTTCGGGCCCACATGTTTGATTTACAAAAATTTCCCTCTCCTTTTTTTTAATAGAGCGAAGTAAAAACTTCAGAAGGCCATAACTTTTGATTGGAAGCTCGGATTTGGGAAAATGAAGACTTTTCAGAAAGATCTCGAACTTAGTTTTGTATAGGAACCATAAAAAGTCATTTTTGACTAACTTAAGTGGGTGAATTGTAATGAAAATTCTTTCGTGCCATTAAAATGTGAACTAGACTTTTTAACTTAACAAAATTAATTCAATCCGCCATTATTTCTTCCTCAACATGCCAAAACGACATGGATGATTGCACTTGGAAGGATTCAGAAGTATTTAGTAGGGTTAAATTTATGGATTGAGTTTCAAAATGAGTTTCTTTTCTCCTTTTTTTGTAACTGCATTATTTTTTCCCTTGCCCGATTAATTAAGTTCTGTATAAATTTCTTATACAATAAAAACTATTTTAAGATTTGTTTTGTTCCTCCTTAACTTGTTTTAATGTTTTATCTTGTCTTTCATCAATACACATTGTTTTGTATATTTTTCTGATATTCATTTTACAGGTTTACAGTGAATCAAAACTAGAAATCATACTTAAACTAGAATGGATCAACTTTTCGTTATCGTCCTATAAATATTTAAATTCATTCAAATCTAATCTACAAAATTTAACTTTACTTCAATCAATATGCGAAGACCCATAATGCAGTTCTACTTTCAAATCATGCATTTCAAATGAAACAGAGAAATGTAATATTTATTCATACGTATTTCTTGTTTTTTTCAAGAAGAGATTTCAAATGAGAACCATACCATTTTTGGTAATTAAACCAGCTTCTATTGAACTCCAATAATTCTTTTCCAACTTCCTTTTTCATTCATCAAATACAAATTACATAATATACATCTTTCACATTCGAATGTAGAATCCATTTCCAAATTAGAGGAACTTTCCACCTCAAATAATATTACAATGCCATCCGCTTGAAGTGGGAAATTTTTACAACAAGGAAACCCCAAGGGGACTGTAAAATCTGTCTTCATCCTCACCTCCATAACAGAAACAAGAAGATCCACCATATAATTTTTTATCACAACAAAAAAGGAGAAGAGGCAACGATCTCCACCCAACCAAAAATTCCAATGAAGAGGAGAAGTCGTCTTCCTCATTGGCCCCCGAGCCCCAACCACAAAACAATAAGAAATGTATTTAAAATCATGGCAACAAATAGGCTACCACAACACAAAAACAATTTTCACAAATAGAACACAATGCAAATACATACTGTAGTTTACAACGCAAAGAATAACAACAAACAATACTCAAGATTCATTATGCAGAAGCCAAAGGAGAAAGACCTATGGGGAAGCTGCTTATACCTCCCAATGGGGAATTGGGTGTCCACCTTAAGATAAACCCACCAATATATATATATATATATATATATATATATATAATTTCAAAACCCCTACATGCCCTTATGCCTCCCCATAAGATATCCCCATGGTATTCTCCTACACCATACCTAGGTAATCTACCCAACCAGCCAACAACATACTAAGATATTCAAAGCATTCACATATGCATAAATAAAGGAAGAACAATTTAAAGAGAGAAGATCCTACCTCTCCATGGTAAAGTATGCTCCAAAAGTTTAATAACAAGATTTTTCCAATCCAAAAATTCCAAAAGCTCTAGTAATCCACAAGCATTCAACCAAAAAAGGAGTAACCAAAATGAAACCCTCAAAAATGAAGCAACCCACAAAACAAGCCAAGGAATTCAAATAAATATAAAAGGGAGAGAGAAATATGAGGTGGATCCATGTAGGATGCCACATCAAACATCCTCAATTCCACCTCACAAGTCAACTTCAAACTCTAAAGCATAATTAAGAAAGTGGCTGAATAAATGACATTTTACTTACACACACAAACCAAGTCCACACCCCAATGACAAAAATTAATTTCATGGAAGAAGGTGTAATAAAAAATTATAACTTGCCTTCCATAAAATGCATAATAATTCCTAATCTTGACTCCCTAACCCATAGGTAGGGTTGGTGTAACAATTTAAGAGATGTGGGGCAAGTTTAACTTGCCCTACAAGCCTCCAAAATCAGCCCCTAAGGACAGATCCGAATTTCAAAAGGAAGGTGGAGGTGTTTCACACACTCAAAATTACTGACACATCTCTTACAAAAAATAAAACCAGAGCCATCAACTCTAATAATGCATTCTTTTGACCCATTTTAATTTATTAACAACATGATTACTCACAAATCTAGACATAATTAAAAATAATAATAAAGGGAAATACATCACCAAATAATCACATACAAAGATTAAACAAAGGAGCTAAATAAAATAATACACATAACCCCTTGGTCACATTTAAAGGTGGACCCCCCCCATGGGAATCCCTAACAAAAAAATAAACATACACAAATAAATACACGTTGCCATGGTGACCCTTGTTGAATTCATCTAAAATTCCAATGTAGTTGGTCTCCAATCCCCCGATGTTTTTTGTGAAATGTTTACCTACAAATCACAAATAACTCCTTTAGCCTTGTGTCCGCATCAAAACATCCAAAATTAATATAAAATTAACTCCAACTAATATATATAAATAGGAACAAAAACCTCCGCCAAGCCAAGGAACAATTCCTTTACAATTCATCCATATCATTATGATCACAAGATTAGTTCCATTTCTATGTTTATTGAGATGAAAAATATCACATGTAAGGAAAAATATCATAGATAACCATGAAAATGAGTGTATCAAAACATCAATATAAAACCTGTGGGCAGGCGGGCTGATGAGAAACTTAGGAATTTTTGCTAATATTTTTAAGAAAAAAGGGTGATAATGTCTAAAACCATCCACGCCTCCACCGACACCTAAAGATGCCCGGTAAGACCCATAGTGACATGCGGGAAGGGTGACCGGTTGTGAGACTTAAGATTTTTCAAAATTCACCCTTTTCGAAAAGGTAAGTTTGAAGGTGCGGGCCCACGAAGGTGTTTTTGTTTCCAAAAGTGAAATGGTGGGCTGCGGGGCCACGAGGGATTTTGTGAATTTTTTGTTTTTTTTTTTGCAAAATGCCTTAAGTAGATTTTCGGGCCCCATGTTGATTTGCAAAAAATTTTCCCCTCTCCTTTTTTTTAATAGAGGAATAAAAACTTCAGAAGGTCCTAACTTTGATTGGAAGCTCGGATTTGTGGGAAAATAAGACTTTTCCCTAAAGCATCTCGAACTATTTTGTATAAGGAAGAACCCATAAAAGTCATTTTTGCTAACTGAAGTGGGGTGAATTGTAATGAAAATTCTCGTTCCATTAAAATGTGAAACTAGACTTTTTAACTTAACAAAATTAATTCAACCGCCATTATTTCTTCTTCCTCCTCAACTGCCAAAACGACATGGATGATTGCACTTGGAAGATTCAGCAAGTATTTATAGTTTTTCAATTTTATTGATTGAGTTTCAAAATGATTCTTTTCTCCTTTTTTTTTTTGTACTTCACTTATTTTTTCCCTTTGCCCGATTAATTAATTTCTGTATAAATTCTTATACATAAAAACTATTTTAAGATTTGTTTTGTTCTCCTTAACTTGTTTTAATTTTTATCTTGTCTTTCATCATACACCTTGTTTTGTATATTTTTCTGATAGTCATTTTACCAGGTTAACAGTGATCAAAACTAAATCATACTAAACTAGAAGGATCAACTTTTCGTTTATCGTCCTATCAATCATTTTAATTTCAGTCACATCTAATCTAAACACAATTATTAACTTTACTCAATCATTATTCGAAGACCCATATGCCATTCTCACGTTCAAATCATGCATTTCAAATTAAACAGAGAAATGTAAATATTTATCTACTATTTCCTTGTTTTTTCAAGAGAATGCAAATGAGACCATACCATTTTTGTGATTAAACCAGCTTCTATTGACTCATAATGATTTTCCACTTCCTTTTTCATTCATCAAATACAAATTACATAATATACATCTTTCACATTCGCATGGTAGAATCCATTTCCCAATTAGAGAACTTCCACCTCAAATAATAATATACAATGCCATCCGCATGAAGTGGAAATTTTACAACAAGGAAACCCCAAGGTTACTGTAAAATCGTCTCACCTCACTCCATCAGACAGAAACAATAAGATCCCCATATAATTTTTTTATCAGCACAAAAAGGAGAATCTGCGATCTCCACCCAACAAAAATTCCAATAAGAGGATAATCGTCTTCCTCATTGGCCCCCCGATCCCAACAACCACAAACCAATAATAAATGGTATTTAAAATCATGGCACCAAATAGCTACACCCACACAAAACAATTTTCACAAATGAAACACATGCCAAATACATACTGTAGTTTACAACTCAAAGATAACAACAAACAATAACTCAAGATTCATAGGCCAGAAGCCCAAGAGAAAGACCTAATGGGGAAGCTGCTTAATACCTCCAATGGGAAATTGGGTGTCCACCTTATATAAACCCACCACATTATATATATATATATATAGATATATATATAATTCAAACCCCGACATGCCTTATGGCCTCCTCCCCCAATAGAGATTATCCCATGGATGCTCCTACACCATACCTAGGTAATCTACCCAACCAGCCAACACATACTAAGATATTCAAAGCATTCAAATGCATAAATAAATAAACAATTTAAAGAGAGAAGATCTACCTCTCCTGGTAAAGTATCTCCAAAGTTTTTAATAACAGATTTTTCCAATCCAAAATTCCAAAAGCTCTAGTAATCACAAGCATTCAACCCAAAAAGGAGTAACCAAAATGAAACCCTCAAAAATAAGCACCCCAAAACCAAGCCAAGGAATTCCAATAGAATAAGAAAGGGAGAGAGATATGAGGTGGATCCTGTAGGGATGCCACATCAAACATCCTCATTCACCTCACAAGTCAAATCTTCAACCTAAAGCCTATTAAGAAAGTGGCTGAATAAATTACATTTTTACTTACACCACAAACCAAGAAGTTCCACACCCCCAATGACAAAAATTTAATTTCAATGAAGAAGGTGTAATAAAAATTCTAACTTGCCTTCCATAAAATGCATTAATAAGTCCGAATCTTGACTCCCTAACCATAGTGTAGGGTTGGTGTAAACAATTTAAGAGATGTTGGGGCAAGTTTAACTTGCCTACAAAGCCTCCCAAAATCAGCCCCTAAGGACAGATCCGAATTTCAAGGAAGGTGGAGTGTTCACACTCAAATTACTGACACATCTCTCTACAAAAAATAAAACCAGGGCCAATCACTCTATAGTGCATCTTTTTTGACCCATTTTTACGTTTATAACAACATGATTACTCATCAATCTAGACATAATTAAAAATATAATAAAGGAAGATACATCACCAAATAATCACATACAAAGATTAAACAAAGGAGCTAATAATAAATACACCTAACCAACCCCTTGGTCACATTTAAAGGTGGACCCCCCCCCCATGGAATCCTAAAACAAAACACTAACATACCCAAATAAATACACGTTGCCATGGTGACCCCCCTTGTTGAATTCATCTAAATTCCAATTAGTTGGTCTCCAATCCCCCGATGTTTTTTGTGAAATGTTTACCTACAGAATCACAATAATCTCCTTTAGCCTGTGTCCGCATCAAAACATCCAAATTAATATAAAATAAACTCCCAAATCATCTATATAAATAGGACAATCAAAACATCATCCAAGCAAGGAACAATCATCCTTTAAATTCCATCCATAATCATTGATCACAAGATTAGTTCCATTTTTCTTATTTTTATAACTTGATATGAAAATATCACATTAAGGAAAAATATCTGATAACCATAAAATAGTGTATCAACATCAATAACTGTCTCTAATAAGCCCCATGCATCAATAGATGAAATCAAATCACCACAGTTACTGATCCTATATAATCTAACATCATACCAACCTCAAAGCTAAATAAATGCCCATAATGTGTTCAACATATCCTAATCCAATATCAAAAGGTGTCGAAGGAAGTGGGTACTACATCCCCATCCCCTAGACTCAAATTCCTCATGGAGTCAGTAGAATAATGTGGTAACTGAACTCAAGAAAAGTAGCATCCTCCATGATGATGCATCTCATCATATCTGTCTCACTGCCCTTAACCTGGTCAGTCTCTCTGCCTCGAAGAGCCGTATGGTCATTCTCTCTTACATGTGAACGGGATCCACCATCCCTGCCCCTATACTCCACCTGAAATAGTCCATATAGCAGCATTATAAGGGTCTGCAATATTCTTTCCTAAGTACTGAAACATGAAACTCATCATGGATGTGAAGACAAGCTAGGTTGAAATGTTAAATGTAGCCAAAGGACCGATACTCCCTCCAAGATCTCAAAGGGACCTATGAATCTAAGAGATAACTTAGAACCTTTTTGTAACGGATAAGAATATTATGTGGCCTAACACGAAGGAAAACCATCATGCCCACATCAAAACTACAGTCATTCCTATGCTGATCAAAATACTTCTTATGTAGTACCTTGCCTCTTGTAGTCTTTGTCTGATCGTAACTACCTATTGCTCCATGTCCTGTAATATAGTTGGTCCATGCAAAACCTTGTCCTCTAACCTATCCCAAATAAGAGGTGTCATACACTCTCTACCATACAGGACCTGGAATGGAGCCATGCCTATCAACTTGGAAAAACTATTATTAGAAATTCCACCAATTACAAATACTCCTCCCTCTCAATTTGGGTGTATCCTAACCATAATATCCTAAGCATGTCCTCTACTATGAATTCACCCACTCATTCTGTCCATCTATCTCAGGTGATACTCCATCTGAAATTGATCTTCATCATGAGGGCTGTTGCATGGTATTCCAAAGTGGGAAGTATCACAAAGATACGATCACAATGATCTTTCTAACATAATCCTGTGTATCTAACAATCTCATCGATATCCCGTGCTACTACAATAGCGATATGGTGGTATTCACAAGAGAAAAGAGCCTTCAATCATTTATCCATCATGACCAATGATGGCAATCCGTTGTTGGTATCTCGACATCGGTATCACCAAAATGGAGTCCATGGAAATGGTGCCCACTTCCCACTTTGGTCTAGCATGAGGAAAGAGAAGGCCAACTAGATGTTGATACTCAACCTTTACTTTCTGACACTCTAAAAAACGAGACACAAATTGAGCCACATCTCTACAAAGTCCCCTCCAGTGATACAACTGAATCAAGGTGGCATGTATCTTCTTCACCCATGGATGGGCTAAGTAGGGGGCACGATGTGCCTCTGTCAGAATGTCCTTCCTCAAGCCTTCGTCTTTCGGAACATAAATCCAACCTATGTGCCTGACAGGTCATCTACGCACTCCAATAGAAAACCCATCAAACGTCCCTTAAGGGGGCTCTCGCCTGAGACTCTCTCCCTCGAGCTGCAATGTAGAAACTGTCGTGATGAAGCTGCTGTAATATCCTGCTCTGTAAATTTGTGCTCATTGTAGTAGCCCTAACCACTATTTTCTCCTCCTACTGAGATCATCCTGCAACCACATTCTCCTTCCCTTTCACATGATCTCTCGCCATATCATACGCACAAAGACTCCACATGCCGTTGATAGCCTTGAGTGGGCTACGTGAAGAGGTGGTGAAAGAATCATGATAGTTTCCATGAGTGTGAATCTTTGGCTAAGAATGAAGTGTCGCATCGAACCAAGGCCTGCACAACTGCCACAAGCTCCAGATCATGAGTCGATAATTGAGCTCAATAATCATTGATTTTTGAGACGCAAGTACTACTCTACCCTCCTACATCAACACACCAAAAAAAACCTCCTAATCTACCCAAATAAGCATCCGTGCCTATGAAAAACTCACCCCCTGCACTCTGACACTATAGGAACAGGGTGCTTGTCGTGACCATGTCCTTCAGTTTCCTAAGGCCTACTTCACATCTATGCGCCATGACTAATACAATTCATTCCCTTTCTACTGAAGGAAGTGATGGGGTGCCCACCAGAGAGTCCGTGAACAAATCTTCCTAAAGTAATACCAAACCCGTGGCTAGACCCATGAAGTTGTTGCACCTCTAGGTGAAAAACCACTCTCTCTAGTTCCGCATAAGTGGTTTAAATTCACAAAGGCCCTAAAGACTGGGGAAGGTGCCCTCATTCTCCTCAACAATGTAACGTAATTAAACCAAGAATCGTGCAAGGAAGAAGATAAGCATAGAAGCGGATCCAAGACTATTCCCTAAACACTACAATTCATCAAGCTACATTGAACTCTATAAGGGTGATTCATCAAAACACCCAAAGTCACCAAAGGTGTGTAAACTCGTTATGTGGCCTTATCTCGTATAGGAAAATAAGTGTTACTTATTGCACTGTGTGCCTCTGAACTCCTCAAATCGGAAGGGGATAGCGTTGACGATAAGAGTTGCTATCTTAGGAATAAACACATGACCCGCCGTTCGAAGTGTGATCCTCAAGATCGCAGAAAAATGTATCAATGTGGTGGAAATCGCAGACGGTAGGCGTGCTGTCAATGAGCTTGTGCACTTGAATATGGGTCAACAATGAGGAAAGTAATCGACCATAGCACAGGATCGGGGTGAATAGATCAGGTAAGGGGAGAGAAAGGAACGGGTAGGTAAAAATGAAAGGGAATGAAGAGATTTGTAGCTATCCAGAACGAAGGTGGACCTAGATTATGAAAGCAATGACAGTTGAATCCAATATGAACAAACAATGGATTAGTTAGAAAACTTTTAAAACCAACTTTTAGTGCATAACCTCTTTTCTGGATGTAATTATAAGCTAAAGCCAAATTCCCAATCTGAACCATTTGGCTATGTAATTGTCCTAGATGCAGGAGAAAACATCATTAAGAGATTGTCCTTGGGATAAATAGAAATGTTTTCTTATCTGAATCTAAAGAACATGATTAGCGGATGTTTGTTCTTTACTTCCCTTATTAAGAATTAGCTTAAACAACCGTGCCTTGTCTACATAGAAGAATTGACATCTTTTAATTTTTTACGCAATATTCATCTGGTCACGAGACACCCCAGGGGATACACTATGGATGGATTAAGGCATTCCAATACGGCTGAATATCCCTCTTCTATGCTATAGCTTGCTTAGGTGAAGGCATGCTCCCTAACAATACTCCCAACATGTGTGTTAGCCATACATTGAGTACACGTGTTGCTGTCTCGTGATATCATAGGGGACCAGCGAAATCCGGTAGAGGGGAGACAAAAATCGCTCCCGGTGGTGAGTGCTGAAGCTATTAAGAGGGGCGAGACAGTGGTCAAGCGGGAAAAACCAGAGCTGACCACAGAGTGGGTGAGAAATACAAGGGAAACAGAACATCGGGGGGGGGGGGGGGCGTAAGATAAACAGGAACGGTTGTGGGAGGCCGGAACAAGGCACAGGGGCGGAACGAGGTGCAAGGGGGAAACAATCACTCTCGCGATGAGGGGCACCATAAAGGTGACAACTTCGAGACAGCGACACAACAACACCCTCGATAAAAAAGAAATCGCACAGAGTGAACCCTGTAACCTGCAGGTGTAAGACAGTGTGATTGTGAAACTGAAAGAGAGGGTCCATCATCCTACAACACACTCTACACTAAACATTCAACTTGACACAGCCTCAACTTTCCCATACAGGGATTCACCTCTACGATCACAAATAGAATATAATCTCTACTGTTCAACACACATCCATCTTGAGTGACCATGCTAGGTGCAGTTTCATAACCAGTCAGGCCCAGATGATCATACAACCCCATGAGATACGAACACTTCAGACAGGCTCAGTTATGCAATGAATGCCTCCCCCCCACAAACATCCACTACACATCTACCTTAGACCTAAGACAAGTGCTATTCAGGTCACATTATATATGTGTCTCTCTAGAAGCCATCCATGCAAACACTCAGCATACCTAGGCGAAACACCACTCATTTTATTTGCGCGAACATAAAACCACATAAAAGTCACAAAATTGTCTATGATTGGCTCACATGGCGTGGATCATCATCTACCGAAATCTGGTGTGCGTGCTCATCGATTAAAAGATGCAGATGAACCGAGAAATAGAGAATTACGTACATGTCTGGGTTACGACTAATGGCGCGGCACAACACGTACATCTTCCGTACGGACAAGCTCGACAATGCCGAAAACCCGACTGATAATCAGCCCGGGCGGAATTCGCGACCAATTTGAGGGGGTGTGGTCGCGATATTGAACGCCCAACAGTCACTCACAAATTAGTAGGGCTCTTGATACTTTACCTCTTTACTCGTACACCATGCGTGGGGGCACTGGGTGGTGCATCCTGCTCCAAACTTGCCAGCAACGGGATTACCACAACCAAACACCCCGCCCATGCCCTCGCTCATGAGTACAGGGCCAGCGGGGAAGAGCGAGTTTGGGTTGCGTGTGGAGTCTTGATGATCTAGTTGTTGATTGATGAGTCTCCTACTGATCAAGCTCCCTGCTGACTGAGCTCCTCGGTGCATTCCCCCCCTTATGCCCCTATCCATTTTCGGTGTGCACTCTTGTCATGATTGATGGAGCCGCACTACTTCCGACCGCCCTCTGTGCTAAATTTGTGGGGGTCTGTACGTGGGAGAGACTGTTGGCTGCTGCTACTATTCTGTGATCGAAAATAACTATGATAACCCTATCCACAACGAGGAGGATTTGACCCCCTCCATATTTTTTCTTGCATCTATTAGATGTGGCTTCGGACTCGGTCTCTGGCTTGCAGTGTCTTTCCCCGATTCTCCTCTGCTATATAAACCTTCTCAATGGCCTCAATTAATGTCTGCAAATAATGGATATGCACCGCACTTCCATTGTCTAGATTCAGGTCCCGGATGAACATGTGGATCCATACCTACTCATCCTGCATGTAGTCAATATACTGGAGTAGGTCCAGAACTCGACTCTCATACTCAACTACTATCAAAGATACCTATTGGAGGTAGTAAAACTCATCTATCCTTTGGTGAATGAACCCATGATAATACTTGCTTCCTAAATGTTCCTCAAAGAGCTCTAGTTAACCATCTCCCAAATCACATGGAGCTTCTACTTCTCGGTCCTCCACAGACACCGATCCAGCCTACCCTCAGAAGATGGATTGCACCAGGCTTTCGGTTCTAGAACCAAAGGAATACTTGAAACACCCACTTGAAACAACCACTCAAGCTCACTACCAAGCCCTGCATAAAATCCCTGTGTCACCAGAATATGAACTTTCATAGGGCTTCATGATCTCCTTGTAATGGTCTACAGATGTAGTCGGATACCTTAGAGGCCTCTTGCATCTCATCCTAAGCCAGGCTTCTGAAGAACCTATCCTAAGTCTAAACTCTACATGGGCGTTTCTATCCTTATACTCCTTCTATGTCAGGAGATACATGACCTCAATAGTGGCTTGCTACAATGTCCTAACTGAACCTACCATCCTCCTTTGGACCTTCCTCGTAAGGTGGCATCTAACTCCTACCACGTCTGGTAAAATCTATGATAGGATTGCTGCTACAGCATTGATCTGGTGTGAAAGTCTAGATCACTTATGGAAATACCCCCTCGTCGTGTCCATGCCTCTTGCATAGACCAAGGTGAAGTTATTTCTTATCCTGGTTTTTCATTCAGTTTTCATTTTACTAAGAGGTGCAATTTTCAACCAAAGTTGTGATCTGATTTAAATGTGTGCTAGGTTTAAATATTCATCTCTCAAGAGTTTTTTCTAGTGTGGCCCCAATGTCCAATATTTGAAAAACCCACAGCTTTGATACCAAGTGTTACATCGCTCTAAAATGACCCAAGACCCAAACACATAGGGTTTAGATAGAAAAATGATTGATTTTTTTTGAAAAGTGTGTCCCGACTACCAATCGTCAAGCAAACAGTTGTCACACAAGGATTAAAGTAATCTAATTTACTAAATGAAATTTTTTCCATTGTAACACCCTTAGATCCATGTTAGCAAAATTACTAAGAAATTTATCAACAATTATCGTCAAATTTTCTCGTGGAGTTTAATTAATAAGTAATGAAATTAACATTATAGTTTAATATTCCTTATCAATTTTGAGGGTCAAAGGGCCAAAGGATAAATCCTGGGCATTTATTCCACCATGTCTAAAAAATAACACGTTCTATTTGCATCAGTAATAAAAATTTCCCTTATCCCTAACCAACCCTTTAAAAAGGTCACCCCATTCTTAGAATTAAACATTTAAGTTATAAAGCTTAATTTCTCCCACTTACCCCCCTCTCTACTCAATTTGCACTTGAAGGGATGATTTTTCACATAGCAAATGCACTTAAATTTTCCTAAAAATATCCTTAGATAGAAATGTCTTCCCCTTTCCAAGGCATAAAGAATTTCCTCCTAACGTCCTCTATTTCTTAATTAGAAGTTGGTGGCTTGGGGAGGAAATGTTTTTCCCAAGGAGGGCCTCGTAAGAAAATTTTCCCGAAACGGCGGGCCATGGTCCCCGGGAATAACAATTTTGCTAAAGTACATGGGACCAACACTTTTCATGATGAAAAGCCCATGTGGGAAGGCGGGTCCTCGGGAGATAAATTAGATTTTAACTATTTTGTTTGAAAAACAGTGGCACATTGTGTCTAAAACCCCCTGCCTCACCTACCCACCCCAAGGACGCCACGTTTCCTGCCCCAAAATCTCAAGTGGGGAACGTAGACCGTCTGGAAAACATAGAAATATTAGATTTTAATGTTTAAAAGGTGTGAGTCTAATAACCTTCGCTCCGTCGACGCTAATGCAGCCCACCTGTAGTCCAACAGTGACTTGTGGGAAGGCGGCTGCTATGAAACTATGATTTTTCCAATTTTTTTCCAAGGGTGATTATTTCTAAAACCCTCCGCACCGTATCCGCAAAATCCTAATATGCACCATCATACCTATGATAGTGGGGAGCGGATTGGTAGGAGGACTTACGATTTTTTTCTCCTTTTTCTAAACGTAAGTTTGAAGGGGTCAGGCCTCGAGGCAATTTTCCCAAATAAAATGGCAGGTCAGAGCCGCAGAGGGATTGTGATTTTTGAATTTTTTGAAAAAAGAATACCTAAGTAAATTTTGCAGGCCCACCCCCCCCCCATGTCTGATTTCAAAAAATTTTCCCCTCTCCCTTTGTGTTTAACAGGTGAGTAAAAACTTCAAAAAGCATAACTTTTGATGGGAAGCTCAGATTTGGGAAAAATGAGGAATTTTCGGAAGGTGGTAAAACTCCTCTTTGCATAATAACCATAAAAATTATTTTTTTGACCACTTAAGTGGGTGAATTGTAATAAAACGGTGGTTTTACCCCCCTTTTTTCCTACCATTAACATGTGAACTGGACTATTTTTAACTTAACAAATTCTTAATCCACCATTCTTTCTTCCTCAACATGCCAACGACATGGGGATTAACACTTGAAAGGATATAATGGATTTTAGTAGGGTTAATTTATGATTGATTTTCAAAAAAAATTTTTTTTCTCCTTTTTTTTGTTGAACTACTTCAGTATTCTGTCCCTTTCCCCGATTAATTAAGTTCTGTATAAATTTCTTGTACATAAAAACTATTTTAATATTTTTTTTGTTTCCCCTTAACTGTTTTAAATTGTTTACTATCTCTTTAATAAATATAGATTGTTCTGTATACTGTTCTTTCTAACATTCATTTTATAGGTTTATAAGTGATCAACATAGAAATCATCCTTAAACTCAAATGGATCACCTTTTCGTTATCATCCTCTACTATTTAAATTTAATTCAAATCTAATCTACCAAATTTAACTGTACATCAATCATACATGCGACCCAAATGTAGTCTCCTTTCAATCAGCATTTTGAATGAAAAACAGGGAAAAATTCCCAAAAATATTTCTTCATACGTATTTTTTTTTTTCAAGCAGAGATTTCACAATATTTTTCAAACACATATTTCCAATGAGAACAACACCATTTGTGGTAATTAAAAAAACTTCTATTGAACTCCAATAATTCTTTTACACTTCATTTTTCAGTCATCAAAATACAAATTAGAAATTAGATCTTTCAACATTCGAATTAGAATCCATTTCCAATATAGATAAACTTTCCACACAAATACTATTACAATGCCATCCCACTTAAAGTGCATTGGATTACAACAATGGAAACCCAAGGG